>CM050169.1:134110114-134240859 GCA_027410445.1 Discoglossus pictus
GAAACATAAAATTAGTACAGAAATAAACACAACATGAAATCTAAAACATTCTAAATATTAAACTTACCTTTCCACGATGACCCGCCATCCTTCTAGACTTCTTCTGCTAGGCACCTGGAAAAAAATTCCGGCGCTCTAAAAAAAATGAAAAAACTAACAGAGCTCCTCTCTGGAGGAGCTCCCTGCTGCAAATGAAGCTTGCAGCACTTGTTCCAGTCAAAAAAAGGAAATGGCGTCTTCTGATTGGCTGAAAACACTGTTAATCAAATGTAAGCTAATCAGAAGGTGCCAAGGTGTGAGCAAATCAGAAGGGGATACACCCCTATATCCCATTCTGATTGGCTGTTGGACATGTCAATCTTTTCTAAACCAATCAGAAGGCGCTATTCCCTTCAGCCAATCAGAATAGGATACACCCCTACGGGGTATATCCCATTGTGGTTGGCTGAAGGCATATGTGCCTTCTGATTGGATGCAAACTGATTGACAGTGACAACAGCCAATCAGAAGGAGCTATTCAATTCAGCCAAGCAGGATGAGATACACACTGTTTGTGATTGGCTCAAAGCATCTGCATCCTCTGATTGGCTGTTGTCACTGTCAATCAGATTGCAGCCAATCAGAAGGCAATGATGCCTTCAGCCAATAACAATGGGATATACCCTGTGGTTGTATCCTACTCTAATTGGCTGAAGGCAATAGTGCCGTTTGATTGGTTTACAAGAGATTGACAGATCCAACAGCCAATCAGTATGGGATATAGGGGTGTATCCCACTCTTATTGGCTAACACCATGGCACTTTCTGATTGGCTAAAATTTGATTGACAGCAGTTTCAGCCAATCAGAAGGCACAATTTCCATTTTTGGACCGGAACAAGTGCTATAAGCCTCATTTGCAGTGGGGAGCTCCTCCAGGGAGGAGCTCCGTTATTTATTTTTTTTCATTTTTTAGAGTGCCAGATTTTTTTTCCAGGGCCCAGCAGAAAAAGACTAGAAGGAGGACGTGGGCATCGCGGAAAGGTAAGTTTAATATTTAGAATGTTTTAGATTTCATGTTGTGTTTATTTCTGTACTAATTTTATGTTTCTTTTTTTCCTATAGGTGAGACTTGCAGCAGGAAAACCGTCATCTCTGAAGGGGCATTTGGGCAGGGTAAGTGGTCTTATTTATTCTATTTTAGGTAATATTTAGGGTTTATAATGTATGTAGTTAGGGGTTACATGTATGTAGTTAAGGGGTTAATGTATGTAGTTAGGGGGTATATTGAATGTATTTATGGATTAATTTAATGTAGTTAGGGGTTAATATAATGTAGTTAGAGGGTTAATGGAATATATTTATTGGTTAATTTAATGTAGTTAGGGGGTTAATGGAATGTAGTTAGGTGTTTAATGGAATGTATTTATGGGTTAATTGAATGTAGGTAGGGGTTAAGTTAATTGAATGTAGTTATTGGTTTATGGAATGTAGTTAGTGGTTAATGGAATGTAGTTAGGGGTATATTTTATATAAATGTATTAAGTGTATATAACAATTGTATTGCTGTGTGTGGGTATTTGTTCTGGTATTTTGTTTCTGGGTGAGTAGTTCTTTTTTGTTTTCTGTAGTGGTGGGGTGTTTTTATTTAGTTAGGGCTAATGGGTTAATGGGGTATGGTTAAGGTTAATATTGTAGTGTAGTGCTTAGACTTGGTGTCATGAGGGTCCTGGGGGACCCTCATGGCAATTATAAGGTTAACCTAGGGCTTAATAGTGTCCTATAGGGATCTATATAGACCCTAATGGACTAAGGGGAGTAATTTTAGTCTCATGGGGATCTATATTGACCTCCATGACTGATGGGGTTACATAGAGGCTTATGGGGGTCTGTATAGGCCCCATAAGTAATGGAGTTACATAGAGGCTTATGTGGGTCTGTAAAGACCCCCATAAGTGATGGGGTTAATTAGGGGCTCATGGGGGTCTGTATAGAGCCCCACGAGTGATCGGTTTAATTTTAGGTGCCTGCAGGGTTACTTATAGTACCCCCTTGGCAGGGGTTAATTTTTTTTATTTATCGTGGGTCCTTTAAGGATCTTTAAAGTCCTTTCAGGACCTGCGGCAGGAAATGTAAACTTTTAAATGCGCGCGGGGGGGGGGGGGGTACCGATCGGTCCCAATCGGGACCCAAGCTGAAAAGGTTAATGTAGGGACACTGCAGGGAGCTGATTGGGACCCCTGCGTTATGGGGTTAATGTGGGGACCGCTGCCTTATGGGGTTAATGTGGGGACACTGCAGGGGTCACGATTGGGAACCCTGCAGCATTAACACATTTTAAATTCCCTGCTGCGGGTCTTTAAAGGGCCTGCGGCACACAAATGATTACCTCAAGCCGCGGGGGTATTGTAAGTACCCCGGCGGCTTGATGTAATCATTTGTGTGCCACGGCTCCTTTAAGGACCCGTAGCAGGGAATTTAAATTTTGTAATTGCTGCAGGGGTCCCAATCGAGACCCCTACAGCAAGGGGTTAATGTAGGGACACTGCAGGGGTCCCGATAGGGACCCCTAGCATTGGTGGGGGTTTATGTTAGGTGCCGCGGGGGTTCTTACAGCACCCCCACAGCTTGGAGTAACTATTTGTGTGCCATGTGCCATTTTAGAATTTGTAAAAGCTGCATGGGTCCCGATCGTGACCACGCAGCATGTGGGAGTTAATGTTGGTTGCTGCAATCCTGTTCAAGCCCGCTGTTTGCATGGTTTGCGATCGCCATAGAGGGACCTCCTTGCGGCGCCCTCCATTAGAATGCGATGTGGGCAGATCCATGCATGGACTATTTGTTTTGATTTAGGCAGCTTTTAAACACTTCTTAATAAAACAATTTAAATGCAAATAAATAGATATACAGGTAAATTATATTTCTAGTAAACAAAAAGCCGAGGCACCTATTTTACCACAAAATACTGGGAAAACTTAGTGACTCAAGCATAAGCCGAGGGTAGGACATGTGCTGCCCCCTGTGTCCCTCTTGTGCCCTCTGTGTCCCGCTCTTGTGTGCCTACTGTGCCCCTTTCCTGTACCCCCCCCTCTCTCTCCCTTGTGTCTGTTTCCCCCTCTCCCTCCCCTGTGTCTCTTCCCCGTCTCCCTTCCCTGTGTCTCTTCCCTCCCCCTCCCTTATCACCCTCCTCAACTGCCCTCCTCATCCTCCCTCCTCAACCTCCCTCCTCAACCCCCCTCCTCATCCTCAACCTCACTCCTCAACCCCCCCTCTTCATCCTCAACCCCCCTCCTCAACCTCCCTCCTCAACCCTCATCCTCAACCTCCCTCCTCATCCCCCCTCCTCATCCTCAACCTCCCTCCATAACCCCCTTCTCATCCTCAACCCCCCCTCCTCCACATCTCTCCTCAACCCCCTCCTCATCCTCATCCTCCCTCCTCAAAACCCTTATTTATCCTCAACCTCCCTCCTCAACCTCCCTCCTCAAACCCCCTCCTCAACCCCCCTCCTCAACTGCCTCAATGGGTCCCGGGATATGCTAATGACATGACGTCCCGGCATATGCTAATGACTTGACGTCACATGAGTGTCACGTCATTGGCCGGGTCAAGATGCAGCCGGAAGGAGCACAGAGGAGCAGCTGCTGCAGATGGATGGTAAGTGAGGGGAAAGGGATAGGGGGAGGTAGTAGACGGGTAAAGTGGGGAGAGGGGTTTAGGATGAGGAGGGGGTTTAGGATGAGGATAGGGGGTTGATGATGGGGAGGTTGAGGATGAGGACGGAGGGGTTGAGGATGAAGATGGGGGGGTTGAGGATGAGGATGGGGGGTTGAGGATGATAAGGGAGGGGGAGGGAAAGAGCCATGGAGGGGAAAGAGAGCCACGGGGGGGGGGGAAAGAGAGCCACGGGGGGGAATGAGAGACACGGGGGGAAGAGAGACACAGGTGGGGGAAGAGAGACACAGGGGGAAAGGGAGACACGGGGTGGTGACTCGAGTATAAGCCAAGGGGGGCCTTTTCAGCCTTAAAGGCTTATACTCGAGTATATATGGGGTATATATATATATATAAATATATGTGTGTGTGTGTGTGTAATAAGTTAGGAAACGTTAACTGCTAACCAAAAGATGTATTTAATCATGAAGATCCTGTATGAGACTGCTGACATGGTACTAGGTCATGCCACCTATTATATTCAAATAATAGTTTTAAAAGGAAACAATCTGTGTAAAAAAGTTTCTAAAATCCAATTCATCAATTGGTAAAGTGTTGAAAATATGTTAGTTTCCTACATGTGCTTCAAAGTTAAGATAAAATGGTAAATGAGAGGCCTGTGTAATAGGTGGTGGGATATTGATGTGTGAGTCTAATGCATATAAAAATAAAAACTATTTACTGCTTGTCAAGAAAAGTCAGATTAGGCTAAATAATAACATATGGGATAGATTTAAGACACAAGCAACAAGGGCCCTTATTCAATTGAGCAATTGTACAGTCAGTTACTGGAGCCTGTAATGTAGCCTGTAAACTAATTTGATATTCAATTGCCATCTTTTAGTTACCCGCAAATGATCTGGGATTACAGGCCGAAAATCCCTGCGGTTGTCAAAATCGTAACTCCGACCCAGCTAAGCCTTTGCTCTTTCAATCCCGTGAATGTTACAATCACAAATCACTATTCAATTGCTACAATTCCTCAAGCCTGCAAATGTTTCATACCCGTAAATGGCAAATGTAGAAGAAAATCCTACAAGTACCAGATAGGAGATGCAAGGGGGTTAAACACCTGTTCGTAGCACTGTAAATGCAAATAAATAATCAATACTGCACTTTAAAAGATAGGAAAAGCGATTAAAGACATTAGAATTATGTACACAACAGTCTCAAGCTTGCAAATCTGCAATTAAATAATACTTGTTTTAGGTTTCATTTCCATGTTATATCAATCTCAGTAATCAAGGAGATAATACATATCAGGCCACCCATATGGACTAGAACAGTATCGTCATTTATTTGTATTATTTTGTACATTGCCAGATTGCAATTCTGATTGAATATGGGATTTCTAAATGCTAATTGATTGACATATAAACTCCATGTTTTAATGATGTTATGATGCTGGCCTCATTTACTGTTGGCTGTTTATTAATCGGTACGGACTTGCTTAATTGATCACGATCATGCTCTGAAATGCTACTTACAGGTGCATGGATTATGGTTTAGGCTTTGGGTCAGGTAGCTGCGGCTTGATCAATTGAATCATTCTGTAACTGTTGCAAATTTCAAGCCCGCAGGCTTACGGCAGGTATGAAGGTAACTGCAATTTAATAGGGCCCATGGTCAATCAGATTTTTCTAGGCATTTTAAAAGAAGACATAATTGATTATCTAAATAATCTTTTAGTTGATCCTTCAAACAACAACATATATTTAGACATGTTTAGGTGTGATATCATGCAGTTTTCCAGAAAATTAAATATCAAAATTAAAGTTTTGTTTTGTTGCATCCACTATACATTTATAGCCCAGGAGAGTGGTGGCAAGATGTGTTATAGATATGATGTACATGTGATATAAATTACAAATATTTTAAGCTCTCTGCTTCCCAAAATGACCGGATTGTTGATTTCCTGTTTTTTTCTTGTTGAAGGTCCAATGTTAGAAAGGAGATTCCAATAGACTTTCAACCACTCCATGTTGTAAACTGCAAATGTAAGTTATTATTGTTTCCTTCGTCAAACTGAAAGATAATACTTAAATTAACCCTGAAAAAATGCCCCTCATTACTCACTGGTAGAACATTGTAGTCCCCTGAAATTGTAAAATTAAAATATTAACATGATTGGTGCACCATTGGGACATGCAACTTACCTGTGGCAGGTTTGGTTAGACTCAAATCACTTTAAATGTAGTTGTGGTGGTACGTATTGTATCAATTCTGTGTTTAGTTATCTCAACTTTGCATGTAATATTTTAGACATATTTATCTAATGAGTGAGCTGACAGTCCTACATTAAATACTCAACTTGAAAAAAAAAACAGCAGCAGAGTTTAAGAGACATTATCACCACAACAAGAAGTTAATTTTACATTAGAGTCTTACAAACATCTGCATATTACACTAGCCATTTGTCTCTACAATAAATAATTTCACAGATATTCAGCATTGACTGCTTGATTGGTGTAGTGGAGGAGATCTACCTTAAGAGGGGGTTATAACCTTAACTGGCAATTCCAAGCAGCTTGTTAGTACTCATGAACACTCATTTTTATAAGTATATGGTAGACAAATGGATTAACTCTGGAAGGATTCACTTTAGTACAATTTATTGCTAATTATTACCGTATATACTTGAGTATAAGCCGACCCGAGTATAAGCCGAGGCACCCATTTTACCACAAAATACTGGGTATAAGCCGAGGGTGGGAAATGTGCTGCCCCCTGTGTCCCTCTTGTGCCCTCTGTGTCCCCCCCCCCTCTCTCTTCCGTGTCTCTTCTCCCCTCTCCCTTTCCTGTGTCTCTTCCCCCCTCCCTTATCACCCTCCTCAACCCCCCTCCTCATTCTCAACCTCCCTCCTCAACCCCACTCCTCATCCTCAACCTCCCTCCTCATCCTCAACCTCCCTCCTCATCCTCAACCTCCCTCCTCAACCTCCCTTCTCATCCTCAACCTCCCTCCTCATCCTCAACCCCCTCCACAACCTCCCTCCTCATCCTCAACCCCCTCCTCTACCTCCATCCTCAACCCCCCTTCCTCAATCCCCCTCCTCAACCCCCCATCCTCATCCTCTCTCCTCAATCCCCCTCCTCATCCCCTCCTCCTTATCCTCAACCTCCCTCCTCACCCTCAACCCCCTCCTCAACCTCCCTCCTCATCCTCAACCCCCCATCCTCAACCTTCCTTCTCAACCCCCCATCCTCATCCTCAACCCCCCCTCCTCAACCTCAACCCCCCTAAACCCACACCCACCTCCTCAACCCCCCTCAACCTCCCTCAACCCCAACCCCCCTCCTCAACCCCCCTCCTCCACCTCCCTCCTCCACCTCCCTCCTCATCCTCAACCCCCCATCCTCAACCTTCCTTCTTAACCCCCCCATCCTCATCCTCAACCCCCATCCTCAACCTCAACACCCCTCAACCCCCCTCCTCAACCTCAACCCCCCTCAACCCCAACCTACCTCCTCAAACCCCCTCAACCTCCCTCAACCCCCCTCAACCCCCCTCCTCAACCCCTCCTCCTCATCCTCAACCTCCCTCCTCATCCTCAACCCCGTCCTCAACCTCCCTCCTCATCCTCAACCCCACATCCTCAACCTTCCTTCTCAACCCCCCATCCTCATCCTCAACCCCCCATCCTCATCCTCAACCCCCCTCCTCAACCTCAACCCCCCTCAACCCCAACCCACCTCCTCAACCCCCCTCAACTTCCCTCAACCCCAACCCCCCTCCTCAACCCCCCTCCTCCACTTAAACCCCCCTCCTCCACCTAAACCCCCCTAAATACCTCCCCCCCCTCCGCTCACTTACCTGCTTGTTCTACGGCCTCCGCTCCTTGACCCGGCGCCGAGCATGTGACGTCACATGCACGCCGCGTCATTAGCATATACCGGGTGCACACCCGGTATATGCTAATGATGCAGCGCGCATGTGACGTCAGATGTGCGCCGGATGTGCGCCTCCTCATCCTCAACCCCCCATCCTCAACCTTCCTTCTTAACCCCCCCATCCTCATCCTCAACCCCCATCCTCAACCTCAACACCCCTCAACCCCCCTCCTCAACCTCAACCCCCCTCAACCACAACCTACCTCCTCAACCCCCCTCAACCTCCCTCAACCCCCCTCCTCAACCCCTCCTCCTCATCCTCAACCTCCCTCCTCATCCTCAACCCCGTCCTCAACCTCCCTCCTCATCCTCAACCCCCCATCCTCAACCTTCCTTCTCAACCCCCATCCTCATCCTCAACCCCCCATCCTCATCCTCAACCCCATCCTCATCCTCAACCCCCCATCCTCATCCTCAACCCCCCTCCTCAACCTCAACCCCCCTCAACCCCAACCCACCTCCTCAACCCCCCTCAATCTCCCCCCTCAACCTCCCTCAACCCCAACCCCCCTCCTCAACCCCCCTCCTCCACCTAAACCCCCCTCCTCCACCTAAACCCCCCTAAATACCCCCACCCCCCCCTCCGCTCACTTACCTGCTTGTTCTACGGCCTCTGCTCCTTGACCCGGCGCCGCCGAGCATGTGACGTCACATGCACGCCGCGTCATTAGCATATACCGGGTGCACACCCGGTATATGCTAATGATGCAGCGCGCATGTGACGTCACATGTGCGCCGGCGCCGGGTCAAGGAGCGGAGGTCGGAGCACAAGCAGGTAAGTGAGGGGAGAGGTGGGAGGTATTTAGGGGGGTTTATGCTGAGGAGGGGGGAGGGAAAGAGACACGGGGGAGGGAAAGAGACACAGGGGGGTAGAGAGAGACACACGGGGGGGTTAGAGACACAGAGACACACACGGGGGGTTAGAGACACACGGGGGGTTAGAGACACAAGGGGGGTTAGAGAGACACGGGGGGGGGGGAGAGTGACTCGTGTATAAGCCGAGGGGGCCCTTTTTTGCCTTAAAAAAAGGGCTGAAGAACTCGGCTTATACTCGAGTATATACGGTAATTCTCTTTTTGAATAACTAAAACACATCTTGATTTTTTTTTTATGACAGAGTCCCTTTATGCTAAGCATAACAGTACAGAGGTTCAAGCCTAATAAATGGTCAACAGTAAAATCAGACTTCTTTTCTGAATACCTCAGAGCAACACACAGCAGTTCAAAGACCTTGGGCATAGCAATTTGGCCAATTGAATAGGACTCTATGGACCTTATTCAATTGCGATTTAGGGGTTACTCACAGGCATTGTGAGTAGCACACTTGCAATCATGGGGCCTCATTAAAATTGCAATTTGGCCAATTATATAGAGCTCTATATAAGCATAGAGCATATTGTTTTTAAAGAAGTTTTTAGTTAGTGAACTTCTATCCAAAACCAAGGTCTTCACTATCTAAAAACTTCTATAACAAAAATATGCTCTGTGCTTATATAGGCCCTCATTCAATTGCAATTTGGCCAACTGAATAGGGCTCTAAATAAGCACATAGCATAATTTTTTTAAAGATGTTTTTAGTTAGTAAAAACGTTGCTTTTGGATAGAAGTTTACTAACTAAAAACAATATGCTCTATGCTTGTATAGAGCTCTATATAATTGGCCAAATTTCAATTTTAATGAGGCCCCATGATTGCAAGTGTGCTACTCACAATGCCTGCGAGTAACCCCTACTCACAATATTACACCTTGCTTTTCCATTGATTCTCACACATACATATTATTACAAGTTGCTTTTGCTCAGAAAAGCTATTCAATTCCAAATTACTCAAAATTACTTATTACTTACAAATCATAATATTCCTGATTTGGGCTAACATTTTTGCAAGTATGAAAGAGCACCCACAAAGGCCCATAAAGGCTTTCCCCCTCCCTGCTCACTCTTGATCTCCCCCTTCCCCACTCAAACCTGATGCCCCTGTTCCTGATAACCATCTACATAAACTATGGGGGTCCATTGAGACTCGTATGGCATCTAAATTATTAACCCTGAGCCACAGAGCTCATGTGACTAAAAGCGTTAACAGGGTCCTATAAGGACTGTAACGGAACCCATCACTGTTTTACCCTGTTTTATGATTATTATGGTTAAAATATGATCCTACTATTATACTGCATGTATGTTGGTTTATGCTCTGCAGAATATTGTCCCAGACTAGTGCAGCTACTTGGCATGGGAGATAATCCTGTTACAGATAAGGGAGTCGATTGTATAAAGTGTTTTCATTCTCAGATAAGAACAAAGAAGGCTGATTTAATCAATGTCTGATTATATCAAAGTTGCCAGGGAACCTCAGGGAGGGGTGACTTACCTATTGTCCCTCTATGTGTATTGTGTGGCCAACTATGAGGGATGTGTATTGCCTGTGAAATGTCTGTGTGTTATGGGTAAAATATACTTTTACTAACTTTTGAACCCCTGGTCTGATTCATGACATTTTTTTATATGTTGTTCCCCTGGGTGAGAGCTATTGAACGGTGCTGGACTTAAAGGTGTACCCCCTGTTTTTGGGGTACATCCAGAATGTGGTTAAAATTGTGTCTGTTTTAATTGTGTTACCTGTTATCTGAGGGGAGGAGACGTGGGGGTTGAACCATGTAGCCCTTCAGAGGGCACCATTGCATAAAAGGAGATCCCCTGTCATTAAAGAACAGTTCTACTTGACCCTTCAAAACGTAGCCTCGTCTCGTTATTGGAGGGGATCGCTATATCATACTGGGTATTGCTATGCTCTGCATACTCCCTGGGAGCTTTAAGCTACGGCGGTTGTGGAGTCTGTGGTAGTGTGGTGTCCGGAGCGGTGCTTGTAGGCCTCGACGCAAACTAGGACGCGTCCATCAACGGAGGTACCCGGTCGGGGTGCCAGTAGATCCGTTACAAGGACCTCACACCATCCAACAATTTACCCCTGCTCCTGAAAATAAAAAAGGATTACCCAAAAAAATAAAATTACACATAAAATAAATAATACAGACAAAAAAAGACAATTATAGTAAAAAATAAATAAAATTAAACCTGTAAAATAAGATACAAATTAATAATACTTACCTACCCCAAATGATCATCTGGAGATGATCATCGACACACTAGTCCTCAGTCTTCTGTCCTGGATTACACGTGCTATCTGTGTTGCTTGAAGAAGTTCTGGTCCTCTTCTTTCTTGATTGAAGCCCATGCTCCTCCTCATCATTGGCAAAGTTAATGAATGGAGGGCCACGGTGTTCCTCCTTCCTCCTGTGCCAACTCACTCATGTATACATACTAGCGACTTGCTCGTCAAAAGTGACGGCAATAAAATTTGAAGGCTGGCAATGCTGTTTGCCACACAATGCCAGGCTATCCCCCCCTGTAAGTTGCAGGCCTTCTGCGCTCTTTGATAGCCTCTCCCACCTCTACTTTACGGGCCTCGCGATGAGTGCTCATGGCAGACATCATTCAACCTGCCACTTTCGTGCCTTGTGCTGAGCACATTCAGTGCTCATTGAGGGCCTCGCATTGAGCACCTTCAGTGCCTCTCCCACCGTCTACTTTGGAGGTCATCGCGAGCACCTCAATGGAGCGGCTTTGCTGCTCATTGCTTGCCTCTGTCAACCCGCCACTTTCATGCCCCTTCAGCGCTCATTGCAAGCCTCTCCACCCTCTACTTTACATGCCTCGCAATGAGTGCCTTTGGTGCTCATAGTGAGCCCTGCAATAAGCGCTCATTGCAGAAGTCATCCAACCCGCCACTTTCGAAGCTCATGCTGAGCGCCTTTGGTGCTCATCGCAAGGTCCGCAATGAGCACCAAAGGTGCCTCTCCCCACTCTCTGACCCCTGTGTATTTTTCCCTCCTCTCCCTTCCATGTGTTCCCTTTCTCTCTGCCCTGTGTCTCTTGCAGCAAAGTCATGAGGGGCTTTGGCGCTCATTGCTCATGCACAAGCCCGTAACTTTTAAAATGATGTGACCAAAGATTTGTAATTACCACAACATATGTGATATATATATATATATATATACATATATATATATACACACACACACACACTATATATGTATATATGTATGTATATATATATATATATATATATATATATATATATATATATATTGTGACAAAGATGGTTTGTATAAACTGTACCCACTTTGGAAGAACCGTTCATAAGTAGTGCAGTAAACAGGATTTTATTACAAACAAAAAAAAAACTAATATAAACAGAATGATTGAAAAGAAACATCTGCATAAACGTAAACTGAACTTCCGGAATGCCCTGATTATACCTGAGCAGCTTGTCTGTCTCAGGGGGCAAATAAAATAAGTACTGTTTTTCTATTCCTGTATGCACTCCTACAGTTTCTGTAATGCAGGATACTTTTTACTGTGTGAAGTAATAACCGCGGGCAGAGCATAGGCCCGCCCTCTCTCCATATGCTCTACCCCAGGGCCCCTTTTATACCTCAGTTCCTCTTTCTGTGCTGTAAGTCCAAAACACTCAGTCTCTGCCCTGGGGTTTGAAATAATAATTTGCATACCTTCTAATCCAATGTCTCTGTCAGTCTTTGCAGCTCCTTATTGGCAAATAGTTTTGCAAATCAAGTTCTCCAGAAGTTTAACTCTGTCACTCCTGTCAAAAACTCTTAACACTCTTTACTTGGCACCATCCTCCAGTGGGCAAACGGTCACGCACCCTCCCCCTCAGCTCAACAACATGGTGTTGAGCGACATGGCGAGAGGCCGGAAAATCGGCAACCACATGGCCTAGAAGGCACTGTAGTTCCAGGTCGACACACTGCCATCTCTCGTGCAGTAACCCCTGCATCCTATAGAGCCACTCACCACTCAAGAACTCTTTGCCATACAAAACATTCATCCTCTGTGCCGTCTCCATTGAGGTATGGGGCTGCGATTGAGTGGCCACTTGTAAATCCATCTTCTATCTATCCTCACATTTTACTACACAGCGGCTCACAAGGTCTGTCACTACTGCCTAGAACACCATGGCATGCATCTCATCCTGAACCATGAATAAGTCCCCTGTTTTGTTTGGACCGTAGGCTTTCAAGAAGCAAGGCTTGAGATACTCCTCAAATCGGTTGCCAGTGATTTCTTCCAAGGTGTCTTTTATAGGTAGGCCCTGGACTTGTTTGCCATCCTTCACATCAGGACATAGCTGGATACTGATACTATTTCCAAGCTGCACTCTCAGGTTGTTTCCTACAACTATGTTCTTCCAGACCTTCTCATCTGAGCAGGTGTCATCTGAAAGAACAATACATAGAGCTTCTCGTCTCTTTTTCCCTTTCAGAAGAACCGTATCTGCTCGGAACAATTGAAGCTTAGCAGTCTTGACCAGAGACCGCAACACCATGCTGTTATCCTCATTGATAGCGTCTTCTACAATGAACCAATTGGGACGGTTCTTTAATTTCAACATTGTTGTGGAGAGGTCATCTGTTTTGGAATCTCAGCCTGAGGTCCTGGCCTGGCCTGGACTGGTCTCTTTTGGTGTCTCCCTCTCACGTGCTGTGTCTTCGTGCTCCCCAAGAACTCAGAGTTCTCCAAGTCCATCTCACAAATCACTTCTGGGCAACTCCAGATACTCTGATTCTCTTTGAAGCTTTGGACTAGAGCGTTTTTTCCCCCCACTAAGTATCAGGACTTCTTTGTTCACTAGAGAACTGTGAAGCTTCTGCGCCTCATCTTGCCTACCATCAAAGTATATATATATATATATATATAAAGGGAGGCTAAGCCTCTCGAAAGCTCGTCATTATAAATAAGACGTTTGTCCAATAATAAAAGGAATCAAATTATATTGCAATACTCATTATTATTCTATATATATATATGGATTAATAATTACTAAATTACTATATATATATATATATATATATATATACGCACACACACACACATATATATATATATATATGCGTGTATATATATATATATATATATATATATATGTGTATATATATGTATATATATATATATATATATATATATATATATCTATCACATATATAGTTGTTAGCATTCCGGGTTGTTGTTAACTCTTGCGGGCTCGCACAGCAGTGAGGGACGCAATTGCAGGCAATGTGCGCAGAAGGTGCTCATTGCGCTGGTGGAGATGAGCTCCATAGGCGCTCATTCCTATGACCCCACACGACAGGCAGCGAGCGCCTTCGTAGGCTCTCATCTCTACGACCCGCCGGAAAATAGATTAACATAAAGCTCAATTATCCAATTCACAGTGCAAGACCCATAGCAGTTAGAAAAAAATGCGTTGAAAAATTACGGCCCTTAAAACTTTGAAAAGGAAAGCGGGAGCCGCTGATCTTAGAAAAAAAAATTCAGAGGTCGAAAAAATATGAAGTTAACAGACGAACCACACACAACGAAAAACACAAACAGCCAGGACATTTGGTTCCACGTGAGGTTGCGCACAAATTTAAGTTGAATTTCAAAAGTTTCGGCACTTAAAAATTTGCTAAGTCAGAAATAAAATGGCTGCCGAAAAAAACCAAAACGAGGCAATGCACGTAAAAATCACCAACGCACTCAGAGCACTTACCCAAACTCAGTAACACTTCATGCGGCACGTACCACATATCCTGCGTCACGTAGCACATACAAAATCAAAGCCATTTTCAATGGAAATGGCGGCTGGAACACAAATTGGCGGCTGGAATGCAAATAGCTCATGCGCATTGCATTAGAACGGTTTCTACTTCAGATCAAACTCTATAAAATACTGCAAACTATCTAGAATGTTCTCCATTTATCCTCAGGTGATGAACAGTGTGACTGCATTTCACTGGTGGCGTTACTTCTGAAGCAGCTTGATTATCACTTTAAAAGCCTGCAAATTACAGCAAATAGGTAAGCTATAATTAATTATATATATATATGTTTTTAAATATTGCAAATAACAACATTATTCATGAACAAAAGCATTTACAAGACATTATTCATGTATAGTAAGATTTAAAAGACAGATAAATGTTTATGTGGGGTAAAATGGTGTAAATTTTAAAATAATAAAAAAAGGAGACATTTAAAGCAGAAAATAGCTTTTATTAAGACATATTTGAAAACGTAATTTATGATTTTAGCAAAAGAAAAAAATATTCATATTTACAGTGGATTTCAACACTTGCATATTTTTCTCATTTTCCACAGACTCTGCCTGAAGAGTGTCACTGACTAATTTGCAGCACTACATGGTTTAACACAGACTGTAAACTCTACAGAAATTTACAGACAACAAATTAAACCCAACAGGTAACGTACAAAAATACATTTGCTTAACAAAAATAGTATGGTCTTAGTCAAACAAAAAAAGGATCGAATTTTTTTTTCTAAAATGTGTATCTCTGTCTGTCATTTTCAACAGACACTGCCTGAAGAGAGTTGCAGGAAGATTGTCAGCAGAGGACTCTGTCATTTATAGACAACTTCAAGACAACAGGTACAGTATAACAAATAAAAATCTGATGATCTATGATCTATCCTGTTTGGTATGCGCCAATGTGAAAACGTACTGCAACCTAACTTACACTGTAAGCCTAATTCCATAACCTACACCCGTAATGCCAACAGTGCAGCACACAAAAGAGAATAGCACAAAAAAAAGGTACCCTAGCGTTCTATTGCAAACAGTGGGGCACACAAAACAGGATACTACAACAAATGTTGTTAACACATATAAAATGGAAGCATATAGTCTCTTTTGTGTACCCCAACCTCTAAGCCTAACCCCATATCCTAAACCTCTAATGCCAACAGTTGCGCACACAAACCAGGATACTACAACAAATGTTAATAATTATAAAATGGAAGAATCTATCCTATGTGTGCATCAATCACTAAGTCTATTCCCATAGCCTAAACCTCTAATGCAAACAGTGGGGCACACAAAATAGAATAATAAAACACACATTCTTAACACATAAAAAAATGAAGGATCTATCCTGATTTGTATGCACCACTGTCTAAGCCTAACCCCATAACCTAAACCTCTCTGAATACATACAAAATGGAAGTACATATCCTATTTTGTATGGTCTTAGTACAAAAACAAATTGATTGAAATGTTATTTTAACATTTGCATTTCTCTCTGTAATTCAGACACAACCTGAAAAACAGACACTACCTGAAAAGTCTCATCATCTCTACAGCAATTTATACACAACACATTGAAGACAATAGGTACAGTATTAGAAGTGTGTCTGCCTTTGTGGAAACGTACTGCAACCTAACTAACACTCTAAGCCTAATCCAATAACCGCAAACCCCTAATGACAACATTGCCGCATGCAAAACAGGATACCTAAAAAAAAAAAAAAGGGGTACCCTAACCCCTAATGCCAACAGTGGTGCAGACAAAACAGAAAAGGACAATGCTGTTAACATATACAAAATGGAAGGATATATACTATTTTGTGTTTGCCACCCTCTAAGCGAAACTCCATACCCTAAACTCCTAATAACAACAGTAGCTCACAAAACACACGACTAAACCCATAATGACAACACTGCCAAACACAAAACAGGATAACAGAAGAAATGATGTTAACATATAAAAAATAGAAGGACCTATCATATTTGGTGGGTGCCTTTCACACAATAGACTGCAACCTAATTAATCTGCTAGGTCCAACCTCATAAAGCAAACCCCATAATGCAAACAGTGGTGCTCACAAAACAGGATAGGAGAAAAAATAACCAAAACAAAATAACAAAAGGTTCATTTAAAACAAATTAATAAACAAAGGAGCAAAAGTACAAATTTACTACTTTTATTTACAGAGTAATATGGCAGATACTGAAAACAAAGAGGAAAAGACGTCAAACTAGACAACGTAAAAAAAGATGGGCGGAGCAAAATGAAATTCGATGATAAAAAGAATGGGAGAGACTTGCAAGCAAAATACTAGCAGCTGACAAACTAACATCCAAGCTCAAGAAGCCAAGTAAAAAACAAAAGCATTTAGAAAATGTTGATGAACAATCTGATAAGAATTCTAAAGATTATTTAGAGAATCATATTGATATATGTTCTCACAATTGTCCTTTACTTAAATCTTTATCATTAGTGGTTCATAATTGTGGTATTATGAATATTGTCTGTCAGTTTTGTGGGGCTTATCATTTACAGCAGGAAAGACCCAGAGATGGCCACATTGTTAGTTGCTGTCAAAAGGGCAAGGTAAGACTTCCACAAAGACAACACTTCCCAACATATTTAAAAAGTATTATGACTGAGACTACTTGACCCAGCTATAAAAATGTAAAATTAAACATAAGATCCTATATATACTTTGCATCTGTGTGTGCAACATTAGCCGCTAATGTGACAGGACATGGCCCTTAGTACAAGTACAAGGACAAATGTACCATTGTACTTCTCATTTACATCCAGAAGAAGGGGAGTAAAGAACATTTGCTCAACTATATGTCCTAGATACAATGAAAGTTGTTGAACAACGTATGCAGCTTCCAGAAAATAAAAAATGCTTACCCATTGTTTTTATAGAGCTTGATAAAATTATGGCCCAAAACTCGTACACTCAAGCCTATAAAAAAATTAAGAAATAGAACAAAAAACAATAATTAATGCAGAACTACATTGATTACCAATACCAAAAATCAATATGGTTCTTAAAAGAGATCGATATACTGATAAACGCTGTTACAACTTATCAACATCAAATGAGGTTGCAATAGTCTTTCAATATGATGAGGGAGAACCACCATTCCAGAGGGATATTAGAATATATCCCAGAAATGAGGAGTAACCTTATATCAACATAAGTATCTTAAGTACTAATTTATATCCAATGACATATCCAATTTTTTCCGCAATTGGGAAGCTGGATGGCAACCCAAATTAACACTTGACAGTTACCCAAATTCAAAAGCACGTGTGAGAAATAATATTTCCATGCTCAAATTTAAAGTGTCTCAAACTAATTTAAGATGGATTTAATGCCATTTTATGTGGAGGAAAACTGACACAACAATGGATCATTGATTCAAATATGCAAGTTGAGGCAAATAATTCAAATTTCTTAAAAAATCAACAAGATAAACTATGTGCAGAACAGTATTGTGGACAGATGGATTATGTCGCTGAGGCAGCTACAAACAGAGAGCTGCCAGCTGGCAAAGCCATCATTTTACCATCTTCTTTCCAAGGATCTCCAAGAAAGATACAATGATGCTATGCTATTGTAACTCCCACCATCTACTTTACGGTTCTCTCAATGAGCACCTTTTGTGCTCATCGTGAGCCTTGTAATAAGAGGCTTTGCCGCTCTTGAAGGCCTCGTTCAACTCGCCACTTTCATACCTCGCAATGAGCACCTTCGGCGCTCCTGCTCATCGCAAGCCCTGCAATGTGCACTCATTGCATATGATGTCCAACCCAACACTTTCATGCCTCGCGTTAGCTCCTTCTGCTCTCATCGCGAGCACAGCAATGAGCGCATTAAGCGCTGATCTCGAGGATCACAATGAGCCCTTGTGGTGCTCATCGTGAGGTCAACAATGAGCGCCTTCGGCACTCATTGCGAATCTCACCCCACTTTCTGACCCCTGTTATTGTTTCCCCTCTCTATCTTCCATGTGTCTGTTTCCCCCTTTTTCCTTTTGAGTCTTGATTAAAAAAATTAAGTCTTTACTGCTGCCTTTTTTTTCCTCGTTAGCTGATTTTCAATCTTTGAAAAACGCCATTTAAGCCTCAAATTAAATTGCAACCTTACTCACAGGCTCCCTGCCTCTCCCCCTGTTCATTTTTTTTTTATTAAATGGCATTTTTTGGTGGTTTTTCGATTGTTTCCGAGTTATGTGCTTGAAAAAAATTCTGCCCGTAAGATCCTATGGCCTTTGGCGTTGATTGCGGGCATCGCCATGTGCCCCTTCAATCCGATTCCATCCTCCATCGGTGGAGCGTTCCACTGGCAAATACCAACTATGATGCGACAGAGGACCCTTAGAGGGACCCTGAAAGGCCACAATTGCAAAGCCTGCAATGAGCGCCTTCGGTGCCCATTGCAGCAAATTGGTGCGTGCCTCGCGATGAGCGCCAAAGTCGCCTGGGCACTCATCACGAGCCCTTGTGCACCTTTAATAGGTTTCCATCTTCCATCAGGGGAGCATTCTCGGGCAAATACCAACTATGATGGGACAGAGGACCCTTAGAGGGATCTTCAAGGACACAGATAACAAAAAGATCTATTATCTAAGTGATCACACTTTGGCTATAACCAAACAAAGGATCAACAAGAGAATTGGATCCTTAGAGGGACCCTGAAAGGCCACAATTGCAAGCCCTGCAATGAGCGCATGCGCAAGCCCTTAACATTTAACATTGAGTTACCAACATTCGTAACTTACCACAACTATTATATGGGATATATATATCTTTGTGTATATATATATATATATATATATATATATTCCCAGCTTGTGTATAAGCCAACCTTGGCTTTGCATAAAAGCTGTGTAATACAGCAGGCATAAGCTTAAAGGAAGCCATGTTTAAAATGGGCTATGGATTGAAGAGCGAGGCATTTGTGGGCACATATGCATGACCCTGCTCAGCTTCCCAGAATGCAGTGTAATAACTGTTTTTCTTGGAATTCTGAGCTGGAAACAGGTTTTTTAACTTGTTTTAGACATGAAAATGTGAGCAAAGGTGTACTATTTATTTACTATATATTTATATATATATATACATGCACATATATATTTTATATTTATGCATATATATATATATATATATATATATATATATATATATATATATACATTTTTCACACACACACACACATATATATATATATATATATATATATCACATATATAGTTGTGAACATGTGAGCCTGCTCAAGCCGTTGCTAACACTTGCGGGCTTGTGAAGTTACCACATATAAACCTATTCCAGTCCTTCTTCCCCCTCCCTTTAACCCCTTGGTGCCTCCCAGTGAAACCGCAGTGTGGGAGCCGTAGTGCAGGGGAGGGTAGTGGGAGGATTTGGGGGCCGTGTGTGGTGCGGGGGATTCTCAGGGGGCTGCACTGAGGGGCACACACCGATCTGTGGGATGGGAGCCATACTTCCCTCTTCAGAGGCTGGTGCAGGCTGATCTGATCCTCCTCTGCATGTCTTAATGTGAGGGGTGTGAGTGCCACACAGCATGTCAGCTCTTGAATTGACGTTATGCGTGATGTCACCATTAAGCCCGCCCCCGAGCTGTCAATCAATTCAGCAGAGGCACTGAAACAGCGACTACCACTGCCTAAACTGATCCCGCCTCCATCCCTCCATCCCTCCTCTAAACATGGCTGTCTGTGAGGATCTCCATTAGCTGGTAAGAGCCATGTGCTCCGTGTGTGTGTATGTGGGGGTTAAATCTGTCTCTATCTATCTATCTGCATCTATCGGTCTCTATCTATATCTATCTGTCTGTTTCTTTCTATCTATATCTATGTCTGTCTCTATCTATGTATGTCTATCTATCCCATCTATTTATCTATGTATTTTATCTACCTGTTGCAAATCCTATGTACCTATCTACCCATTTTATTTATTCATCTCATCTGCCTATTCCATCTACCCATTGTATCTACCATGCCACCTACTCAGTGTCTCCCCACTGTATCTAGCCACTGTATCTACCTATCATATATACCCATTGCATCTGCCTATCTACCCATCTAATTTACCCATTCCATCTACCCATTTCATTTATCCATTGGATCTACCCATCTACTACTGACCTACTCCATCTACCCATTGCATCTATCCATCTTATACCCAACATTGTAATTACCCAGTATATCTATAATCTACCATTGTATCTACCCGTTGCATATACCCATTTAATCTACCTAATCCATCTTCCCATTCCATCTACCTGTTGCATTTACCGATCATTTACCCATCCCATTGTATCTACCAATCACATCTACCCATTCCATCTACCTATCTACCCTTTGTTTCTACCCATCCTATCTACTCATTTTATTTATTCATCTCATCTACCCATCCCATTTACCCATCTACCTATTCCATCTATCCATCCCACCTACTCACTATGTCTAACCAAAGGATCTACCATCAATTATACTTATCGCATCTACCTATCTATTCATCTCATCAACCCATTCCATCTACCTATATACCAATTTCATTTACCCATTGCATCTACCCATCTACTACCTACCTATTTAATCTACCCATTGTATCAACCCATTGTACCTACCCATCTCACAACTCATTGTGTCTATCTACCTACCCATTGTATCTATCCATCCCATCTATCCATCTACACATTGTATCTACCTATGACATCTATTCATTATATCTACTGATTGTATCTACCCATTCCATCTATCCACCTGCCTATTCTACCTATCCATTGTATCTACCCATCATATCTACCATCTACCCATTGTATCTGCCCATACCATCTACCTATTCCATCTACCCATTGTATCTATCCAGCACATCTACCCATCTACCTATTCCATCTACCCATTGTATCTACCCATCAAATCTACTATCTACCCATCACATCTACCTATTCCATCTACCCATCACATCCACCTTTTCAATCTGCCCATTGTATCTACCCATCTAATTTATCTATCTACCTATTCCATCTATCCATTTTATCTACCTATCTATCTACCCATCCCATCTACCTATCGCATCTACTTATTTTATCTACATATTCTATCTACCCATCTTATCTACCAATTGTATCTACCTATTCTGTCTGTCTCATCCTCTTCCCAACATCATATATATAGTTGTGAGCATGCGAGCCTGCTCAAGCCGTTGCTCACACTTGCGGGCTTGCGTAGCTCACCCTCGCGAAGCGAGAGCCGCAGTTGCTGGCAAGGAGCGCCACAGGCGCTCCTTGCCAGCAACTGCGACCCTCGCAAACTTTACGTTCAGCGCAAACAACATACAAGACACGTTGACACCCATTACAGACTCGCAAAAATCGGCCGCAACCCGCGGACAGGAAAAAATGAAAAACACAATAAATACACACAACACATACATAAAAAGCTTACCTACAGCAAGAGGGAGTATCCAGAACCTCAAAAAATGAAGTTACACCTCAATTTTACTCAAAATAAAAGAGTTTAGACATGAAAAAATGGCCACCGAACAAAACGAAAACGAGGCTACAGCACTCTAAACATGCAAAACACCACAAGAAACACGCAAAACACCACAAAACTCCTACGGATATTCCGCTAAAGCCGCATACCACACATTAGCCGCCATTTTAGAACAATAACTTATACAATGAAGAAGTTCACAGCTACGCTAACGGTTTGGTCTCGCGCACGCACACTATTACACTGCACACATTCATCACGCTTACAAAGCAGCTCCACAGCACTAATGCTCCCAATACTCAAATTATTTATTTGATTATTATACACCAAATAGCATTAGCTCACTTAAAATTTCATTGCCGTCATTTTTTGACGGTCAATTCGCTAGAATATATATATAAATTATACCTACATACATGCATAGATATATAATTATAGAACACATACATACATGCATATATAATTATTTACATATACATACATGCATACATACATAATTATACATACACACATACATAAGTATATATACATAAATGCATACTGTATGTAGTTATACATACATACAAATCTATATGAAAAGAAGTACACTTACACTATCACACTGGCACTGAGCAGCAGCCTCAGTGGTACCACTGTCTTCCATTATAACTCAGCTCCAGATCCCACCCACCTTAACAAGGACTGGATGTGTGTCCTCTCTTAAGTTGGATTAGTGGAGTTGCTGCGGGGGCAATTTTTTTCTTTAAATCACTGCTCTAGAGTCCCCCTGTGTAGAGCCCCGATGCACTGTACCAGTTGCGCCGATGGTAGATCTGCCCCTGCTCCTCATCCTCAAGAACAAAGGGCTTACCGATCTAAAAAAAGAAAATTATTCAGACTAACAGAGCTCCTCCCTGCCATGGTTTCTTCACCTTAAATAGACATTTTGCCCATTCTGATTGGCTGAAATATATGTCAATCATATTTTAGCCAATCAAAATGGGTTTTGAGTTGGCACCCTGCTAAATATTCATTTTAAAAGTAATTTGACCAATCAGATCAGATTTTAGGTCAATTAGTTTGATCTGATTGGTTAACCCTATGTGCCATAGTGGGGCTTAACAATTAGTTGCAACAGGGGTGCTTTCAGAACTCCCTTGAAATCGGGTTATTGTTTTAGATACCAATGGACTTCGAGGTTATGTAGATGGGTGATCTGGGGTGATCTGGGAAGGGTACCAGTTTGACTGGTGAAGGGGGCAATCGAAAGTGAGCAGAGAGGGAGATTCTTAAGGATTCCCTTCACAACATGCATAGACAGAGGAAATCCCGAAGGGATTCTAATTGGTGGCAGTCGGTTTGGAAGACTGTAATAATACTGAGCACAGCCTTACTCGTAATCCTTAGCCTTGGATCTGCACAGTATTATTACGGAATATTATTATTGTTATTATAGTTTATTTATAACGCGTCGACATATTCTGTAGCGCTGTACATAAATTAGGTTCAGACAATAATAAATACAGATTAACATTTAGCAAAGGAAGGACGGCCCTGTCTTTGAGCAAGGAATCCAATGTCCATGGTGAATTCCCAAAGTACTTAGGATAGAAATTCGTAGAATTACAATTTAAGGGATAGATAGATGAATAGACATCTAACATTACCGAAAAATGCTCCCAGAGCTAAAATTACTTATGAAAGCAGTTTACTTGTATCAAGTAGAATACGGCTCTTTGAGCACTATTCGATTAGAAGCCCGCAAATTACTTTAACCCATAATTTTTGCTGCAGGTGTATTTTCCTCTAAATGTCTAAATGTATTCTGTTGACATAAGCTCTCAATTTACATCTCACAGCCTGTAAACCCTGCCTTTTTAATTAGGATCTCAGGGGGCGTGATCATATGATTTTGCAATATTTATGCAAGCCGTAATCTACTTCTTAGACACAGCCAATAGTAAATGTGTCCGTCATCATGACGTCAGTAAAACATGGAAGTTAGATGTAACCTGCAATCTGTGGCTACGAATTAATGAGAGACAATAAGCAACATTTGCCTATCAAGCTCACTATCAAGCAATCAAGAACTGTATAAAATGCGTTAGAGCATCTGTTCTAGTCTATGTGGTTTTTATGACACGTATTAACCCCTCGAGTCCTGGGATCAATATCACTCAGAAATAACAGTAAAAATAATAATTTTCTAAAAGAATAGAGCTCTTAGAAAAAACTTTAAGCAGTGGACAAAAAAAAAAAATACTTAACCACTGGGCTAAACAACCCATTAGAAGCATTCAATATTAATGTAAGTTTCGTAGTCATAGGGGGATTTTCCCAATCGAATAGGGCTCTATATAAGCACAGCATATATTTTTTTTTTTACAGAAATTTTTAGTTAGTTAACTTCTATTCAAAAGCAAGGTCTTCGCTAGCTAAAAACTATAAAGGTTGATCATTTCCTGATCCTAATTCATCTAATAGCGGAATACCAGAAAGAATGCTATGAGGTAAATATGCTAATATTAGCAATATACAGACCCTCATATAAAATATTATACCTAACAGATATTTTCTTTAAACAGTGAATTTTCTTAGTCCATAGATAAAAAGACTCTATAACATTTAAAAAAAACGTATATTTGTTAACTGCACTTCTAAACTTCAACTTTTTATCCCCATTTGATAAATAATACACTATGGCGCTATTCAATTAAGCAATTGTAAGTTACTGCAGCTCCTAATGGAGCCTGTAAACTCATTTCAATTTGCATCTCCCTCAAATGTTTTCACACCCGTAAACGGCAAATGTAGAAGAAAATCCTACAGGTACCAGATAGGACTCGCAAGGGGGTTAAACGCCTGTTCGTAGTACTATAAATGCAAATAAAAAATACTGCACTTGAAAAGACGGGAAAAGCGATGAAAGACATTAGAATTAATTACATAACAGTCTCAAGCTCACAAATCTGCTATAAAATGTTTTTGTTTTTATGTTTCATTTTGGTGTCATATTACTCTCGGGAATCAATGAGTTAATACATATCAGTCCACCCACATGGACTGAAACAGTATCTTCATTAATTTCTAATATTTTGTACATTGCCGAATTGCGAGTCTGATCTCATATGGGACCTCTAAACGCTAATTGATTGACATGTGACCTCCATGTTTTACTGATGTCATGATGACAGTCTCAATTACTATTGGCTGTTTCTAACAGCCTTTATTAAATTCCAGCCTCATAAGTCCAATGTGTAGCAGGTAAGGACTGTGTGCTTGAAATTTGGCCGCGAGAATGGGCTGCAAGCTACAAGCGAGAGATCCTATTTTGTAAACCAGTACTCGGCCATCGTAGTTGTGTGCTCTAATGCAAAAAAATAAGCAATCACGTAGTTACGGGTTTAGATGAAGCCAATGGAAAAAGAGATTGTCAGCGTTACATCACTGAAAAAGGGGAGGGTAGATTTCAAAGTCCCACGTGCTTCACGTACAGTTTGCGCTCCGACCCACATTCCAGATATAATGCAATATTAATAAAGCAGTAAATATGATATTCTATTACATGTGAGTTACAGTATATGTCTTAACACGTTGATTGCAGGGATCGATATAACACAAGCATGTATAAACATGAAATAAAGTATTTTTCGAGGCCTATTAGCGGGCTTGAGATTGTTGTGCTATTATTTCTAAGACCTAACAACACTTTTCAATAAGATAATAAGTGTACATTATAGTGTTGTTATTTGCATTACAAGTGCTACGTGACCGCGTTGCAATTTAATAGCTGAATTGGCACGACAGATCAAAGTATTTACAGTATGTGCGCGAAGTTCAATGTTGCTCACCATGTAGCCTATTCTCGGCCGTCCTGCATGTTAACATGCAAGTCTGCTGCAAGCAACGTTACAGGGCTAATTTAATACCCGTAACACGTAAACCTTGAGTTACAGGCTATCTTTTAAAACATAGCCCCAATTTAATGAGGCTGTATATCGGTAGTTACAGCCTTGCTTAATTGATTATGATCACACTCTGAAATGCTACTTATGATTGCATGGTTTACAGTTTCTGCTTTCAGACCATAAATTGCAGGCTTGTTCAATTGAATTGCTCTGTAATTGTAGCAAATTTCAAGCCTGCAGACATACGGCCTGTATAACGTAACCTACAGACTTGCAATTGCAAGTATCACTTAGTCTAACTAATCTACCTTTCTTATTAAAAGTTAATACAGACATGAAGGACAAATGCAAGATTGGAATGAAGTTAGAATATCCTGGTGGACATTTTATGAGGAAAGTGTGGAATCCCAGAGCTTGCAGTATGGAGACTCACCCCAGCATGGAGAAGATGAACCAATGCATGCAGGGAAAATTAATCTACATGTTTGGGGACTCAACTCTGCGGCAGTGGTTTCTCTACTTTCAGAGCGAACTCAAAAGTAGGTAATCCTGGTATATGAGAACATGACATCCTATCAACTCTTCTTGTATATGGGTATAAATATTACATTTTTAGTATACCATGGGGCATAGCACTGCAAAATATGCTGGTAATTTATAAAGTTTTATATAGTCTCCCTTTTCCTTCTACCTAATTTATAGGTTTAAATCTTTCTAAGGATAGAGGAATGTATATTTTCAGAAAAATATGAGGATAATGTAATAAGCTTAATAAAACAAGCATTAATGTTAAAGTTTCATTTAAAGACATTTTTAAGTAGTAAAGATTGGAAAAAAATTATAAAAACTTTTATTGAGCTTAAAAATGTTTTGTGAAAAAACTTACAATCATTTCTCATTTTTAGACTGGATCTTACAAAGTATAATTTACTTTAAAGGGAATCAGTCACCGTGCAATAAAGCCATTGTTTTTTTACTTATTCTTAAAGAGCATGAAAAACTAGCTATACATCATAGTAGCCATTTAATTCAAATATATTAAATTACTGATTTGATGAACTGATTGGATTACAGTCTGCTTGTCTGTCTATGTGGTGGGGAAAAAACACATTCTCTTAAGGTTATCTGGAGATAGATCCTGTCTACTGAGCCACACATTAGCATAACACAGCCAAACAAGCAATACTAAATATCTCAATAATTATTTACTGCAGGGGAAAACAGCTAGTATAATATATAGGCAGCTCTTAATTCATGTGTTTGGGGTGGCAGTGTGCTGCACTGTGCATTTCACTGTGAACTATATTGTGTGATGCGCTTCCAGTCTAAAGATGAATGGCAAACCAGCAATTATCAATTTAACAATTTCACACAAAATAACGTGTTTTAACAAAATAAAGTGAAAAGTTTTTTTTATTTTTTATTTTGACCTACACAGCTTAAACCTTATCTAAGCAGAACCATTTCAGTGGCCCAGCTTTCTGAACAGTTTCTACTGTAGTAGTAGAAAAAGAAGTGACTTGTAATGATGAGACAGCATTTCTTAGTTGGGCAGAACTACATCAAGCTCTCTTTGCTGTAAAGAAATGTTGATAACTAAAATCAGTGATTGACCTATTTCAATTAAATGATTGCATATACAGCCTTGCAATCCTTAATAGGATTGAACAATGAGTTCATCTTTTTTATTGGGTACAAATCAAAATTGGTGAAATTTACTGCATAGAAAAAAGGGACAATTTAGGGGAAAAGGATGAACCGGCCATGAAAGTTCCATATATATATATATTCAAATGTAACACTGTAATACAGCCTCTAATTTATTAAAATAGGAGTTTTGTATCAGCACAATGGTAATGTGGCACCTACATCTTTCAGTACATTTACTAGTGCTAATGGAATCTTCAATAGTTTACACACACAACCTGTTGAGACAGAAGTTGCAAAAAACAGGCTAAATGTAAAGCCTGTGCTTATTACATTTAAAAAATGTTGCCCATCGTCAAAAGATCATATAGAAAGAATGGACATAGTGGGCCTTTAAAGAACTGTCTCTTCTTCATAATCTGTGACATCAACTGAGGTAATATTATCTATGAAACAAGTTGCTGACATGTTGTCTTTATACTGTATTTCAAAAAACTAAACTTGCTAATAGGCATCAATTTGTGTGTAACGCCTGCATGGTGCGTTGTGTGCAGGAGCACGCAGACATGACCTGTGCATTGTCAATACGGATACCCTTATATTTTAAACCAGACATATAAATACTAGACACAAGGACCCTCATTCAATTGGGGCTGTTACTCAAGAGTAAATACTCGATTTGCAACTATTGAGATGCATGCTCATGCTGCGGGGTCCCCAGAGGGTCCCCACATTAACCCTTGTGACACTAAGTCCAAGCACTACCCTACACTTTTAGCCACCCTAATAAATCTAAATGAACCCCCCTCTAACTAATTAGCCCCCTTACCCTACCCTATTAACCCCTACACTACCTACAGAACCTCCTAATAAAATCCTTAGCACCCCACTAATCACAGAAAAAATAAAAAAACTAATTACAAAAAATAAAAAAATCTAGATTACAGAAAATAACAAAACAACATTACAAAAAATAAAAATCACCCCTGTGGGGTGTATCCCATTATGATTGCCTCCAAGCATCTGCTCCTTCTGATTGGCTGATGTAACTGTCAATCAGATTGCAGTGATTAACCTTAAACCCACCTATGCTGCGGGGTCCCCACATTAACCCTCATGGCACTAAGTCCAATCACTGTCCTACACTATTAACCACCCCAATAAACCAATAAATCTAAATTAACCTCCTCTAATTACCCCCTCTACACTATTAACCCCTACACTACCTACCAACCCCCTAATAAAATCCCCAGCACCCCACTAATCACAGAAAAATAATAAAAAGACTAATTACAAAAAATAAAAAAAAATAGATTACAGAAAATAAAAAAACAACATTACAAAAAATAAAAAACAGTAACACTACATAAAATAAAAACACTACATACAGACAATAAAAACACCCCACTACTTACATAAAAATAAAATAAAGCTACTCATAAAAAATAATACAACTACAACATAAAATAAACAACTCATTATCAAAATAAAAAAAAGACCTACACAAGTCGACATAGTACTGACCTCCCAGGCGACAATCTAGCAGCCGATGGCTGCTCAGGTGCACTGGCAAAAGCCAAAACGCTGACTCAATGTCTACCTTGACCATGAGCACTCCTCGCCCTAGCCTTCTGACAATGTGGGTCACAGCATCAAAGGACAAGTAAGACACTGATGATAACTCCTTGTCAATCCCATCATTGAACGACCTCCCTTTGGGATAGCACATCCTTCCTCCTTCTTTGGTACCACCCCCAATGGTGAGATACTAAGATGTGGAATGGGATGATAAAACCCTTACGAAATCCCTCCTTCAGTTGCCAAGCGTCTCTGCTTTCGCTCACAGTCTCCAGCAACTTGTGAGCCATGGCAGCATTGTGTCCAGCACCACTGGCATCCTGCCCTTCTGCAGCCCCTTCCACAGCTTTTCCTCACTCCTTGGCCTTGCCACATCTAAGTGCAGAGTGGTCACCCCCGCAGCTGGAGCACATATGACGGAATCGCAGTTGGACGCCGATTTGCATAGCCCTTCATTAAAAGAGTAGCACACTCTATGTTCTCCAGTGGCTGGTGCAGCAGGAGATTTGGGCCCACCGCCCCCACCTTGAAAGGCACCACTGCTCTCATTGGGTTCATCGTTTTTTTGTTCAAAGCCATTTTTGGGCGAGATGTCAAACATTGCTGAAAGCTCTCATAGTATAAAAGCCATGCCATCCCTCCATATGTTGGGTACGTTCCTCTAATCTCATCCAGATAAACAACGCTTAACCTTGACCGGGAAATTTCTCGGTCAATTTCACGTAGGCCAATATGAAAAACCCTTGTAGCCAATTGTCA
Organism: Discoglossus pictus; assembly: GCA_027410445.1. Classification (NCBI taxonomy): domain Eukaryota; kingdom Metazoa; phylum Chordata; class Amphibia; order Anura; family Alytidae; genus Discoglossus; species Discoglossus pictus. Next base: position 134,139,746 of record CM050169.1, read on the forward strand.
AATGACCTGGGAATTTTCTGCGGCCCCCGCTTCCTGTCATCCCCTTCAGGGCGACTCGAACCTCCGTCTTGCATCTCCCCCATTCGTGAGGCAGGTATCAGAGAAAATATGTCCATGTACTCCCTTTTCCATATTTGCTCCCTAACGTCCACAGTGAGATGAAAACACAGGTTATCCAGCCCATAGACTACCTTCACCTGCCCCGCCTCTTGACACTTGTAACCTGTGGTCATGTTTGGGCCTGGCAACGCACCCGCTCCTACCTCTGAGGAAACAGTGGTGGCTAAGGGTTGTACCTGAGTCAAACCTGTTCCCCAGGGTCATGGTAAGCTGTTTTCCCGTTCTAGGTGTTACGTCAGAGAACGGACAGTACCTGGATATGTCATGGCGGGATCTAACTGGGCGTGGCACTCTCCTAAATGCTTCCCTGACACCCTCAGCCGAAACCTGACTCCGTTCTCTCATTTCTCACTCAATCTCATTTCTCTTTTTCCTGATGAGTGGTACATGGGCAGCGCCCCTGCTCTCAGCCCGCAGGACCCTTGTGGTCCCATCTGCTCTGGCGGGTTTTGGGGATAACTGCAAAACTCTGCTTATTGGTGTACAACTTTAACCAATGTATACTGGTGTCACCACTCTTAGGAGCAGCTTCCGCTGCCCCAACTCCCCTGTTTTTCTTGAAGCATCTGACTGCGGGGTGATTGTACCCACATTCAGAGCAATTGTGCCTGAACTTGCATTTAGCTCCCCACCTACAATTTCCGTTGTTATATTGAAAGCATGTCCCTCTTTTGCCTGATGAATTCTGTCCTTGGTTATTTCTCCCACTTCCTGTGAAACTAAAGGAACTGGTCTAATCCCCTGCCATACTTTAACCACATTCCCATGTCCTGCTCATCCCATCTCATGGAAGGGTTAACAGCAAGGCATTGGCTGAATTGTTCATTATAGGACCACCACGCCATACACCCATATGTCCTATGAATGCTCTCTATCTCATCCAGATAACAAAAGAGAGCCGATCTGCACTCCAGATTCTTCTCCCCATAGATGAGAGCCATGATTATGTAGGCTTGCAGCCAATTAGTAAAGGTCTTTGGGATGCATCTATAACTCTTCTTCCTTTCATCCTCCTCCTGCTTGGATTCCTTTTTTCTGTCCTTCACCTCAAAGGGGAAGGAGAGAAAATATTTCTAGAAATATTTTATTTTTAATATCGGATGGAACATGCATCCCAACAGGCCCTAACTGGCACAATGAGGGTCTTGCCATGGCTGTATCAGCCACCACAAGTCTCAATTGCCTCTTTCTGTTTTGCTTCTTCCTAATCTCCACATGTTGGTCACTTTCCCAAGACTGTGCAGGATGTACCCAGGCCCTAGCCACTGATATTTCCCCACTCCCTGAACCTCTCAAACCGGCAGGTCCAGACTTTGGATGAGGAATGCTGTTATCTTGCCATTTCCTTCCACTCTCTCTTGGCTTCTTGGGCCCAGACCCACGCCATACGCTATCGTTCTGAACCGGTGCTCTTCTCCTGCCCCACCTTACAGGGGATAACTGTCTCTTACCCCTCCTTAGCCAAATATGGGGATGTCTCTCGTCTGCCATATCTAAACCTCTGGCTGGAATATTACTCCAGGCACTCTGCATCATCTGCAAATACATAGGTATTTGAATTGACACTTTTGCATTCAGTATTGAAAAATGTATTTCCCAACTCCCCACTCTGCTCCCTTGTACCTATGAATGAACCCCCATCCCCAAGATTAGATAGGGATGAGATTGATTCCAGTTCCAGCTGAACAGAACACAAGCCATAAACCTCATTACTCGCATCCTTTGCTAATTCATTATCAGCTGGCTGATTAGGTAGTTGCAAATTAATCTAAGCTGAAGTGTGTCTCTCTTATCCTCTCTGCAGACCTGCATGCTGACATCCCTCACTCCCCCCTCTCCCTTCACTCCTCACTTCCAACTTTAATTATCAATACCGGGCTCTAGACCATCCCTTATTGCCACCTCCCAGCCATCTACCACTCTAAAACTACCTTTATTCCCCCATCCTCTGCTGCCTAAGACCCCCCTACTCCCTTTACCCCTGGGCATTATTCATCGCCCTTTCCCAGCCCCCACCCCTCCCCTCTTCTGCATTACTGGGCCTGGCCCCATCTTAGGGACAGGCAGCCGAGCCCCAGACCTCAGTAGAGAAGCTGCCACAACAGCAGACCCTTTCTTACCTGCTCCAAGCCGCCTAATGTGCACCAGGAGGTTAGCATAAAATGTTAAGACTGCTGAATCCTCCATGCATTCCAAGCTGGAATGCAAAGCACTGTACCTACGCCCCCTGGAGGCATTGTCTCTCACAGCAGGCTTAAATGTGGTGACAGGCATCAGGGGCCCTAGCATCCCTATGGGGACATCTGGGGGTATCAAGGGGGTCATCAGGAGGTGCAAGGGGGTCCACAATGGGGGCATTTGAGTGTGCACAGGTGGGAGTACCTAAATGAGGTTAAAAGAGGTGAGTGGATGAGCGTGAAAGAGAGTTAGGGTGAGACAGCTCCAGCTGCGAAGCCCTAGCTTGCTCCACAATTGCAGCCAACCATTCAGAGCCCCTAGCCAAATTATGTTGCCTAAGCTGTGCTATCAGCCCATCCATATGGGATGCCATAATAACAACAGGTAAGCAAATGGCCAACTCAGGTAAGTAAGTAGCCAAATCAAGTGATGGTCAGATAATTGATGTCGCAATCCCTATCTGTTGTGCCTGAATGACGGGTGATATTCAATCTGATATCTGGACCCAACTAACTAGGTGGAGGGAGGTGAGGTAGTATATATAAGCTAGCCCATGTTACATAAACATTATATAATAATCCCTCCCTAACTAACAAAATTAGAAATGCATAATTAAAATAGGTCCTCCTAATTCCAAGCCAGGTCAAACCCCCACCCTTTTAACTTCGTTCAGCCATGGGGTTAAAGTTAGAGAATCGTGCAACCGTATTTGTGCATGGACAAATACATAAATATGCATGAATGCTGCAGGGAGAGGGAGAGGGACAGTGACAGGGACACAATGAGACACAACACACAGAGAGGCAGGAGAGAAAAATAGAGAAAGACAGGAGAGAGGAGAACTATACCATAATTTATGACGGGCAAGTTACTAGTGATTTTATAAAGAAGAAAAATATAAACACAACCCTTACATTTTTATATGTTATGTGCTATTATTTTGTTACTGCAATGTTTCTCTATTACTACAGTTGAAAAGACTGACAGTTTTAGATGTCACAATCCCACTGTGCAGACAGAAACATCCTGGGTATTCAAAGTCTCCACATACCGTAGGAAGTTGAGTTGAATAAACTAAAATGGTAGATTCCACAGCAGCATAGTTGTATATATAAAAATCTATATAAATAAAATAAATAGAGAGCATGCATTTTTTTCTTGAAATTCTAAAAACATTAACCTGTTTTCTTCAGTGTATTTCTTCAACAGTGTATTTTAAATATGGGATTATAGTTGTCCTTATTTTTTAAAGCTATAATTATGCCATATCAAACAGTTTACCATAATCCTCATGTTTAAAAAAATAACTCAATTTTTAAATCACATATTGCTATTATATTATACAATTTTCTTAGAGTTTGAATGAAAATTGTTTGATGTTATGGTAAAAAAAAATATATAGGAAAAGCAAGAACAGAACTATACTTATCATCCAAAACCAAGTTAACTTCTACACATAATACTAGCCATGTTTTAACTTGATAATTCATTAGATATTTAACATTTTGTTGCTTGTGTCTCTATGTTCACAGAAAGTTTTGGTGACTTGTAACATCTTATCATGAGATGTTAGTCTATACAGTATCAATCACTTATGTCCCCCCATCTTTCAATCTATAAAACAATATATATATATTGCATGCGTTATAACTGCATAATATAATGACATTTACAAAGCTTGGCAACAAATCTATTGTTATTCTCTTTTTTACTTTTTATACTGAAATATCTTCCTTTCTCCTCAGCTATGACACTCCTCAATCTATATGGAAATGGATGGACAAAACAGCTTTTAGGCATTGACCTAAAGAGAAACATGAAAGTCCTCTGGAAGAGACATGCCAGGCCGTTTATCAACCCTGCATACCATTCTTGTACAGATGACCACACCATTCCTCGGGAAATTGACTTGATTGAAGGTCACCAACATATTGTGATTGTACTAAATATTGGGATACATTTTAGATATTATCCCATCCATCACTACATAAGGAGACTTCTCAACATCCATCGTGCTCTGGAACGTCTCTTACTGCGAAGCCCCCAAACTAAGGTTCTTTTTAAGACAGAGAATACTGGTGAAATGGACAACGGTTTTGAAATAACAAGTGATTTTCATGCCTATATTCACTACCGCATCTTTGAAATTGTCTTTAAAGATCTCAACATTGGCTTTATCAATGGATGGGACATGACCACTGCATTTGACTCCAATAAGCTTCATCCTCCAGAAGAATACATTAAGAATGAAGTTGACATGATGCTGACTTATATGTGCTAAATGTTGTACATCATACTGAATATATTGCTGTATATTACATAGTTACATAGTAATTGAGGTTGAAAAAATAATTTTAGTCCATCAAGTTCAACCTTTTAAGATCTCCTCTGATCTACAATATGCAGATTAGTTGTTAATTGATCCAGAGGAAGGCAAACAGAAAAAAAAACATTGAAAGAATGCCTCAAAAGGGAAAAATTATGAATTCCTTCCAGACCCCAGAAACTTGTGATTTGATTCCTCCCTGGATCAATACTCTTTCTTTAATTAACCAGGATAACAATGAATGCCCTTTATAATTATATAACCAGGATAACAATGAATGCCCTTTATAATTAAAAATATATCCATTCCCTTTTTAAAGTTATCTAACTAATCCATTGTCACCACCTCATTTGGTAAAGAATTCCACAGAGTAGCCACCCCTACTGTGAAGAACCCTTTTCTTTCTTTAAGGTGGGATCTTTTTACTTCTAATCTCAAAGGATGTCCTCTTGTCAGTTGAAAACCTCTTGGCACAAAACGCTCACTTGACAAAGGTTTATACTGACCCTGGATGTATTTATATAAAGTAATCATATCTTCTCTTAGACGCCTTTTTTCTAGAGAAAATAAGTTTCATTTGGTTAGTCTTTCTTCATAACTTAGCACCTCCATTCCCCTTAGTTTTGTTGTACTTCTCTGTACCCTTTCCAGTTCTAAAATGTCCTTTTTATGAAGTGGTGTCCAAAATTGTACTCTATATTCCATATGAGGGCATACTATGGATTTGTATAGTGACAGAAAATGTATTTTTGCTGCCCTTGCTACTATGCCCTTCTCAATACATGCTAATATTGTATTTGTCTTTGCAGCTGCTGCTTGGCAATTGAGCTCTGTTAACCTTGGTGGTTGTCCACAAGTACTCCCAAATCCCTTTCAATATCGCATAACCTATATTTGCTCCATTAATATTATAAATTGCATGGCTATTTTATCTTCCCAGATGCATAACCTTACATTTATTCATATTAAATCTCATCTGCCATTTAGATGCCCATTCCTCTAATTTATGTAAATCCCTTTGTAGGGAAAGTACATCATTATCTGATTTAATTACCTTCGTGTCATCAGCAAAAATGGACACATTACTTTCCAATCCTACTTCTAAGTTGTTAATAAATGTTAAAAAGGAGAGGACCTAATACTGAACCCTGATAAAAAAAAACTATAATATAATAATTAATTCAAATGTCTATCAACGTTATTTACAGTGCATTATTGATTTTTGGGGGCATTTACAGAGCTACAAATAGGTGTATAAGCCCCTTGTGGGTCCTCTCTAGTACACATAGGATTTTCTCCTACTTTAGCCATTTACGAGTGTGAAAACATTTGCGGGCTTGGGGAAATATATAAATTGAATAGCGATTTGCAATTTTAGCCATGCGAAAGTAAAAGATGAAAGGCTTTGGGAGGCTGTAAGTTACAAATTTAACCATCACAATCTTTTCAAGGCCATAACTCGTAACCCGTTTTGAGCCCGCAAAAAAAAATGCCAACTAAATAGCAACTTAACTTGTGACCTCACTTGCCCCGAAACCTCAATTGAATGTGGGCCATGATGATTACTTTGTTAGCATTCTAGATATAACTACTAATCATTCTTCATACATCACTACTATTTTTTAAAGAAATTATAATCATTTGTCATTACTTTAGATTTTTCTTTGGCCACTGCAAGAACAACATTTTAGCATGCATTTAGAAAAAAAAATGTTTTTAAAAAATATTGTTTTTAAATAAGAAATGATGATCTACACAGTGCAGAAAAATGGCCATTTAATTTAGAACAATTTAGACTACACAACTATTGAAAAACATGTAATAGTTTTTGAATGTTTAAATACATGCATTTTTCAATGAGAAAAACAATAAAATCAAATCTGTGTTTTTGTCTGTCCACATGCGGTCCTGCAAGGCTGCTGTAACCAATCAGGAAGAGGGGATGTTTACCCAATTCAAGTCTCTGGTATGGTTTTTGACTGACAGCCAGTGCTTTGCCTAAGAAACCAGTGGCATCATCCCTTAGAGGCTCCTGAAATGCCCACTATTTCAGTCACCCCCTTAGAAGCAAAACCACCAGTCTGTTTTAGTTGCCAAATACCTCCCCAGAAATATCAGGTGCTGGCTTTTAGTGAGCCAAACAGAGTGTCATAGGGAAGAGTGGGGGAGAGAGAGACTTCTGTTGTCTGCTGACTTCTGCTGACTTCTGCTATCAATCACAGCCTGCATAACATGCCGCACAGTGTGCCTCTGACAAGTTGCGCCACACACGCACTGCATATTGTTTTTGCCACAAAATGTGGAACAGGATAGGGTTTACAAATGTTTAAATGTATGATTTTATATGTTTTTTTTAAGTCTAATGAAAAATATTTAGATCATTTTAATCATAAAATGTTGCGCTCTTTAAGAGACCATGTCTACCCTTAGATTTTTAGATTGTGGCCCCCATTTACTGTCTGTCTGTTGTAAGAGGATGATGATAACACTTTCTGCTTGCTATGTTTAAGCTAGGAGACATACTTTTTGTAACAGTGTTGTTATAAGGTAAAATACTATTGGTTTAAGGGTTAAGGAAGGGCTGCTATTCCCTAAGATTTGAGTGTTAAGGTTATTTGTTTCTGTCTATATATGTTCGAAGACGAACATGTACAGGAGGTATCTATATATTGAGATTTTTGCAAGTCTGTTGTCTGTTGTATTGCAAAGTTTCCAATTGGTTGTGGGAGTCATTTGTTTTTACAAGAGTGACACTAGCATGTGGTGTAAAGTTATATCATGTCTTGTTTATTGTTGGAGTGACAGTGTGAGAGAGCAAAGCATTCCTTAACCTCCCGTTTACCATGATAAGAGTTTCTTAAAAACGACAACCATCTTTTAAGGAATAGGAAAAGGGGTGGGGGGATTTCAGTCCTTTTGTATCCAGGTCTGTTGTATGACTGTTGTTATTGGTAATGTGAAGTGGTGCATCTACAGATGTGTACCTGCAACCGAAAAAGATGTCTGCATGTTATACAAGAATTGTAGGTACCTAGGTAAAATTTGGAGATAAATGGTATTTCGGACACATCGGCTTGACAGTATCTATAAAAACAGAATATTTAATATAGAAAATTAGTGCACTTGAGGGGATCACTTTATCAGTTGGGGTTCAAAGTTGTAAAGAATCAGTGGAATGTGTTATTTTTGTTAGTACAAAGATATTTCTCAAAGGCTGTCAGATTATTGGTTTAAGATGCTGCTTATAAACTAGAAGAAAATAATTGACATTTGAGAAATACAAGATCCAAAGAATCAGAATATATATGACACTATCCCTCATGGGAATACATAAAAAACCCCATGGTCCCCAACACTATTACCTAAACTGCACGCAATAACCTAATTCAAATCTAAACTAAAAAAAAAAGAATTACATAAAACAATTACTATTAAAATGAAAAAATCATTACAATAAAAATAAAAATGATATTAGCAAAAAATTACAACAGTGTGTGTTGGGCAGGGGGGGGGGGGGGGGGGGTTACATTATATTTACCTTCTCTTGGATGCCCTTGAATAATTGGGCACATCTGTGACTGCAGACATCGGCCCTCTTCATTTCGGCCCGAAGACCATCATTTCTCGATTCAGCACCTGCAATCAGCCTCCATTTCAAAATATCCATGGTATATGGGTTAAGTTTAGATACAATGGGGATCCATAGGGACTGCTATGAGAATAGATTAGAACATTTTAGGGGACCTAAATAACAGAGGGTTAATATTAGGTGCCATGGGATTAATAAAGATTATACTATACTATGGTATTATTTATCATATAATTATACCATTGAGAAATGCCTTTGCAAGCCGAAACGCATTTGGTTTTACTTGTTAAAGTATTTTATTTGTTTTATTTTTCTTTAGGGTAGTATTGTGACCCTATTTTATTTATATATTTTTTTATATTTTCTTTTATTTTTCTTTTTCTTTTTTGTTCTACTGGGGAGATAACTACTTTAGGCACACTGTCTAGTAGCTGATTGGTGGTTTTGTCTACATACAGTGGTAAGTTCATTGTAGTGGGGTTAGCCCACCCCAGAAGCATGAGAGTGTGACCCTCTACTGATGACCACATTATCAGCACTATAGTAGTCTCTTTTCCCTGTGGAGTGCTCCCTATATAGGATTATTTACAGTGTTGCAATGTGAGGTACATATATCACAAGGAGGGATCTCCAATGTTACGCTTATCAGTATTTGGAGAGACATAACCCTGCAAAGAGAACGTCTAGAGGACCGATCCACACGGGTGTGTCAAAGCTCAATACGTGTTTTTGATTTATACCTGTGAGTGCATTGGATTTTGTTTTTGTTAATAAATCATTCCTTGCTATACAACACCTTTGTGCTTTTGCACTTCTCTACCCCACACCCTTCTTGTTTTTTTTTTATATACTATGGTAAGGGTTAAGTTTAAAAGCCTTGGGGTGCATAAGGACACAATGGTTATAGGAAGACACCCTATGGATGTCCATAGACAACTCCATGGGATATATTACATGTGGGTAATAATAGACACCCCACCTGAAAACACAAGGGGCTCATGGGGGTAGTGGGTCAAGGCAGATGAGTTATTAACCCCTGTAATTTTTTTTATTTCATCCCTTCTTATTCATAGGAGAGGGTGTTTATGCTAGTGTAGTGTGTTCAAGTAAGGTAATGAGTAGCATTCTGTACTATTGCTATAGAGACTACTGAGTTTCAGACACTTAGACTATTACATGTATCAGTCAGGCAGGTTGCAATTGCAAAGAGCTATACAAGTAAAACCCACTGGATTCAGTACATATATATTTTTTTGTAGACTTGTAATAGCTCCACTCAATTAGACTTAGAAATACCTGCGCTATTTTTGACCCCAGTTGATCTCTGCTTGTTGACAAAATGACCTTAGTGTTCTATGTTGACAAGATGTAACAAGTCCTTTGACAGCTGTGTTCACTATTCACTACCCACAGTCTCATTGAAGTCTATGCGGTGCGATTGTGGGTTTGCGCACCCATGGCATCAACTTGACTGCTCATGTGGAGGTCAACCCTTGATAGCAGTCAACTAATTGCAAGCTAATGAGACCAGCCTTAAAGTGATTCCTACTCTTTTGACATGCTAGAACAATAACTGTTAATCCTATAATGTTACTCCACTCATATCTGAATGTCCATTGTCCTCTGGTATCTGCCAGCTCTTGCCCTTAATGGACTGAACCCCGTCAACTGGGGACCCTGTATCCTGTTGCCCTCTTCCCAAGGGAACACGGTATAATACTTTATTAAACTCCCTGGGGAAAGTGCAGCATTTCAAGACTAAACATGACTGGGTACCATCCATAAATCAATATGTACACACAAAACACATTAGCCCTATAACACAACTAACAGTGAACAACAGGGCTGATGTCTATCATGGCACACAGTAAAACAACATGGATGTCAAAGTCCAAGTGTCAGAAAGAGACAGAAATTGTCAATAAGGAAATGGGAGAAATAGCACCAACAGTCCATGTAAGTCCAGGGCCCTCACCAGTCCAGTAGTCCCAAAAAGTCTTTCTGGACATCATACAGGGGATTACATTTGTTACACACTTATAGGAAATTTTACAGGGTGTTCAAAACTGCCACTCTCTCCTCTACCTGACCTGTTTGGGTGAAGTGTCTCTTCTACAGTACATCTCTACTCAAATCCTCAGTTTAACAATTCAGCACCAGAGGGAACCCCTCTATGAGTGCATTTCTTATCTGCTCAGCAAAATTAATTTTAGTCACTTAGCACCTCAACCTCCTTCCTACCTAGCTTGTCACTCATCTTTTTCTATTCTCCTTGTGCCCTGCAATAAACTGCCACTCCATTATCCATTCTATTCTGAGAACTATATTCATCCCTAAAATTAACTGGTCACTCACTTTGCAGCTCTCCAACACTCTTCATTTATCCTGTGAAATGACTATTTCCTATTCCTCCTTCCAATCTTGGCCTCTATTAGAGGTTCCATCCCCATAGCCTACCACCCTCAATTCTACCTTTTTGTCCCTGAGGTTCTCCTCCTCTCATTATGCTCGTCCCCTTGTACTATTCACTTTCTGAACCATGACAGAGGTTTAATCTTTTAAAATTCTTTCTTCCTTAGGGTTCGGTACCTGCTGCAGGAACAAATCACAATCACTCCTCATGTCACCCGTAACTCCTGCACTGCCATAGCCATCCTTATAGCAATTTGTTCCCTCTCATTTGACTCAAGAAGGTTCTACTTCATTCTTCTCTGTATTTTGACTCCTCGTTCGCATGCACTACCCTATATTTCTTGTCTCCCCACTTATGAGAGAATCTCACCCCCCCCCCATTATCTCTTGTTTCATTGTCTCATGAGAATCTCACTAACCACTTACCCTCTCTCATCTGGGATCACGTTCTTCATGATGGAAATTCCCTGCTCGTCCAGGGACTTCATTTACCATTCTCTATTATCTCCCTGCTCTGGTAGGAATCTCGCTCCCCACTCTTATTGCTACTATGCACAGTACACCCCATACCACAAATAGTTCACGAATACACATCATTCATATGCCACCCAAAATAGTAACTCCATTGAGGAAGCCTTGAAATCACTCCACTGGCTCTTAGCTCCTTGTCACTCATACCAACATCAGGCATACATAGTAGTTCCCTATCTCTCCTCCTACTCACTTGCAACTCCATGTACTCCACCTTTCATTCATGCACTATTCACGAAGCATCCAGAGTTATGTCACTACCTAATCCACTAAGCACACTACACTTCATACCACAATGAGTTTGCAGCCACGCGCCATTCATATGCCACCTACAATAATCACTGTTCGCTTCCATCAAGGAAGCCTTGAAATTACACAAGTCAGTCATTGAGTCAAAATCTCACCAATCGAAACTCACTCCATGCACTCATAGCTCCAAGACGTTCATGCCAACATCAGGCATAACCACAGTGTCCCCACATTACTTCCATGATGCAGGGGTCCTGATCGGGACCCCCGCAGTATCCTCACATTACCCCTATGATGCAAGGGTCCCAATCAAGACCCCTGCAGGGTGCCCACATTACCTCTTGCATCGGTGGTCCCGATGGGGACACCTGCTGCATTTAAAAATAATAAATTCCCATCGGGACCCCTGCAGGGTCCCTACATTAACCCTTGCTAAGGGTGTCCCGATCGGGACCCCCGCAGCATTTAAAATCCAAATTTCCTGCTGCAGGTCCTTAAAGGACCTTAAAGGTCTTTAAAGGACCCGTGCTACAATAAAAAATACCCCTATAACTCATGGAACTCGATACTGAGCCCATAAGCTCCTAATTAACCCCATCACTCATGGAGCTCTATACAGAACCCCATGAATCCCTGATTAACCCCATCAGTCCCATAAGGGTCTATGTAGACCCTTATGGGACAATAATTAACCCTCCCAATAACACTATGTCATGAGGGTCCTCTAGGACCCTCAAGACACTAAGTCTAAGCACCACCCTACACTACACTATTAGCCACCCCAATAAACTAATACATCTAAATTAACCCCATCTAAGTATTTAACCCTATTTAACCCTCACCATACCTAATTAACCCTATCACTAACAACATAACCCTATCTAGTCCTATTTAACCCTATCTGGACCCAATAACCCCATCTAGTCCTTTTTAACCCTATCTGGACCAAATAACCCTAACCCTAAGTAATCAACTCCCCTCTAACTAATTAACCCCCATCTAAGTAATTAACCCTATTTAACCCTCACCATACCTAATTAACCCTATCACTAACAACATAACCCTATCTAGTCCTATTTAACCCTATCTGGACCCAATAACCCCATCTAGTCCTTTTTAACCCTATCTGGACCAAATAACCCTAACTGTACATAGTTAACCCTAACTGGGCCTATTTAACCCTAACTGGGCCTATTTAACCCGAAATGTACCCATTAAACCCCTATCATATAAACCTCCTCCTTCCCTACCCTATTAACCCTTACACAACCTACCTAACTCTTACCCTACCCTTTTAACCCCCTCTACCCTATTAACCCCCCTTTCTCCTGCTATTATTTTTGTATGTCCGCTCACAGACATTACCTGTTTTAAAGGCACGCAAGTCCCTAATACATTTTTCTTTCTTGAGGTTGATAATTTCTCATTCCTTTTTATCTCGGTCAATTCGGATCTTACCAAATGCTTTTTAAAAGTCTTCTAATTACTCAAATGTCTTCAGATTTTTATTTAACTCTGGGATCTCTGTCTAGTTCTACCTGGATGTCATTCTCATAATCAGATAGAATTGCTATTAGAGTTTCTTAGCAAATGATCAAAGCTTGCTCTGACCGCTCTTTGTATTATACAAGGTACAAAGAAAGGGAGGGAAATACCTTTATCGTCACGCCTCTGGGTATCAGATGTTTTGTTAGATATCTATCATGACTGGTTTTATGCCAAGAGGAATTACCGTATATACTCGAGTATAAGCTGAGTTTTTCAGCCCTTTTTTTAAGGCTAAAAAGGGCCCCCTCGGCTTATACTGGAGTCACTCTGCCCCCGTGTCTCTTTAACCCCCCCGTGTCTCTCTAACCCCCTGTGTCTCTCTACTCCCCTGTGTCTCTCTACCCCCCGTGTCCCTCCACCCTCCTCATCCTCAACCCCCGCTCCTCATTCTAAACCCCCCTAAATACCTCCCCATTTCCCCTCACTTACCTGCTTCTGCTCCAGCCTCCGCTCCTTCTTGACCCGGCGCGCATGTGACGTCAGATCATTAGCATATACCGGGTGCCGGCACCCAGTATATGCTAATGAAGTGACGTCACACGCGCGACGGGTCATTAGCATATACTGGCACCCGGTATATGCTAATGACGTGACGTCACATGCGCGCCAGGTCAAGAAGGAGCGGAGGCCAGAGCAGAAGCAGGTAAGTGAGAGGAAAGGGAGAGGGGGAGGTATTTATGGGGGTTAGAATGAGGAGGGGGGTTGAGGAGGGAGATTGAGGAGTGTAACGGATCTACTGGCACCCCGACCGGGTACCTCCGTTGATGGATGCGTCCTAGCTTGCGTCGAGGCCTACAAGCACCGCACCGGACACCAAACCCACCACAGACTCCAAGGATAGTACATCAGGAACAAGCGTTCAGTAGTTACAGCTCAAGGGAGTATGCAGAAGCATAGCAATCCCCAGTATGATAGCGATCCCCTCAAATAACGAGACGAGGCTATGTTTTGAAGGGTCAAGAGGAACTAACTTTTAATGACAGGGAATCTCCTTTTATGCAATGGTGCCCTCTGAAGGGCTACACCCACATAATTATCACAACAGCCAATTATATACATGGTTCAACCCCCACGTCTCCTCCCCTCAGATAACAGGTAACACAATTAAAACAGACACAATTTTAACCACATTCTGGATGTACCCCAAATACAGGGGGTACACCTTTAAGTCCCGCACCATTCAATATCTCTCACCCAGGGGAACAACATATACAAAAATGGCATGAATCAGACCAGGGGTTCAAAAGTTAGTAAAAGTATGTTTTTACACATAACACACAGACATTGCACATATCCCCCATACAATACACATATAGGACAATAGGTGAGTCACACCTCCCTGGCAACTTGGATACAATCAGACATTAATTAGATCATTCTTCTTTGTTCTTATCAGAGAATGAAAACACTTTGGAAAATGCAAGGATCCTTTACAACTTTCTTATCTCTTGAATCTCTGTAACAGGATTATCTATTAGCCTAGGTCTGCAAAAGTCTGGCTAATATTCTGAGCCAATATATTCTGTAGAACATCAACCAACATATATATAGTAGGATCATATTTTAACCATAATAATCATAAAACAGTTTAAAACAGTGATGGGTTCCGCTACACACCTCCCCCGTGACCATAAGCCGGCATACACGGTCTGATCCCAACGGATCGGCCTGAGGATGTCCGGACAAAAGTATTTGTTGGTCAATTCTCTAGTTTGACAACCCATCAGCATTACTGCAATTCACATTTACTCACATTTCCCATATCCCCAGATAGCTGGGATCTGAGCGCACAAAACCACCGAATAGCGCTCAGATCCTCTTCACACAGTTCAATTGCCATGTAGCTAAAGTCTTTCCCATAGTCTTTCATTATATGAATGGGCTTCATGGCACAGTTATCTGGGGTATCATGGTTCACACAGGGCAAGTACAGAATGACCCCCCTGTATGTAAAGGGCCAGAATGAGTGACTTACACTCTGGTATGGCCGAACACTGGTTCCAAAGGGCAATATGTACCAGGGCCATAGTCGCAGGGCAGGAGGCTGGCAAACAGTCCTCTCCAAGCCAAAGTGGCGAAGGGCACTTCGTCACACATCTCTCCTTTGGGGGGAAGTCTAACCAGGTACCTGGATATTTTGCTGTGGTGATGGGGCAACATGCTGAGGGGACTTGAGGGGCAGAGGCCAGCGGCATTCTGCCCTGATGCCAGCTCTTCTGCTGGTATAACCTGCAGGACATCCTGCTCTGTACAAGTGACAAAGGGAGGGCAGAGGCCGACTGCACTCTGCCCCGCTGTCAGCTCTTCTGCTGGGGTACTTGGGACATATTCCGGCTCAGTAGCCAGGGAAACGTGGGGGTCAGTGGGGGTTAACATTTCCTCTGTTAACCCTGGGGCCACATTAGAAGTTAGCTGGGGAGGGGAATTTGTACTTACCCCCTCCTCCGGTTGTCCCAGTGACGGTAGTTGGGGATCTGGACAAGCTGTGGGCGCAGAGACCACGGTCCCATCTGCGCTGTCTGGGAGATTGGTGTCTCCCCTGGTTAGGGTAAACTGTCGCTGGGGGGGAAGGATGACACCTTCTGCCCCCTGGGGTTCACACTGCCGCTGGGGGGGGGGAGGACGACACCTTCTGCCCCCTGGGGTTCACACTGCCGCTGGGGGGGAAGGACGACACCTTCTGCCCCCTGGGGTTCACACTGCCGCTGGGGAGGAAGGACGGCCCCTTCTGCCCCCTGGGGTTCACACTGCCGCTGGGGGGGAAGGATGACACCTTCTGCCCCCTGGGGTTCACACTGCCGCTGGGGGGGAAGGACGACACCCTCTGCCCCCTGGGGTTCACACTGCCGCTGGGGGGGAAGGATGACACCTTCTGCCCCCTGGGGTTCACACTGCCGCTGGGAGGGAAGGACGACACCTTCTGCCCCCTGGCGTTCACACTGCCGCTGGGGGGGAAGGACGACACCTTCTGCCCCCTGGGGTTCACACTGCCGCTGGGGGGGAAGGACGACACCTTCTGCTCCCTGGGGTTCACACTGCCGCTGGGGGGAAGGACGACACCTTCTGCCCCCTGGGGTTCACACTGCCGCTGGGGGGAAAGGACGACACCTTCTGCCCCCAGGGGTTCACACTGCCGCTGGGGGGGAAGGACGAAACCTTATGCCCCCTGGGGTTCACACTGCCGCTGGGGGGGAAGGATGACACCTTCTGCCCCCTGGGGTTCACACTGCCGCTGGGGGGGAAGGACGACACCTTCTGCCCCCTGGGGTTCACACTGCCGCTGGGGGGGAAGGATGACACCTTCTGCCCCCTGGGGTTCACACTGCCGCTGGGAGGGAAGGACGACACCTTCTGCCCCCTGGGGTTCACACTGCTGCTGGGGGGGAAGGACGACACCTTCTGCCCCCTGGGGTTCACACTGCTGCTGGGGGGGAAGGACGACACCTTCTGCCCCCTGGGGTTCACACTGCCGCTGGAGGGGAAGGACGACACCTTCTGCCCTCTGTAGGGCCGGTAGAGAGACCTTGGTCCCATCTCTACCTGCCATCTGGAGGTCATCCCAGGACCAGTCAATGAAGTCTGGTTCTGCTTGTCGAGTAGGTTGGGGCTGCACAAGGCTGAGCAGGTGTTGGTAGTCCTGCTCCAGCTCCCACTCTCTCGTTACCAGGTGGGTCATGTCTTTGCTCACCTCGCCTTCGTCATCCCAGACATACATGCCCATCCGGTAGTCATAGATGTCCCAAAACCTAGACCCCTCCGTGCTGCCAAGATCAATATCGTCCTCCAAGGCATCCCATAATAAACCCGGGCCATCATAATCATCCCCCTCCGGTAAGTCGTGTTCAGACGTCCAGGGGGTAAGTCGAACGGTATGCCACCAGAGGGCCTGGTATGCGTTGTCTAGCCAGAGCTCTCGCCATACCAGGGTCTCTAGTCTTGTCACCCACTCATCCAGGGGCTGCTCTCCCAATAGATACATCCGCATCGCCACACGCTTCTGTAGCCGCTGCTCATCACTGGGGAGAATCTCACCTCGCCGCCATTGGGCATCTTCCAGGGCATCATACCAGAGTTCCTTTCTGTCTGCATCCCTGTAGTCCGCGGCCGCCTCCTCCTCCTCATCATGAAACGCTGTCTGAAAACTAGCCGGTTCCATCCTGCTGTAGCCAGGGGCGCTGTACGGATACTAGCGTTGCCCTCAATTTGTAACTCCAAACGTTACCGGTGTCTCCGTGCTGCTTTTCCTCTTACTAGGACGCCATCCCACCACTGCCAGCCAATGTAACGGATCTACTGGCACCCCGACCGGGTACCTCCGTTGATGGATGCGTCCTAGCTTGCGTCGAGGCCTACAAGCACCGCACCGGACACCAAACCCACCACAGACTCCAAGGATAGTACATCAGGAACAAGCGTTCAGTAGTTACAGCTCAAGGGAGTATGCAGAAGCATAGCAATCCCCAGTATGATAGCGATCCCCTCAAATAACGAGACGAGGCTACGTTTTGAAGGGTCAAGAGGAACTAACTTTTAATGACAGGGAATCTCCTTTTATGCAATGGTGCCCTCTGAAGGGCTACACCCACATAATTATCACAACAGCCAATTATATACATGGTTCAACCCCCACGTCTCCTCCCCTCAGATAACAGGTGACACAATTAAAACAGACACAATTTTAACCACATTCTGGATGTACCCCAAATACAGGGGGTACACCTTTAAGTCCCGCACCATTCAATATCTCTCACCCAGGGGAACAACATATACAAAAATGGCATGAATCAGACCAGGGGTTCAAAAGTTAGTAAAAGTATGTTTTTACACATAACACACAGACATTGCACATATCCCCCATACAATACACATATAGGACAATAGTTGAGTCACACCTCCCTGGCAACCTGGATACAATCAGACATTAATTAGATCATTGTTCTTTGTTCTTATCAGAGAATGAAAACACTTTGGAAAATGCAAGGATCCTTTACAACTTTCTTATCTCTTGAATCTCTGTAACAGGATTATCTATTAGCCTAGGTCTGCAAAAGTCTGGCTAATATTCTGAGCCAATATATTCTGTAGAACATCAACCAACATATATATAGTAGGATCATATTTTAACCATAATAATCATAAAACAGTTTAAAACAGTGATGGGTTCCGCTACACAAACTCTGGTATGATGCCCTGGAAGATGCCCAATGGCGGCGAGGTGAGAGTCTCCCCAGTGATGAGCAGCGGCTACAGAAGCGTGTGGCGATGCGGATGTATCTATTGGGAGAGCAGCCCCTGGATGAGTGGGTGACAAGACTAGAAACCCTGGTATGGCGAGAGCTCTGGCTAGACAACGCATACCAGGCCCTCTGGTGGCATACCGTTCGACTTACCCCCTGGACGTCTGAACACAACTTACCGGAGGGGGATGATTATGATGGCCCGGGTTTATTATGGGATGCCTTGGAGGACGATATTGATCTTGGCAGCACGGAGGGGTCTAGGTTTTGGGACATCTACGACTACCGGATGGGCATGTATGTCTGGGATGACGAAGGCGAGGTGAGCAAAGACATGACCCACCTGGTAACGAGAGAGTGGGAGCTGGAGCAGGACTACCAACACCTGCTCAGCCTTGTGCAGCCCCAACCTACTCGACAAGCAGAACCAGACTTCATTGACTGGTCCTGGGATGACCTCCAGATGGCAGGTAGAGATGGGACCGAGGTCTCTCTACCGGCCCTACAGAGGGCAGAAGGTGTCGTCCTTCCCCTCCAGCGGCAGTGTGAACCCCAGGGGGCAGAAGGTGTCGTCTTTCCCCCCTAGCAGCAGTGTGAACCTCAGGGGGCAGAAGGTGTCGTCCTTCCCCCCCAGCAGCAGTGTGAACACCAAAGGGGCAGATGGTGTCATCCTTCCCTCCCAGCAGCAGTGTGAACCCCAGGGGGCAGAAGGTGTCGTCCTTCCCCCCCAGCGGCAGTGTGAACCCCAGGGGGCAGAAGGTGTCGTCCTTCCCCCCCAGCGGCAGTGTGAACCCCAGGGGGCAGAAGGTGTCGTCATTTCCCCCCAGCGGCAGTGTGAACCCCAGGGGGCAGAAGGTGTCGTCCTTCCCCCCCAGCGGCCGTGTGAACCCCAGGGAGCAGAAGGTGTCGTCCTTCCCCCCCAGCGGCAGTGTGAACCCCAGGGGGCAGAAGGTGTCGTCCTTCCCCCCCAGCGGCAGTGTGAACGCCAGGGGGCAGAAGGTGTCGTCCTTCCCCCCCAGCGGCAGTGTGAACCCCAGGGGGCAGAAGGTGTCGTCCTTCCCCCCCAGCGGCAGTGTGAACCCCAGGGGGCAGAAGGTGTCGTCCTCCCCCCCCAGCGGCAGTGTGAACCCCAGGGGGCAGAAGGTGTCGTCCTTCCCCCCCAGCGACAGTTTACCCTAACCAGGGGAGACACCAATCTCCCAGACAGCGCATATGGGACCGTGGTCTCTGCACCCACAGCTTGTCCAGATCCCCAACTACCGTCACTGGGACAACCGGAGGAGGGGGTAAGTACAAATTCCCCTCCCCAGCTAACTTGTAATGTGGCCCCAGGGTTAACAGAGGAAATGTTAACCCCCACTGACCCTCACGTTTCCCTGGCTACTGAGCCGGAATATGTCCCAAGTACCCCAGCAGAAGAGCTGACAGCGGCGCAGAGTGCAGTCGGCCTCTGCCCTCCCTTTGTCCCTTGTACAGAGCAGGATGTCCTGCAGGTTATACCAGCAGAAGAGCTGGCATCAGGGCAGAGTGCCGCTGGCCTCTGCCCCTCAAGTCCCCTCAGCGTGTTGCCCCATCACCACAGCAAAATATCCAGGTACCTGGTTAGACTTCCCCCCAAAGGAGAGATGTGTGACGAAGTGCCCTTCGCCACTTTGGCTTGGAGAGGACTGTTTGCCAGCCTCCTGCCCTGCGACTATGGCCCTGGTACATATTGCCCTTTGGAACCAGTGTTCGGCCATACTAGAGTGTAAGTCACTCATTCTGGCCCTTTACATACAGGGGGGTCATTCTGTACTTGCCCTGTGTGAACCATGATACCCCAGATAACTGTGCCATGAAGCCCATTCATATAATGAAAGACTATGGGAAAGACTTTAGCTACATGGCAATTGAACTGTGTGAAGAGGATCTGAGCGCTATTCGGTGGTTTTGTGCGCTCAGATCCCAGCTATCTGGGGATATGGGAAATGTGAGTAAATGTGAATTGCAGTAATGCTGATGGGTTGTCAAACTAGAGAATTGACCAACAAATACTTTTGTCCGGACATCCCCAGGCCGATCCGTTGGGATCAGACCGTGTATGCCGGCTTATGGTCACGGGGGAGGTGTGTAGCGGAACCCATCACTGTTTTAAACTGTTTTATGATTATTATGGTTAAAATATGATCCTACTATATATATGTTGGTTGATGTTCTACAGAATATATTGGCTCAGAATATTAGCCAGACTTTTGCAGACCTAGGCTAATAGATAATCCTGTTACAGAGATTCAAGAGATAAGAAAGTTGTAAAGGATCCTTGCATTTTCCAAAGTGTTTTCATTCTCTGATAAGAACAAAGAACAATGATCTAATTAATGTCTGATTGTATCCAAGTTGCCAGGGAGGTGTGACTCACCTATTGTCCTATATGTGTATTGTATGGGGGATATGTGCAATGTCTGTGTGTTATGTGAAAAAACATACTTTTACTAACTTTTGAACCCCTGGTCTGAATTATGCCATTTTTGTATATGTTGTTCCCCTTGGTGAGAGATATTGAATGGTGCAGGACTTAATGGTGTACCCCCTGTATTTGGGGTACATCCAGAATGTGGTTAAAATTGTGTCTGTTTTAATTGTGTTACCTGTTATCTGAGGGGAGGAGACGTGGGGGTTGAACCATGTATATAATTGGCTGTTGTGATAATTATGTGGGTGTAGCCCTTCAGAGGGCACCATTGCATAAAAGGAGATTCCCTGTCATTAAAAGTTAGTTCCTCTTGACCCTTCAAAACGTAGCCTCGTCTCGTTATTTGAGGGGATCGCTATCATACTTAGGATTGCTATGCTTCTGCATACTCCCTTGAGCTGTAACTACTGAACGCTTGTTCCTGATGTACTATCCTTGGAGTCTGTGGTGGGTTTTGGTGTCCGGTGCAGTGCTTGTAGGCCTCGACGCAAACTAGGACGCGTCTATCAACGGAGGTACCCGGTCGGGTTGCCAGGAGATCCGTTACATTGGTGGCAGTGGTGGGATGGCGTAGAGGATGAGGAGGGAGGTTGAGGAGGGGGTTAAGGATGTTGGGTTGAGGATGAGGATGGGGGTTGAGGAGGGAGGATGAGGATGGGGGGTTGAGGAGGGAGGTTGAGGATGGGGGGTTGAGGAGGGAGGTTGAGGAGGGGGGTTGAGGAGGGAGGTTGAGGAGGGGGGTTGAGGATGGGGGTTGAGGAGGGGATTGAGGATGGGGGAGTTGAGGAGGGAGGTTGAGGATCGGGGGGTTGAGGAGGGGGTTTGAGGTTGAGGAGGGGGGTTGAGGATGGGGGTTGAGGAGGGGGTTGAGGATGGGGGGTTGAGAAGGGAGGTTGAGGATGGGGTTGAGGAGTGGGTTGAGGATGGGGGGGTTGAGGATGAGGATGGGGGGTTGAGGAGGGAGGTTGAGGATGAAGAGGGAGGATGAGGAGGGAGGTTGAGGATGAGGAGTGGGGTTGAGGAGCGAGGTTGAGAATGAGGAGGGGGGTTGAGGAGGGTGATAAGGGAGGGGGGAAGAGACACAGGGAAGGGAGAGGGGGGAAGAGACACAGGGAAGGAAGAGGGAAGAAGAGACACGGGAGAGAGAGGGGGGACACAGAGGGCACAAGAGGGACACAGGGGGGAGCACATTTCCCACCCTCGGCTTATACTCGAGTCACTCATTTTACCCAGTATTTTGTGGTAAAATTGGTGCCTCGGCTTATACTCGGGTCGGCTTATATACGGTAAGTTGTTTTTTAATTAATCCTTCTAAATTCCTTAATCCATATATCCAATCATCATGTATTAAATGTCCTTTCTACCTCCTCAAGCGTTAAGTATGTCGTCGTTGGTAGTCATATTCGAAGACAATCTCAGCCATGGTATCACACACACCTCACTTTTTGCGTACGTCTCACAGATGCTATCTTAAATAGGCAAAAATGTTATTGCAATAAACAAGTTTTCAGAGATATACCTAAAAAAAATGGAGAATGAATCCGCCTATAAATTGTGAGACAATATCTATGTGTGGGTACTGTATAATGTCTAAATATAAGTAAATATCAAAAGGCAATATAATCCCAAACAATATAGAATTCATCGGCGGATCCTCTCACAATGGGGTGTGTTAAATCACATATGGAGAGAAACTGGGACTGAGACTGGGGTAGCAATTGGGTCTTTCTGTACTAATTTGATTGACTCTAAATATAACTGTATAATCACGTATCATATGTTATAAGGCTAAAATGGCTCAAAATTGTGTATAATAAGTTGATTATGACGACTAAACTTTGAATATATTGTTTCATCTTAGCAAGAAGAATAATATATTCCTTCCATATGTAGTAAGGTCCTAGCATATAATTGAGATTAAAATATTACAGTATTCATCAGGTTAATCTTGTGTTGTACAGATATTGATACAAATTATCTCACAGGATAATGTCTTTATACTGTGATAATTATTTATTTCCCTTTACATTTATATGAGTATCATGGTTGATTTTGTTACTAACACAGTACCTCACCTTTCTTATTATAATTAATTCACTATTGAGATGAAGGGCTCTATTCAATAATCACTTATTAAGTTATTTCTTATAATTATTTGGCGTAATATAAGGATTAACTTTAATTGAATGTATTTCACCAGTAATTTTTTATATATTTTGTGACAGGGCGCCCCCTTCTGACGGGGTTTGCGTCCTGCTCTCTTACGTTTTGAGGGAGGAAAACACAGTAGGCTTGTCAGAGGCTTAATTGTACTGCTGTTTATTTGTCAGCGCCAACAGAAAGAAAACAGTGCTTATCCTCAGCAATAAAACAAAATACTACATAATCGGGCTTACTATAACCTGGAACGCCCTAACTATTCCTGAGACCGCTTCTCGGCCTGCAGGTATAATAATAATACAGTACACAGTGTAAGCTCTCTGCTTTAATCTTGTAACTTTTAAGGACTGGTCCTCTTCTTACTGCTACTGCCACCTTGTGGTCAGGATACACATAATCTCTTCTTACTTCTACTGCCACCTTGTGGTCAGGATACACATAATCTCTTCTTACTGCTACTGCCACCTTGGGGTCAGGATACACATAGCCTCTAGTACATCTGGAAGTCTCTTCCACGGTACTCTTTACACCTTCGCGGATGAAGCATAGGGCCCGCCCGTCTCTCCCGTATGCTTCACCCTAGGGACCCTTCCTTCTGAGGCCTCTGTCAGCTTCACACACACTAGGCCTTTAAGGCAACTCTGCCTGGGGATTCTCACTAATCCCTTCACACTTCTCTCTTCAAACTCAGCCTCTTCCCTGGGGCATAATACGTCTAGGTATCTTCCTTCTGAGGCCTCTGTCAGCTTCACACACGCTAGGCCTTTAAGGCAACTCTGCCTGGGGATTCTCACTAATCCCTTCACACTTACTTTGCTTCCTGAGGCTGTATTCACTCTTCCAGCTCTAAGCATCCTGGGCCTGCAAACAGCTCACACTTCCTGCTGTTGTCTCAATACTCGCAGCCACAGTAAATCAGGTAACTCTTACAGGCTTGCTTCCAAAACTCTCACTGTAACTCCACACAGAATCAGCCTCCACTCTGTGGCTTGCTTCTGGCAGCAGCACACAACCTGCCCAGAGGCTAGCCAGCCACATCCCCTTCCATGTCTGCTTTCCAGGCTTTTAAAAGGAAGTTGCACCAATTAGGAGTTCTTCCGAAGTTTTAACTTCGTCACTCCTGTCAAGAACTCCATACTCCACTTGCTTGTCATATCATCTAAGGGGCAAACGGTCACAATTTATTTAATGTAGGCACTAGGTTATTATTCACCCTTTAATAAAGAGATCAGAATCATAATAGCTATCGTAATAATGATATATATATATATATATATATATAAATATATATATATATATATATATATATATATATATATATATATATATATATGTAGAAGACCTACATTTTATCACACTTTTTTGTTTCTGATTGCTCTACAAAGAATAAAGAGCATTGCTTTTTGTTTGTATCTTTGAAACAAATGAGACCATTTATATCATGGGAATAAATGTGATGACAATTGATTTATTGGCCTTTAATAGATTTGAGAGACACAATGTTTTCTGTTTCAGGGTTAAGATACTCTTTTTGATACTTGTGTTCATGGAGGTCTGGTGAACCTCTAATGAGAAAATTACAATAATTGATTAATTCATTCATAATTAAATATTTATCACACTTAAACACAGCCTCTTCCCAATCAGGATACCGGCCTTAGAGGAAGCCTATGAGAAACACTCGCGTCGGCTGATTCCTACTTTGTTACCCGTTGATGTAGTCATCCGGGAGCACTCCGGATAACCAGGAGGATAGAGCTTTACCTCTCTCCCACAAACAACATACAGTTTCATGTGCACTTCTTTGGATGGCTCCAGGGGATATATTACAGGAATTAAGTGTAGCCTGTGGCAAATATATGGGATTATTTGTTACACATTTATTAATTAGGGGTAAATAGTGGGTCTTAACCTCTGCTACAACCGAGTACTTGTATGGTTTTCTAGGTAATGCACACCTTACCCCAGTAAGGAGCTGTCCAATAGGTAGTATAGAGAGTTAAATATAGTGGTGCTATTGTTTATTTTATGCTTATTTATTATCTTTTGACTGTAGAGATTTATCACATATTATTAAAGTCAAACTGTTTGTTGTCATTACGCTGGCGAGCCTCGCAAAGAGAGGCGAGCCGTTGAGGCATAGAAATCTTCCAAGCTTGGTGCACTTAGGCGATGAACGCCAAATCTTCCAAGCTTGGAGCACTTAGGCGATGAACGCCAAAGGCGATCAACGCCCTGCGAGCCTCACGAAGCAAGGCGAGCAGTTGAAGCATTAAAACAAGTGGGATGTAGACTAAAATGAGCGACAAAAGCGCTCCTGCGAGCTTTGCAAAGCGAGGCAAGCCGTTGAGGCATTGAAACACGCCAGACTTAAAAATCGAAAGAAAAAAACACGAAAAAAAATGTAATTAAATAAAAATACACTCACACACAGCACGAGGGGAACACCAGGATGCCTGGGAGTGAGGTTGCACGCGAAGTTAAGCCAAATTTGCAGAGTTTAGGCACTAGAAAATTGGCTAAGCGAGAAAAAAATGGTGGTTTGAAAAAAATGAAAATGAGGCTAAAGGAGACAGAGGCAAGCAAATCACTGCTAGGCACGTACGAGTTAGCCAGGAACGTAGGAGATACAAAATATACCATCACCACGGACGGAAAATGCTTGCGATCCAAGTAACACATAGAAAAATGCTTCCATTTTACAACACTAACTTGCAAATAATAACATTACGATTCTAAAATGGCGATTTACCTTCCTAAAAAAAACGGTTTGGCCTCGCACACGCAGCCTATTTACCCTGAACACTTGGCACATTGCTGACACTTTCTCCTCAGGTGATCAACAGTCCAACTGTGCAATTACAGATGCAGGAAAATCCAAAGAGATTTTTAGCTCTTCAGGATACTGATTGCTGCATATTAAATATAAATAGGTAAAGTATATTTATTTATTAGTTCATATTAATGAATTAATTCACTGTACTAGAACATTTTTATATTTTACACTGTACTTATATATCTGTGTTTGCCATGAGTGTGGAAGGTGGTTGTTGCAAAGCAGGAAACTTAAAGTACACTAGTGGAGAGGCTTGCAATGAGCGCCAAAAGTGCGCAGCGTGGGGCTCGCAA
Organism: Discoglossus pictus; assembly: GCA_027410445.1. Taxonomy (NCBI): domain Eukaryota; kingdom Metazoa; phylum Chordata; class Amphibia; order Anura; family Alytidae; genus Discoglossus; species Discoglossus pictus. The sequence continues at coordinate 134,165,677 of CM050169.1, forward strand.
TGAACGCAGATTGGTGCTCAGAGGAGCAAAAGCCTTACATTGTGTGGAAAACAGCATTGCCATGGCTTCAGATTTTATTGCTGTCATTTTTGATGGGCAAGTTGCTAATACCTAATAATACATACTTAAACACTGAAGCAGATTTCTATCTTTGTACTTATGCTATAATTGTCATCACTCATCAGGAGGATAGACAGAATGATGATTTTCATGTATATTATTTTATTTTAAGCATCAAATTTTAATCTCTCTTTTTCAATGTATATGAATAAAGTAATGTTTTAGAATTTTAAGTGTCAGATTCATATGTTTTTCTCCATGTGTGATTTAACAAACCCTATTATGAGAATGTTCACAGCTAGCCCCTTTTCTTCTTTTCAGCTATGACATCAATCATGACAATACATATAAAATGAAAAAATTACATTCTACATTATATTAATTATGACATCACACTAGACCCCATATAAGTTCACTTAAGGTTAACAGTATTCTTACAAAATAGTTTTTAAAATAATGAACATATTAATATTTTAACCTAGTGGTAATGTACACGACTGAAAATAAATAACTATTTTTCTTAGGCAAGATGCGGTACTGTCTTAGCCATAAAATCATTGATATACTATATAATAAAAACCTTATAATGCTAAACTCAGTTTCTATAAACTAGTTGCTCATAAGTATGCATAAAAAGTGTAAATCATTTTGGTTAAATCTCACAAAATATACAACATTTGAACAAGGTCTTAACCTTCTATCTATAGCACAGTAATTTACAGCCCTCTTCTGATGACCTACCAGACAGAACATAATTTACTTTTTACACTGTGTAAATAAAAATGAGATAAATGCAAACTCCTCAGCCTGTTTCATATTAATACACTGACTTACACTAAGTGTTATCCATAAATCTTAGGCTCTCTCATGACCTTTCAGAAGAGGGTTTAAAACAAGTTGTAATTATAGATATCACATGAAATACTATTTTACGTCTAGATTTAATTCTTTGATGATGAAAAATATTAGCTGTAAAGTTATGAAGTATGGAACAATTAAAAAAACAACATGATTTAATGTGTTTTATACAAAGGGAAATTTAAATAAATAATATTCCCATTTAATGGTGATCATTTTTACAAAAATATTATTAGTAGTGATGTCGCAAACATCAAATTTTTGGTTCGCGAACCGCGGACGTGAATTCCATCAAATGTTCGCGAACTGACGAACATCGGCGAACCGCCATAGACTTCAATGGGCAGGCGGATTTCAAACCCACAGGGACTCTTTCTGGCCACAATAGTGATGGGAAAGTTGTTTCAACGGGACTAACACCTGGACTGTGGCATGCCGGAGGGGGATCCATGGCAAAACTCCCACGGAAAATGACATAGTTGAGGCAGAGTCTGGTTTTAAGCCATAAAGGGCATAAATCACCTAACATTCCTAAATTGTTTGGAATAACATGCTTTAAAACATCAGGTATGATGTTGTATCGATCAGGTAGTGTAAGGGTTAGGCCCGCTTCACAGTAACAGACCAATGTCCCCGTTTAATGCACCGCAAACAACCGCAAACAGTCCCTTTGCACAACCGCAAACTCCCCATTTGCACAAGGTTGGATACCAAGCTTGTCCTCACTGATATCATTGAAGGTCTCTTCCTCCACCCAGCCACCAAGGGTTCCCGAAAGGTGACAACAAGCCCCCTGGGACGCCTGCTGAGTTTGGTCTTCCACCTCCTCAAAGCCACCTTACTCCTCTGACTCCTCTTCTTCAGACTCCTCTCTCTGCGTTGCCTTTGTCTGCGTTATTATGTGTGTACTGTTAAGTAGTACTATTCCTATTGGTTTAATCCCTGTTACGTCCACTATTAAGGGACGTGTATATGGCATGGATTTTTGAAACAGGGAGATGGAAAAAGATGCTTGGTCGGACCTCCTACTTCGAATTTGGGGCACTGCACGTTTAATGTAATGTGCCACCAGATAGGAGTGGTGTATTAAGTTGTACTATTCATTCCTATCAGTTTAATACCTGTTACGTCACCTATCAGGGGACGTGTATATGGCATGGATTTTTGGAACAGGGAGATGGGAAAAGATGCTTGGTCGGTCCTCCCACTTCGAATTTGGGGTACTGCGCATGCAATCTAAGGTGCCACCAGATAGGAGTGGTGTATTAAGTTGTACTATTCATTCCTATCAGTTTAATACCTGTTACGTCACCCATCAGGGGACGTGTATATGGCATGGATTTTTGGAACAGGGAGATGGAAAAAGATGCTTGGTCGGTCCTCCCACTTCGAATTTGGGGCAATGCGCGTGCAATCTAAGGTGCCACCAGATAGGAGTGGTGTATTAAGTTGTACTATTTATTTCTATCAGTTCAATACCTGTTCCGTCACCTATCTTTCCTCCCAATAGCACATTCTATATGTCATCAACCGGCCTGGGTGTATTTAGAGAACCACACTTTAAGGCCCTTAACCTGGGACAAGGTGGCTTGGCTATCAGAATTGCCTCAGAGCCTTAAAAACTCGACAAACCCCCTAATCAGACACTCACTATCATACTGGAAATGGGCCAAGAAACACACAGGTTTGTTCCCTGGATCCACCCAAATGACCCAAATTCATGACCACCCTCAGGCCCCGAAACACATGAGCACAACATCACAACACTGGTGGAGGTCAAGGAAACTAGATAGACTGGGAAACTGATTAGTAAAGGGCCAGATGCTCACCTATGAGGAACTGAGGGACAAGCATGAGCTACCGCTGTCAGAACATTACAATTACTGTAGGCTGAGGCATTTCACACATTCCCTGACCCAGAAACAGGGGACACCGGTCTTAAATTGGTTCTCCAAAATTTGTAAAGATAAACCTCTATCAAGGGGGAAGCGACACTGGGTTGAAGCGACACTGGGGGGAGGACCGGAGTGGGGGAGCCCTGGAGACCCTTCAGAAGCAACCAAAATCATCCCAGGAAAGGAGAGGTCGCTTAATAAAGCCTGCCCTAGGGTAATCCAAGGGTGATTGCCCAGGTTAGATATTGTAAATAATAAGCTAATACTGCTGGACGGATGATAGCTAATAGGACTTTGGTGTTCCCTGCAAATATACTCTTTACTATTGTCTGTTTTACAATGTTTTAGGTATCTCTTAAATTGCAATCACAGTAAAAAATAAGAAAAATGATTAACCTAAAAAGTAAAAATAAGAAGGAATAACCAGCTAACTTTCACAAAATGTCTTTAATTTATTGTAAATGTATTTTTGCACAAATGTTATGCAAGACTGTTCAAAAATGCTTTATTTTTCATTACATGCTGTACGCCTTCTGACAATAAAAGAATTTAAATGCAAAAATTAGGTATTGTTGCAGCGACCAGAAAAATTTATGTTAGTTTGTGGACCATTATTAGCTCAAGGCAGCTCATCTATCAGGCCTTTTTTAATCGGATGTATCGCCCACTGTCAGTCCCTTCGGGATCCATCCCTCATTCATCTTAATAAAGGTGAGGTAATCTAGACTTTTTTGACCTAGGCGACTTCTCTTATCAGTGACAAAACCTCCTGCTGCACTGAAGGTCCTTTCTGACAGGACACTTGAAGCGGGGCAGGACAGAAGTTCTATGGCAATTTGCGATAGCTCAGGCCACAGGGCAAGAGTGCACACCCAGTAGTCAAGGGGTTCATCGTTCCTCATAGTGTCGATATCTGTAGTTATGGCGAGGTAGTCTGTTATCTGACGGTCGAGTCGTTCTCTAACGGTGGACCCCGAAGGGCTGTGGCGATGCATAGGACTTAAAAAGCTCCGCATGTCCTCCATCAACAACACGTCTGTAAAGCGTCCTCTCCTTGCCGGCGTGGTCGTGGTAGGAGGAGGATTATGTTCACCTCTTCCGCTGTTAGATTGCCGTTGTGCTGTGACATCACCGTTAAACTATGTGTAAAGCATACTTTTTAATTTATTTTGGTAGTGCTGCATCCTTTCCGACTTGTGGTAATTCGGTAACAATTCAGGCACTTTCTGCTTATACCGGGGGTCTAGTAGCGTGGACACCCAGTACAGGTCGTTCTCCTTCATCCTTTTTTTACGAGGGTCCCTCAACAGGCACGACAGCATGAAAGACCCCATTTGCACAAGGTTGGATGCCGAGCTAGTCATGTCCTGTTCCTCGTCCTCAGTGATCTCACTGAAGGTATGTTCTTCCCCCCAGCCACGTACAACACCACTGGTACCAGATAGGTGACAACGAGCACACTGGGATGCCTGTTGTGGTTGGTCTTCCTCCTCCTCCTCCTCCTCAAAGCCACATTCCTCCTCTGACTCCTCTTCCTCTCAATCCTCTTCCAGCGTTGCCGCAGGTCCAGCAAGCAATGCTGATAAGGCTGTTTCTGGCGGTGATGGTGACCACAACTCTTCCTCTTCACGCTCATCTACGGCCTGATCCAGCACTCTTTGCAGGGCACGCTCCACGAAGAAAACAAATGGTATGATGTCGCTGATGGTGCCCTGGGTGCGACTGGCCAGGTTTGTCACCTCCTCAAAAGGACACATAAGCCTACAGGCATTGCGCATGAGCGTCCAGTAACGTGGCAAAAAAATCCCCAGCTCCGCCGAGGCTGTCCTAGCACCCCGGTCATACAAAATACTCGTTAACGGCCTTTTCTTGTTAAAGCAGGCGGTCGAACATTAGGAGTGTTGAATTCCAATGTGTCGGGCTGTCTAAAATCAAGCGCCTCTCTGGCATGTTGTTGAGGCCGCTGGATATCTGTGAAGTGCGCCATGGCCGTGTAGGAACGCCTGAAATGGGCACACACCTTCCTGGCCTGCTTCAGGACGTTCTGTAAGCCTGGGTGCTTATGCACAAAGCGTTGTACAAACAGATTACACACATGTACCCTGCACGGCACATATATCAACTTGCCCAAATTCAATGCCGCCAACAAATTTCTTCTGTTGTCACAAACCACTTTGCCGATCTCCAGTTGGTGCTGAGTCAGCCACTGATCCACCTGTGCGTTCAGGGCGGACAGGAGTGCTGGTCTGGTGTGACTCTCTGCTTTCAGGGAAGTCAACCCCAAGACGGCGTGACACTGCCGTATCCGGGATGTGGAATAGTAACTGTGGAGCTGGGGGGGGTGCCGTTGATGTGGAGCAAGACATTGCAGCAGCAGAAGAGGACTCAGCCGAGGAGGTTATGGAACAGGATGGAGTAGGAGGAGTAGAGGAGGTGGCAGCAGGCCTGCCTGCAAGTCGTGGCGGTGTCACCAACTCCTCTGCAGAGCTACGTATTCCATGCTTGGCAGCCATCACCAGGTTTACCCAATGCGCAGTGTAGGTGATATACCTGCCCTGACCATGCTTTGCAGACCAGGTATCAGTGGTCAGATGGACCCTTGCCCCAACACTGTGTGCCAGAGATGCCATTACTTCCTTTTGCACAATCGAGTACAGGTTGGGGATTGCCTTTTGTGCAAAGAAATTTCGTCCGGGTACCTTCCACTGCGGTGTCCCAATAGCTACAAATTTTCTTTCAGTTGCCGGGCAAGGGGGTGACTTTGTGACATTGGCTTCTCATGCTCAAACATGTCCTTGACAGACACCTGACTGTGGGTAGATGAGCAGGGACTGCTCAGGGCGAGACACGGAGTGGCGGATGGTTGAGAGGGGGCAAGCAGGGCAGCAGTGGTTGACGTGGCTGAAGATGCTGGACCAGGAGGAGGATGGCGGCTTTGACTTTGTGTGCTGCTTGTACTCATGTGTTGATCCCATAGGCATTTGTGATGTGACATCATGTGCCTTCGGAACGAAGTTGTACCTAGGTGGGTGTTGGACTTCCCACGACTCAGTTTCTTTTCGCACAGGTTGCAAATGGCATCACTGTTGTCACAGGCAGACACACAAAAAAATTGCCACACTGCTGAGCTCTGCAATGACGGCATTCTGGTGGTGGCAAAAGCATGCGTTGACTGGCGTGCTGTCTGGCTGACCCCGGGTGCTGATGCATGCTGTCTGACTGTGCCACTAGCTACTTTCGATGACCTCCCGCTGCTTCCAACTCGTCTCCTTCTCCTCTCTGTCTCCCCATCTGAACATTCCTCCTGTTCTTCTTCTCTTATAGCGGGCACCCACGTGACATCCACAAACGCATCTTCATCATCAACCACTTCACTTGTATCTGACAACTCAACAAAGGAAGTAGCACCTGGTACAACATCATTATCATCATCAGACCGTACGTCCATGTGTGTAATGCTGCCTGACTGGGACATATCCCTGTTATCTACATCCTCTGGCACTAATGTTTGTGCATCACTCATTTCTTCCTACAGCGGCTGTGGTGCTAGTGTTGGTGGTGGCGGCAGGCGGGCGAGTGGTAACTGGAGAGGTGCCCGAAGCTAAGCTGGAGGAGGATGGTGCGTCTAGGTTCCGAGCAGAAGCTGTAAAAGATTGTGTGTCATGTGTTAGCCAGTCAACCATGTCCTCAGAACTGTTCAAGTTCAGGGTACGTTGCCTCTTAAAACTGGGCATTATTCTAGGGCCAAAGGGAATCACAGCACCACGCCTGCCTCTGCCTGTCATTTTTTTTACGATTAGTGGTACTATGCGTGCAAGCTACTGTGACACCAGATATGAGTGTCACTGTGCACTGGCAAAAGTTGGCAGACTAGATGCAATAGGCCTCACACACACGCCTGTAGGCAGGCAACTGATATTCAATCGATTACAGTCAAAAAAGGGTTCTTTTTTTTCACTGTACACTACGGTTGCACTAGATATGAGTGTCACTGTGCACTGGCAAAAGTTGGCAGAGTAGATGCAATAGGCCTCACACACACGCCTGTAGGCAGGCAACTGATATTCAATTGATTACAGTCAAAAAAGGGTTCTTTTATTTCACTGTACACTACGGTTGCACTAGATATGAGTGTCACTGTGCACTGGCAAAAGTTGGCAGAGTAGATGCAATAGGCCTCACACACACGCTAGCAGGCAGGCATATGCAATTAGATTACACAGAAAAAAATAATAAAATAAAATAAATGATGTTCTAGCCCTAAAAAGGGCTTTTTGGGTTGCTGTCCTTGCAGCAGATATTAAATCCTTCAGGTGTGTAGTGAAAGCTAAATACACAGCCTGGCTATCTATTTCCCTATTAAATCAACAGCAGGTAGAATATATGTCCTCTCTCAACGAATGTAGCTTCAGAATGATTCTAAAATGGAGGCTGTCATTCAGATGGAAGGCTCTGGAAGGGAGTGTATGCTGCTGATTGGCTGGAATGTGTCTGCTGACTGTAAGGTGCAGGGTTAAAGTTTCCTCAATGATAAAGAATAGGGGGCGGACCGAAAAGTGCAGGTGTTCGCCGTTCGTTGCGAACACGAACATTCGAAAATCGCCGCAAATAGTTCTCCGGCGAACTGTTCGGGACATCACTAATTATTAGCAATACCGTATATACTCGAGTATAAGCCGACCCGAGTATAAGCCGAGGCACCTATTTTACCAGAAAATACTGGGTAAAATGAGTGACTCGAGTATAAGCCGAGGGTGGGAAATGTGCTGCCCCCTGTGTCCCTCTTGTGCCCTCTGTGTCCCCCCTCTCTCTCCCGTGTCTCTTCTCCCCTCTCCCTTCCTTCTGTCTCTTCCCCCCTCTCCCTTCCCTGTGTCTCTTCCCCCTCTCTCCCTTCCCTGTGTCTCTTCTCCCCCTCCTCATTCTCAACCTCCCTCCTCAACCCCACTCCTCATCCTTAACCTCCCTCCTCATCCTCCCTCCTCATCCTCAACCTACCTCCTCAACCCCCTTATCCTCAACCCCCCTCCTCAACCCCCTCCTCAACCCCCCTCCTCAACCCTCTCCTCAACCTTCTCCTCAACCTCCCTCCTCAACCCCCTCCTCAACCTCAACCCCCTCCTCATCCTCAACCCCCTCCTCAACCTCCCTCCTCCACCTCCCTCCTCATCCTCAACCTCCCTCCTCATCCTCAGCCCCCTCCTCATCTTGAACCCCCTCCTCAACCCCCTCCTCAACCTCAACCCCCCCATCCTGATCCCCCCTCCTCATCCTCCCTCTTCATCCTCCCTCCTCATCATCAAACTCCTTCCTCAACCCCCTCATCCTCAACCCCCCCTCCTCAACCCCCTCATCCTCAATCCCCTCATCCTCAAACCCCCCTCCTCAACCCCCCTCCTCAATCCCCTCCTCAACCTCCCGCCACAACCCCCTCTTCAACCTCAACCCCCTCCTCATCCTCAACCCCCTCCTCAACCTCCCTCCTCCACCTCCCTCCTCATCCTCAACCTCCCTCCTCATCCTCAACCCCCTCCTCATCCTGAACCCCCTCCTTAACCCCCTCCTCAACCTCAACCCCACCATCCTGAACCCTGCTCCTCATCCTCCCTCCTCATCCTCAACCTCCCTCCTCAACCTCCCTCCTCATCCTCAGCCTCCCTCCTCAATTTCCCTCCTCAACCCCCCTCCTCAACCTCAACTCCCCATCCTCAACCACCTCCTCAACCTCCCTCCTCAACCTCAACCCCCCATCCTCAACCTCCCCATCCTCAACCCCCTCCTCAACCTCCCTCCTCAACCTCAACCCCCTCCTCAACCTCAACCCCCCTCCTCAACCTCCCTTCTCTTCCTCCCTCCTCATCCTCAACCCCCCTCGTCAACCTCCCTCCTCATCCTCCCTCCTCATCCTAAACCTCCCTCCTCAACCTCCCTCCTCAACCTCAGCCTCCCTCCTCAATCTCCCTCCTCAACCCCCCTCCTCAACCTCAACCCCCCCGATCCTCAACCCCCTCCTCAACCTCCCTCCTCAACCTCAACCCCCATCCTCAACCTCCCCATCCTTAACCCCCTCCTCAACCTCCCTCCTCAACCTCAACCCCCTCCTCAACCTCAACCCCACCATCCTGAACCCCCCTCCTCATCCTCAACCTCCCTCCTCAACCTCCCTCCTCTACCTCCCTCCTCATCCTCAGCCTCCCTCCTCAACCTCCCTCCTCAACCCCCCTCCTCAACCTCAACACCCCCATCCTCAACCCCCTCCTCAACCTCCCTCCTCAACCTTAACCCCCCATCCTCAACCTCCCCATCCTCAACCCCCTCCTCAACCTCCCTCCTCAACCTCAACCCCCTCCTCAACCTCAACCCCCCTCCTCAACCTCCCTTCTCTTCCTCCCTCCTCATCCTCAACCCCCCTCATCAACCTCCCTCCTCATTCTACCCTCCCCTCCTCATTCTACCCCTCCCCTCCTCTCTCCTCTCCCTATCCCCTCACTTACCTGCATGTGAAGCTTCTGCTCCGGCCTGTGCTCCTTTTGGCGTCTGGACGTGGCGCGCATGTGAGCGGAGACTGGAGCAGAAGCTTCAGATGCAGGTAAGTGAGGGGAAAGGGAAGGGGGGATGGTATTTAGAGGGGTAGAATGAGGGGGGGGTTAGAATGAGGAGGGCGGGTTGAGGATGAGGAGGGGGAGGGAAAGAGAAACGAGGGGGTTAGAGAGACACAGGGGGGTAGAGAGAAGGGCTGAAAAACTCGGCTTATACTTGAATATATACAGTACTTATTTTCAGAATCATATTTCTATATGTATTTTCAGAATCATAATTCTATATGTAGAATTATAAATGCATTAAGTCTTGTATGATGTCATCACTAATAACAGGAATTATGTCATTTTTCATATTATGTGTAATGTCAAGAGTGATGTCATAGCTGATGACATTTATATCATATTGTACTTGTTCACCTACAGGGGCCTAGGGGTATGTTTGATAGTGGGGAACCTTTGAGTAAATAGATTACTTTTGTGTCCTTTATAGACGCCCATCTTCTACAAAGTTTTATTTTTATTTTCAATAACATCTAGATGAGTTTCTTGTAATAAAGCAACATCAGGTGAGTTGATACCCTACTACAATGAAGAGAGTCAGATAAAAGAATAATACCCACTATTATGCTTCTATTATTGAATAACAATCTATTATTGAATAACAATCATCAATCCATATTAAAAGCATGTATATGCCAACATTTTACATAATAAATGAAAAAAACAACAACATATTTTAGCTTTGTTCCCACTCATTTCTCATCATTTGCATTGTTATCAGAGATACATGCTGACTTTACAAGGTCAGTTATGCAGGGTCAACAATTACAAGTCATGGTATTTTTTGACTAGTAACGAGTATTTGCTATCTGTACATACATTTTGTGGTATATAAGGAGAACTTACATAGGCAGAAAACAGAACTATAAATACTATGTGGATGCACTAGATAAGGAACTTACAAGGGCCTGATGACGCAATAAAAAACTGGCTTTATTCAGCCTTGTCACTAGTAAGGCAAAGGTCAAGGTCAATGTTAACTCTTTCATCATAACTCAACATATACTATCGAACTTTCTAAATGCATTAAAGTTTTGCTCTTATCCTGAAAATTCATAACTGGTCCTATGACAGCTCTCCCATCAGGATTTGACATTTTCCGGCCTAATCAATGGGCCCTTGGTGTGGATTCATACTAAGTAATGTTAATAGTTCTTTTCCACAAAACATAACATATTTTTCCATTTTAAGGTTCCTAGTAGACCAATAATCTTAACGTTGTTATGTCTCTGTCCATTTTCATGTGTATCCATTATTTGATACAGATACTTATGTTGTCTTGATGAGATATACAAATCGTTCTCCAAATCAGATATTTTTTGTTCCACTTTTAATAATCTGGTATTCATAGCTCTTAATTCTTACTTTAGAGAGTCTTTTTGCAATGCTTCTAAAGGAGACAGAGACATATTTGAGATACTAATTTTTGACTGTTCTGTGGTATCAAAATGACACTTTGCAACTGAAGCTTTAAGCTTCTATGATCTCTATTCTCCTTATTATCCTTCAGTGAAGGCACATGAGCCAGCCGATGGCTAATATTGCAGATTAACAGCCTTATTAAATTCCATCCTCGTAAATAAGAGGCTTCTACTTAAATCCTATGTACTGCAAAATTTCTCAAAGTTACTACGCTATTACTTTAGCCCTGCTGCTGAGGAGTGACAGCCTGCGAGATGATCTTGCAGGCTCCCGCACTTCATCAATTAGTGCAGGGGTCCTAAACGGGACCTCCGTGGCAGTCTCCCACATAAGCCCTGCCATGGGGGGTACTCCAACTACCCCCCCGGCATCTAAAATTAACCCCCTCTATGCGGGGGTCCCCATCGGGACCCCTGAAGTGTCCTCACATTAACTCCTTGCTGCAGGGGTCCATAGGGACCCCCGCAGCCCCCACACATTAACCCCTTTCAGTGGGGGTCTTCGATCTGCACCGATGAGGCCCCCGCTTTATTTAAAACTTTAAAATTCCCCGCCGCGGCTCCTTAAAGGGCCCGCGGCACACTATTACTAATCCCGGCCTCGGCACCTAAAATTAACCCCCCTTTATGCTGGGGGTCGCCATCGCGACCCCCGTAGTGTCCCCACATTAACCCCTGGCAGCAGGGGTCCCCGATCTGCATAGATCAGGCCCGAGCTGCATTTAAATAAATTAAATTCCCCCCACCGCTGCTCCTTAAAGGGCCAGCGGCACAATATTACTAATCCCGGCCACGGCCCCCCAAAATGAACACCCCATTATGCTGGGGGATACCATCGGGACCCCTGAAGTGTCCCCACATTAACCCCTTGCAGCGGGGGGCCCCGATCGGCAACGATCGTGAACCCGCTGCATTTAAAGGTCCTGAAAGTACTCACACTAAAAAATATTAACCCAGGCCACTAAAATTAACCCCATAGCTCATGGGGATGAATACAGATCCCCATAAGCACAATAATTAACCCTATAACTCATGGGGGTCAATATAGACCCCCATAAGCCAATAATTAACCCTATAACTCATGGGGGTCAATACAGACCCCCATAAGCCAATAATTAACCCTATAACTCATGGGGGTCAATACAGATCACCATAAACCAATAATTAACCCTATAACTCATTGGGGTGAAGACAGGCCCCCATTAGCCAATATTTAACCCTATAACTCATGGGGGTTAATACAGATCCCCATGAGCCAATAATTAACCGTATAACTCATGGGGGTGAAGACAGACCCCCATAAGCCAATAATTAACCCTATAACTTATGGGGGTCAATACAGATCCCCATAAACCAATAATTAACTCTATAAATCATGGGGGTCAGTACAGACCCTCATAAGCCAATAATTAACACTATAACTCATGGGGGTCAATACAGACCCCCATAAGGCATTAATTAACCCTATAACTCATGATGGGGGTCAATATAGATCCCCATAAGACCTTAATTAACCCTATAATTCATGGGGGTCAATACAGACCCCCATAAGCACTTAATTAACCCTATAATTCATGGGGGTCAATACAGCCCCGCATAAGAACTTAATTAACCCTATAACTCATGGGGGTCAATACAGACCCCCATAAGGATTTAATTAACCCTATAACTCATGGGGGTCAATACAGCCCCCCATAAGCACTTAATTAAGTGTCCTCACATTAACACCTTGTGGCAGGGGTCGTCGATCGGCACCGATCAGGCCCCCGCTGCATTTAAAACTTTTAAATTCCCTGCCGCGGCTCCTTAAAGGGCCCGCAGGACACTATTACGAATCCCGGCCACGGCACCTAAAATTAACCCCCCTCTATGCTGGGGGTCCCCATCGGGAACCCTGAAGTGACCCCACATTAACCCCAGGCAGCAGGGGTGCCCGATTTGCACCGATCGTGACCCCGCTGCATTTAAATTTTTACATTTCCAGCCTCGCGGGTCCTTAAAGGACCGTAAAGGTCCTGAAAGGACTAGCACTAAAAAATATTAACCCAGGCAACTAAAATTAACCCCATAACTCATGGGGATCAATACAGACCCGCATAAGCCAATAATTAAGCCTATAACTCATGGGGGTCAATACCGATCCCCATTAACCAATAATTATCCCTATAAATCATGAAGGTCAATACAGACCCCAATAAGCCAATAATAACTCAATAACTCATGGGGGTCAATACAGACCCCCATAAGGCCTTAATTAACGTTATAACTCATGGGGGTCAATATAGACCCCCATAAGACCCTAATTAACCCTATAACTCATGGGGGTCAATACAGACCCCCATACAGCGTTAATTAACCCTATAATTCATGGGGGTCAATACAGACCCCCATAAGCACTTAATTAACCCTATAACTCATGGGGGTCAATACAGACCCCAATAAGGCCTTAATTAACCCTATAACTCATGATGGGGGTCAACACAGATCCCCATAAGACCTTAATTAACCCTATAATTCATGGGGGTCAATACAGACCCCCATAAGCACGTAATTAACCCTATAATTCATGGGGGTCAATACAGCCCCGCATAAGCACTTAATTAACCCTATAACTCATGGGGGTCAATACAGACCCCCATAAGGATTTAATTAACCCTATAACTCATGGGGGTCAATACAGCCCCCCATAAGCACTTAATTATGTGTCCTCACATTAACACATTGTGGCAGGGGTCGTCGATCGGCACCGATCAGGCCCCCGCTGCATTTAAAACGTTTAAATTCCCTGTCGCGGCTCCTTAAAGGGCCCGCAGGACACTATTACGAATCCCGGCCACGGCACCTAAAATTAACCCCCCTCTATGCTGGGGGTCCCCATCGGGAACCCTGAAGTGACCCCACATTAACCCCTGGCAGCAGGGGTGCCCGATTTGCACCGATCGTGACCCCGCTGCATTTAAATTTTTACATTTCCCACCTCGCGGGTCCTTAAAGGACCGTAAAGGTCCTGAAAGGACTAGCACTAAAAAATATTAACCCAGGCAACTAAAATTAACCCCATAACTCATGGGGATCAATACAGACCCGCATAAGCCAATAATTAGGCCTATAACTCATGGGGGTCAATACCGATCCCTATTAACCAATAATTATCCCTATAAATCATGAAGGTCAATACAGACCCCAATAAGCCAATAATAACTCAATAACTCATGGGGGTCAATACAGACCCCCATAAGGCCTTAATTAACGTTATAACTCATGGGGGTCAATATAGACCCCCATAAGACCCTAATTAACCCTATAACTCATGGGGGTCAATACAGACCCCCATACGGCGTTAATTAACCCTATAATTCATGAGGGTCAATACAGACCCCCATAAGCACTTAATTAACCCTATAACTCATGGGGGTCAATACAGACCCCAATAAGGCCTTAATTAACCCTATAACTCATGGTGGTCAATACAGACCCCATAAGCACTTAATTAACCCTCTAATTCATAGGGGTCAATACAGCCCCCCATAAGCACTTCATTAACCCTATAACTCATGGGGGTCAATACAGACCCCCCATAAGCACATAATTAACCCTATAAATCATGGGGGTCTATACAGACCCCCATAAGCACTTAATTAACCCAATAACCCATGGGGGACAATACAGACCCCCATAAGCACTTAATTTACACTATAACTCATGGGGGACAATACAGACCCCCATAAACACATAATTAACTATATAACTCATGGAGGTCAATACCGATCCCCATAAGCCAATAATTAACCCTATAACTCATGGGGGTCAATACAGACCCCAATAAGGCCTTAATTAACCCTATAATTCATGGGGGTCAATACAGACCCCATAAGCACTTAATTAACCCTATAATTCATAGGGGTCAATACAGCCCCCCATAAGCACTTCATTAACCCTATAAATCATGGGGGTCTATACAGACCCCCATAAGCACTTAATTAACCCAATAACCCATGGGGGACAATACAGACCCCCATAAGCACTTAATTTACACAATAACTCATGGGGGACAATACAGACCCCCATAAACACTTAATTAACTATATAACTCATGGAGGTCAATACCGATCCCCATAAGCCAATAATTAACCCTATAACTCATGGCGGTCAATACAGACCCCCTTAAGCCAATAATTAACCCTATAACTCATGGGGGTCAATACAGATCCCCATAAGCCAATAATTAACCCTATAAATCATGGGGTCAATACAGACCCCAATAAGCCAATAATAACCATATAGCTCATAGGGGTCAATACAGACCCCCATAAGGCCTTAATTAAACCTATAACTCATGGGGGTCAATACAGACCCCCATAAGGCACTAATTAACCCTATAAGTCATTGGGGTCAATACAGACCCCCATACGGCCTTAATTAACCCTATAATTCATGGAGGTCAAGAGAGACCCCCATAAGCACTTATTTAACCCTATAACTCATTGGGGTCAATACAGAACCTGATAAGGCCTTAATTAACCCTATAACTCATGGGGGTCAATACAGACCCCCATAAGCAGTTCATTAACCCTATAACTCATGTGGGTCAATACAGACCCCCCTTAAGCACTTAATTAACCCTATAACTCATGGGGGTCAATATAGACCCCCATAAGCACTTAATTAACCCTATAATTCATAGGGGTCAATACAGCCCCCCATAAGCACTTCATTAACCCTATAACTCATTGGGGTCAATACAGACCCCCCATAAGCACTTAATTAACCCTATAAATCATGGGGGTCTATACAGACCCCCATAAGAACTTAATTAACCCAATAACTCATGGGGGACAATACAGACCCCCATAAGCACTTAATTAACACTATAACTCATGGGGGACAATACAGACCCCAATAAGCCAATAATAACCCTATAGCTCATAGGGGTCAATACAGACCCCCATACGGCCTTAATTAACCCTATAATTCATGGAGGTCAATACAGACCCCCATAAGCACTTATTTAACCCTATAACTCATGGGGGTCAATACAGAACCTGATAAGGCCTTAATTAACCCTATAACTCATGAGGGTCAATACAGACCCCCATAAGCACTTCATTAACCCTATAACTCATGGGGGTCAATACAGACCCCCCTTAAGCACTTAATTAACCCTATAACTCATGGGGGTCAATATAGACCCCCATAAGCACTTAATTAACCCAATAACTCATGGGGACAATACAGACCCCCATAAGCACTTAATTAACCCTATCACTCATGGGGGACAATACAGACCCCAAAAGGCCTTAATTAACCCTTCAACTTAGGAAGGTCAATCCAGACCCCCATAAGGCCTTAATTAACCCTATAACTCATGGGGTCAATACAAATCCCCATAAGCACTTAATTAACCTTATAACTCATGGGATCAATACAGACCCCATAAGGCCTTAATTAATCCTATAACTCATGGGGGTCAATACAGCCCCCCCATAAGCCGTTAATTAAACCTATAATTCATGGGGGTCAATACAGACCCCCATAAGCTAAAAATTAACCCTATAACTCATGGCGGTCAATACAGACCCCCATAAGGCCTTAATTAACCCTATAAATCATTGGGGTCTATACAGACCCCCATAAGCACTTAATTAACCCAATAACCCATGGGGGACAATACAGACCCCCATAAGCACTTAATTAACACTATAACTCATGGGGGACAATACAGACCCCCATAAACACTTAATTAACTATATAACTCATGGAGGTCAATACCGATCCCCATAAGCCAATAATTAACCCTATAACTCATGGCGGTCAATACAGACCCCCTTAAGCCAATAATTAACGCCATAACTCATGGGGGTCAATACAGATCCCCATAAGCCAATAATTAACCCTATAAATCATGGGGTCAATACAGACCCCAATAAGCCAATAATAACCATATAGCTCATAGGGGTCAATGCAGACCCCCATAAGGCCTTAATTAACCGTATAACTCATGGGGGTCAATACAGACCCCAATAAGGCACTAATTAACCCTATAACTCATTGGGGTCAATACAGAACCTGATAAGGCCTTAATTAACCCTATAACTCATGGGGGTCATTACAGACCCCCATAAGCACTTCATTAACCCTATAACTCATGGGGGTCAATACAGAACCTGATAAGGCCTTAATTAACCCTATAACTCATGGGGGTCATTACAGACCCCCATAAGCACTTCATTAACCCTATAACTCATGGGGGTCAATACAGACCTACCATAAGCACTTAATTAACCCAATAACTCATGGGGGACAATACAGACCCCCATAAGCACTTAATTAACAATATAACTCATGGGGGACAATACAGACCCCAATAAGGCAATAATAACCCTATAGCTCATAGGGGTCAATACAGACCCCCATACGGCCTTAATTAACCCTATAATTCATGGAGGTCAATACAGACCCCCATAAGCACTTATTTAACCCTATAACTCATGGGGTCAATACAGAACCTGATAAGGCCTTAATTAACCCTATAACGCATGGGGGTCAATACAGACCCCCATAAGCACTTAATTAACCCTATAAATCATTGGGGTCTATACAGACCCCCATAAGCACTTAATTAACCCAATAACCCATGGGGGACAATACAGACCCCCATAAGCACTTAATTAACACTATAACTCATGGGGGACAATACAGACCCCCATAAACACTTAATTAACTATATAACTCATGGAGGTCAATACCGATCCCCATAAGCCAATAATTAACCCTATAACTCATGGCGGTCAATACAGACCCCCTTAAGCCAATAATTAACGCCATAACTCATGGGGGTCAATACAGATCCCCATAAGCCAATAATTAACCCTATAAATCATGGGGTCAATACAGACCCCAATAAGCCAATAATAACCATATAGCTCATAGGGGTCAATGCAGACCCCCATAAGGCCTTAATTAACCGTATAACTCATGGGGGTCAATACAGACCCCAATAAGGCACTAATTAACCCTATAACTCATTGGGGTCAATACAGAACCTGATAAGGCCTTAATTAACCCTATAACTCATGGGGGTCATTACAGACCCCCATAAGCACTTCATTAACCCTATAACTCATGGGGGTCAATACAGAACCTGATAAGGCCTTAATTAACCCTATAACTCATGGGGGTCATTACAGACCCCCATAAGCACTTCATTAACCCTATAACTCATGGGGGTCAATACAGACCCCCTATAAGTACTTAATTAACCCAATAACTCATGGGGGACAATACAGACCCCCATAAGCACTTAATTAACAATATAACTCATGGGGGACAATACAGACCCCAATAAGGCAATAATAACCCTATAGCTCATAGGGGTCAATACAGACCCCCATACGGCCTTAATTAACCCTATAATTCATGGAGGTCAATACAGACCCCCATAAGCACTTATTTAACCCTATAACTCATGGGGTCAATACAGAACCTGATAAGGCCTTAATTAACCCTATAACGCATGGGGGTCAATACAGACCCCCATAAGCACTTCATTAACCCTATAACTCATGGGGGTCAATACAGATCCCCATTAAGCACTTAATTAACCCTATAACTCATGGGGGTCAATATAGACCCCCATAAGCACTTAATTAACCCAATAACTCATGGGGACAATACAGACCCCCATAAGCACTTAATTAACACAATAAAGCTCATGGGGGACAATACAGACCCCCATAAACACTTAATTAACTATATAACTCGTGGAGGTCAATACCGATCCCCATAAGCCAATAATTAACCCTATAACTCATGGCAGTCAATACAGACCCCAATAAGCCAATAATAACCATATAGCTCATAGGGGTCAATGCAGACCCCCATAAGCACTTAATTAACCCAATAACTCATGGGGGACAATACAGACCCCCATAAGCACTTAATTAACAATATAAATCATGGGGGACAATACAGACCCCAATAAGGCAATAATAACCCTATAGCTCATAGGGGTCAATACAGACCCCCATACGGCCTTAATTAACCCTATAATTCATGGAGGTCAATACAGACCCCCATAAGTACTTATTTAACCCTATAACTCATGGGGGTCAATACAGAACCTGATAAGGCCTTAATTAACCCTATAACGCATGGGGGTCAATACAGACCCCCATAAGCACTTCATTAACCCTATAACTCATGGGGGTCAATACAGACCCCCAGATATGCACTTAATTAACCCTATAACTCATGGGGGTCAATACAGACCCCCATAAGCACTTAATTAACCCTATAACTCATGGGGACAATACAGACCCCCATAAGCACTTAATTAACCCTATAACTCATGGGGGACAATACAGACCCCATAAGGCCTTAATTAACCCTATAACTCAGGGTGGTCAATCCAGACCCCCATAAGGCCTTACTTAACCCTATGGCTCATGGGGGTCAATACAGATCCCCATAAGCACTTAATTAACCTTATAACTCATGGGAGTCAATACAGACCCCATAAGGCCTTAATTAACCCTATAACTCATGGGGGTCAATACAGACCCCAATAAGCCGTTAATTAAACCTATAATTCATGGGGGTCAATACAGACCCCCATAAGCCAAAAATTAACCCTATAACTCATGGGGGTCAATACAGACCCCCATAAGGCCTTAATTAACTCTATAACTCATGGGGGTCAATCCAGACCCCCATAAGGCCTTACTTAACCCTATAACTCATGGGGGTCAATACAGATCCCAATAAGCACTTAATTAACCTTATAACTCATGGGAGTCAATACAGACCACCATAAACCAATAATTAAACCTATAACTCATGGCTGTCAATACACACCACCATAAGGCCTTAATTAACCCTATAACTCATGGGGGTCAATACAGACCCCCATAAGCCATTAATTAAACCTATAAATCATGGGGGTCAATACAGACCCCCATAAGGCCTTAATTAACCCTATAACTTAGGGGGGTCAATACAGCCCCGCATAAGCACTTAATTAACCCTATAACTCATGAGGGTCAATACAGACCCACATAAGGCCTTAATTAACCCTATAACTCATGGGGGTCAATACAGCCCCCCATAAGCATTTAATTAAGTGTCCTCACATTAACACCTTGCGGCAGGGGTCGTCGATCGGCATCGATCAGGCCCCCGCTGCATTTAAAACGTTTAAATTCCCCGCCGCGGCTCCTTAAAGGGCCCGCGGCACACTATTACTAATCCCGGGCCACGGCACCTAAAATTAACCCCCCTTTTTATGCTGGGGGTCCCCATCGGGAACCCTGAAGTGTCCCCACATTAACCCCTGGCAGCAGGGGTGCCCGATCTGCACCGATCGTGACCCCACATTTTTACATTTCCCGCCTCGCAGGTCCTTAATGGACCGTAAAGGTCCTGAAAGGACTAGCACTAAAAAATATTAACCCAGGCAACTAAAATTAATCCCATAACTCATGGGGATCAATACAGACCCCCATAAGACAATAATTAACCCTATAACTCATGGGGGTCATTACCGATCCCCATAAGCCAATAATTAACCCTATAACTCATGGCGGTCAATACAGACCCCCATAAGCACGGGGTCAATACAGACCCCTATAAGGCTTTAATTAACCCTATAACTCATGGGGGTCAATACAGACCCCCAAAAGCACTTAATTAAGTGTCCTCACATTAACACCTTGCGGCAGGGGTCTTCGATCGGCACTGATCAGGACCCCGCTGCATTTAAAACTTTTAAATTCCCCGCCGTGGCTCCTTAAAGGGCCCGCGGCACACGATTACTAATCCCGGCCACGGCACCTAAAATTAACCCCCCTCTATGCTGAGGTTCCCCATCGGGATCCCCGAAGTGTCCCCACATTAACCCTTGGCGGCAGGGGCCCCAATCTGCACCAATCGTGACCCCGCAGCATTTAAATTTGTACATTTCCCGCCTCGTAGGTCCTTAAAGGACTGTAAAGGTCCTGAAAGGACTCGCACTAAAAAATATTAACCCAGGCAACTAAAATTAACCTCATATCTCATGGGGATCAATACAGACCCCCAGAAGCCAATAATTAACCTTTTAACTCATGAGGGTCAATACCGATCCCCATAAGCCAATAATTAACCCTATAACTCATGGGGGTCAAAACATATCCCCATAAGCCAATAATTAACCCTATAAATCATGGGGGTGAATACAGACCCCCATAATCACTTCATTGACCCTATAACTCATGGGGGTCAATACAGACCCCCATAAGGCCTTAATTAAGCCTATATCTCATGGGGGTCAATACAGACCCCCATAAGCACTTCATTAACCGTATAATTCATTGGGGTCAATACAGACCCCCATAAGCACTTAATTAACCCTATAACTCATGGGGGTCAATACAGACCCCCATATGGCCTAAATTAACCCTATAACTCATGGGGGTCAATACAGACACCCATAAGCACTTAATTAACCCTATAACTCATGGGGGTCAATACAGACCCACATACGCACTTCATTAACCGTATAATTCATGGGGTCAATACAGACCCCCATAAGCACATAATTAACCCTATAACTCATGGGGGTCAATACAGACCCCCATAAGGCCTAAATTAACCCTATAACTCATGGGGGTCAATACAGACCCCCATAAGCAATTAACCCTATAATTCATGGGGGTCAATACAGACCCCCATAAGCACTTCATTAACCCTATAACTCATGCGGGTCAATTCAGAACCCCCATAAGCACTTTATTAACCCTATAACTCATGGGGGTCAATACAGACCCCCATAAGGCCTAAATTAACCCTGTAACTCATGGGGGTCAATACAGACCCCCATAAGCACTTAAATAACCCTATAATTCATGGGTATAAATATAGACCCCCATAAGCACTTCATTAATCCTATAACTCACGGGGGTCAATTCAGACTCTCATAAGGCCTTAATTAACCCTATAACTCATGGGGGTCAATACAGACCCCCATAAGCACTTAATTAACCCTATAATTCATGGGGGTATATACAGACCCCCATAAGCACTTCATTAATCCTATAACTCACGGGGGGCAATTCAGACTCTCATAAGGCCTTAATTAACCCTATAACTCATGGGGGTCAATACAGACCCCCATAAGGCCTTAATTAAGCCTATAACTCATGGGGGTCAATACAGAACCCATAAGCACTTCATTAACCCTATAATTCATGGGGGTCAATACAGACCCCCATAAGGCCTTAATTAACCCTATTACTCATCGGGGTCAATACAGATCCGCATAAGGCCTTAATTAACCCGATAACTCATGGGGGTCAATACAGACCCTAATACGGCCTTAATTAACCCGATAATTCATGGGGGTCAATACAGACGCCCATAAGCACTTAATTAACCCTATAACTCATGGGGGTCAATACAGACCCCCATATGGCCTAAATTAACCCTATAACTCATGGGGGTCAATACAGACACCCATAAGCACTTAATTAACCCTATAACTCATGGGGGTCAATACAGACCCCCATACACACTTCATTAACCGTATAATTAATGGGGTCAATACAGACCCCCATAAGCACATAATTAACCCTATAACTCATGGGGGTCAATACAGACCCCCATAAGGCCTAAATTAACCCTATAACTCATGGGGGTCAATACAGACCCCCATAAGCAATTAACCCTATAATTCATGGGGGTCAATACAGACCCCCATAAGCACTTCATTAACCCTATAACTCATGCGGGTCAATTCAGAACCCCCATAAGCACTTTATTAACCCTATAACTCATGGGGGTCAATACAGACCCCCATAAGGCCTAAATTAACCCTGTAACTCATGGGGGTCAATACAGACCCCCATAAGCACTTAAATAACCCTATAATTCATGGGTATAAATATAGACCCCCATAAGCACTTCATTAATCCTATATCTCACGGGGGTCAATTCAGACTCTCATAAGGCCTTAATTAACCCTATAACTCATGGGGGTCAATACAGACCCCCATAAGCACTTAATTAACCCTATAATTCATGGGGGTATATACAGACCCCCATAAGCACTTCATTAATCCTATAACTCACGGGGGTCAATTCAGACTCTCATAAGGCCTTAATTAACCCTATAACTCATGGGGGTCAATACAGACCCCCATAAGGCCTTAATTAAGCCTATAACTCATGGGGGTCAATACAGAACCCATAAGCACTTCATTAACCCTATAATTCATGGGGGTCAATACAGACCCCCATAAGGCCTTAATTAACCCTATTACTCATCGGGGTCAATACAGATCCGCATAAGGCCTTAATTAACCCTATAACTCATGGGGGTCAATACAGACCCTAATACGGCCTTAATTAACCTGATAATTCATGGGGGTCAATACAGACGCCCATAAGCACTTAATTAACCCTATAACTCATGGGGGTCAATACAGACCCCCATATGGCCTAAATTAACCCTATAACTCATGGGTATAAATACAGACCCCCATAAGCACTTCATTAATCCTATAACTCACGGGGGTCAATTCAGACTCTCATAAGGCCTTAATTAACCCTATAACTCATGGGGGTCAATACAGACCCCCATAAGCACTTAATTAACCCTATAATTTATGGGGGTAAATACAGACCCCCATAAGCACTTCATTAATCCTATAACTCACGGGGGTCAATTCAGACTCTCATAAGGCCTTAATTAACCCTATAACTCATGGGGGTCAATACAGACCCCCATAAGGCCTTAATTAAGCCTATAACTCATGGGGGTCAATACAGAACCCATAAGCACTTCATTAACCCTATAATTCATGGGGGTCAATACAGACCCCCATAAGGCCTTAATTAACCCTATTACTCATCGGGGTCAATACAGATCCCCATAAGGCCTTAATTAACCCTATAACTCATGGGGGTCAATACAGACCCTAATACGGCCTTAATTAACCCGATAATTCATGGGGGTCAAAACAGACGCCCATAAGCACTTAATTAACCCTATAATTCATGTGGGTCAATACAGACAACCATAAGCACTTAATTAACCCTATAAATCATGGGGGTCAATACAGACCCCCATAAGCCAATAATTAACACTATAACTCATGAGGGTCAATACAGACCCCATAAGGCCTTAATTAACCCAATAACTCATGGGGGTCAATATAGACCCCCATACGGCCTTAATTAACCCTATAACTCATGGGGGTCAATACAGACCCCCATACGGCCTTAAAAAAACCTATAATTCATGGGGGTCAATACAGATGCCCATAAGCACTTAATTAACCCTATAATTCATGTGGGTCAATACAGCCCTGCATAAGCACTTAATTAACCCTTTAACTCATGGGGGTCAATACAGACCCCCATAAGCACTTAATTAGGTGTCCTCACATTAACACCTTGCGGCAGGGGTCGTCGATCGGCACCAATCAGGCCCCCGATGCATTTAATACTTTTAAATTCCCCGCCGCGGCTCCTTAAATGCACACTATTACTAATCCCGGCCACAGCACCTAAAATTAACCCCCTTCTATGCTGGGCGTCCCCATCGGGATCCCCAAAGTGTCCCCACATTAACCCCTGGCAGAAGGGGTCCCCAATCTGCACCAATCGTGACCCCGCTGCATTTAAATTTTTACATTTCCAGACTCGCGAGTCCTTAAAGGACCCTAAAGGTCCTAAAAGGACTTAAACTAAAAAATATTAACCCAGGCAACTAAAATTAACCCCATAACTCATGGGGATCAATACAGACCCCCATAAGACAATAATTAACCTTATAACTCATGAGGATCAATACCGATCCCCATAAGCCAATAATTAACCCTATAACTCATGGGTGTCATTACCGATCCCCATAAGCCAATAATTAACCCTATAACTCTTGGCGGTCAATACAGACCCCCATAAGCACGGGGTCAATACAGACCCCCATAAGGCCTTAATTAACCCTATAACTCATGGGAGTCAATACAGACCCCCATAAGCACTTAATTAAGTGTCCTCACATTAACACCTTGTGGCAGGAGTCTTCGATCAGAACTGATCAGGCCCCCGCTGCATTTAAAACTTTTAAATTCCCCGCCGCGGCTCCTTAAAGGGCCCGCGGCACACTATTACTAATCCCGGCCACGGCACCTAAAATTAACCCCCCTCTATGCTGGGATTCCCCATCGGGATCCCCGAAGTGTCCCCACATTAACCCTTGGCAGCAGGGGCCCCAATCTGCACCGATCGTGACTCAGCAACATTTAAATTTGTACATTTCCCGCCTCGCGGGTCCTTAAAGGACTGTAAAGGTCCTGAAAGGACTCGCACTAAAAAATATTAACCCAGGCAACTAAAATTAACCTCATATCTCACGGGGATCAATACGAACCCCCAGAAGCCAATAATTAACCTTTTAACTCATGAGGGTCAATACCGAACCACATAAGCCAATAATTAACCCTATAAAACATGGGGGTGAATACAGACACCCATAAGGCCTTAATTAAGCCTATAACTCATGGGGGTCAATACACACCCCCATTATCACTTCATTAACCCTATAACTCATGGGGGTCAATACAGACCCAAATAAGGCCTTAATTAAGCCTATAACTCATGGGGGTCAATACAGACCCCCATAAGCACTTCATTAACCGTATAATTCATTGGGGTCAATACAGACCCCCATAAGCACTTAATTAACCCTATAACTCATGGGGGTCAATACAGCCCCCATAAGGCCTAAATTAACCCTATAACTCATGGGGGTCAATACAGACACCCATAAGCACTTAATTAACCGTATAACTCATTGGGGTCAATACAGACCCCCATAAGCACTTCATTAACCATCTAATTCATGGGGTCAATACAGACCACCATAAGCACATAATTAACCCTATAACCCATGGCGGTCAATACAGACCCCCATAAGGCCTAAATCAACCCTGTAACTCATGGGGGTCAATACAGACCCCCATAAGCACTTAATTAACCCTATATCTCATGGGGGTCAATACAGACCCCCATAGGGCCTAAATCAACCCTGTAACTCATGGGGGTCAATACAGACCCCCATAAGCACTTAATTAACCCTATAATTCATGGGGGTCAATAAAGAACCCCATAAGGCCTTAATTAAGCCTATATATCATGGGGGTCAATACAGACCCCCATAAGCACTTCATTAATCCTATAACTCATGGGGGTCAATTCAGACCCCGATAAGGCCTTAATTAACCCTATAACTCATGGGGTTCAATACAGACCCCCATAAGGCCTTAATTAACCCTATAACTCATGGGGGTAAATACAGACCCCCATAAGCACGTAATTAAGTGTCCTTGCGGCAGGGGTCGTCGATCGGCACCGATCAGGCCCCCGCTGCATTTAAAACTTTTAAATTCCCTGCCGCAGCTCCTTAAAGGGCCCGCGGCACACTATTACTAATCCCGGACACGGCACCTAAAATAAACCCCCCCTCTATGCTGGGGGTCCCCATAGGGATCCCCGAAGTGTCCCCACATTAGCCCCTGGCAGCAGGGGTCCCCAATCTGCACCGATCGTGACCCCGCAGCATTGAATTTTTTACATTTCCCGCCTCGCGGGTCCTTAAAGGACCGTAAAGGTCCTAAAAAGGACTCGCGCTAAAAAATATTAACCAAGGCAACTAATATTAACCCCATATCTCATGGGGATCAATACAGAACCCCATAAGCACAATAATTAACCCTATAACTCATGGGGGTCAATACAGACCCCCATAAGCCAATAATTAACCCTATAACTCATGAGGGTCAATACAGATCCCCATAAGCCAATAATTAACCCTATAAATCATGGGGGTGAATACAGACCCCCATAATGCCTTAATTAAGCCTATAATACATGGGGGTCAATACAGACCCCCATAAGCACTTCATTAACCCTATAACTCATGCGGGTCAATACAGACCCCCATAAGGCCTTAATTAACCCTATTACTCATGGGTGTCAATACAGACCCCCATAAGGCCTTAATTAAGCCTATAACTCATGGGGGTCAATACAGACCCCCATAAGCCAATAATTAACCCTATAACTCATGGGGGTCAATACAGATCCCCATAAGCCAATAATTGACCCTTTAAATCATGGGGGTGAATACAGACCCGATAATGCCTTAATTAAGCCTATAACTCATGGGGGTCAATACAGACCCCCATAAGCACTTCATTAATCCTATAACTCATGGGGGTCAAAACAGACCCCCATAAGGCCTTAATTAACCCTAATACTCATGGGGGTCAATACAGACCCCCATAAGGCTTTAATAAAGCCTATAACTCATGAGGGTCAATACAGACCCCCATAAGCACTTCATTAACCGTATAATTCATGGGGGTCAATACAGACCCCCATAAGCACTTAATTAACCCTATAACTCATGGGGGTCAATACAGACCCCCATAAGCACTTAATTAACCCTATAATTAATGGGGGTCAATACAGACCCCTATAAGCACTTCATTAAACCTTTAACTCATGGGGCTCAATTCAGACCCCCCATAAGCACCTACTTAAAACTATAACTCATGGGGGTCAATACAGACACCCATAAGCACTTAATTAACCCTATAACTCATGGGGACAATACAGACCCCCATAAGGCCTTAATTAACCCTATAACTCATGAGGGGCAATACAGAACCCAATAAGGGCTTAATTAAGCCTATAGTCCATGGGGGTCAATACAGCCCGCATAAGCACTTGATTAACCCTATCACTCATGGTGGTCAATCCAGACCCCCATAAGCCAATAATTCACCCTATAACTCATGGGGGTCAATACAGACCACCACAAGGCCTTAATTAAGCCTATAACTCATGGGGGTCAATACAGACCCCCATAAGCACTTCATTAATCCTATAACTCATGGGGGTCAAAACAGACCCCCATAAGGCCTTAATTAACCCTAATACTCATGGGGGTCAATACAGACCCCCATAAGGCATTAATTAAGCCTATAACTCATGA
This sequence comes from Discoglossus pictus, assembly GCA_027410445.1. Lineage (NCBI taxonomy): Eukaryota > Metazoa > Chordata > Amphibia > Anura > Alytidae > Discoglossus > Discoglossus pictus. The sequence goes on from CM050169.1 coordinate 134,193,545, forward strand.
GGGTCAATACAGACCCCCATAAGCACTTCATTAACCGTATAATTCATGGGGGTCAATACAGACCCCCATAAGCACTAAATTAAGCCTATAACTCATGGGGGTCAATACAGACCCCCATAAGCACTTAATTAACCCTATAATTAATGGGGGTCAATACAGACCCCTATAAGCACTTCATTAAACCTTTAACTCATGGGGCTCAATTCAGACCCCCCATAAGCACCTACTTAAAACTATAACTCATGGGGGTCAATACAGACACCCATAAGCACTTAATTAACCCTATAACTCATGGGGACAATACAGACCCCCATAAGGCCTTAATTAACCCTATAACTCATGAGGGGCAATACAGAACCCAATAAGGGCTTAATTAAGCCTATAGTCCATGGAGGTCAATACAGCCCGCATAAGCACTTGATTAACCCTATCACTCATGGTGGTCAATCCAGACCCCCATAAGCCAATAATTCACCCTATAACTCATGGGGGTCAATACAGACCACCACAAGGCCTTAATTAACCCTATAACTCATGGGGGTAAATACAGACCCCCATAAGTAAATAATTAAACCTATAACTCATGGGGGTCAATACAGACCCCCATAAGCCAAAAATTACCCTATAATTCATGGTGGTCAATACAGACCCCCATAAGGCAATAATTAACCCTATAACTTATGGGGGTCAATACAGACCCCCATAAGCACTTAATTAACCCTATAACACATGGGGGTCAATCCAGACCCCCATAAAGCCTTAATTTACCCTATAACTCATGGGGGTCAATGCAGACCCCCATAATGCCTTAATTAAGCCTATAATACATGGGGGTCAATACAGACCCCCATAAGCACTTCATTAATCCTATAACTCATGGGGGTCAATTCAGACCCCCATAAAGCCTTAATTAACCCTATCACTCATGGGGTCAATACAGACCCCCATAATGCCTTAATTAAGCCTATAATACATGGGGGTCAATACAGACCCCCATAAGCACTTAATTAACCCTATAACTCATGGGGGTCAATACAGACCCCCATAAGCACTTAATTAACCCTATAACTCATGAGGGTCAATACCGACCCCCATAAGCACTAAATTAACCCTATAACTCATGGGGGTCAATACAGATCCCCATAAAGCCTTAATTAACCCTATCACTCATGGGGGTCAATACAGACCCCCATAATGCCTTAATTAAGCCTATAATAAATGGGGGTCAATACAGACCCCCATAAGCACTTCATTAATCCTATAACTCATGGGGGTCAATTCAGACCCCCAAAAAGCCTTAATTAACCCTATTACTCATGGGGGTCAATACAGACCCCCATAATGCCTTAATTAAGCCTATAATACATGGGGGTCAATACAGACCCCCATAAGCACTTCATTAACCCTATAACTCATGCGGGTCAATACAGACCCCCATAAGGCCTTAATTAACCCTATTACTCATGGGTGTCAATACAGACCCCCATAAGGCCTTAATTAAGCCTATAAATCATGGGGGTCAATACAGATCCCCATAAGCCAATAATTAACCCTATAAATCATGGGGTTGAATAAAGACCCCCATAATGCCTTAATTAAGCCTATAACTCATGGGGGTCAATACAGACCCCCATAAGCACTTCATTAACCCTATAACTCATGGGGGTCATTACAGACCCCCATAAGGCCTTAATTAACCCTAATACTCATGGGGGTCAATACAGACCCCCATAAGGCATTAATTAAGCCTATAACTCATGGGGGTCAATACAGACTGTAACGGATCTACTGGCACCCCAACCGGGTACCTCCGTTGATAGACGCGTCCTAGTTTGCGTCGAGGCCTACAAGCACCGCACCGGACACCTCAACCACCACAGACTCCAAGGATAGTACATCAGGAACAAGCGTTCAGTAGTTACAGCTCAAGGGAGTATGCAAAAGCATAGCAATCCCCAGTATGATAGCGATCCCCTCCAATAACGAGACAAGGCTACGTTTTGAAGGGTCAAGTAGAACTATTTTTTAATGACAGGGAATCTCCTTTTATGCAAGGGTGCCCTCTGAAGGGCTACACCCACATAATTATCACAACAGCCAATTATCTACATGGTTCAACCCCCACGTCTCCTCCCCTCAGATAACAGGTAACACAATTAAAACAGACACAATTTTAACCACATTCTGGATGTACCCCAAATACAGGGGGTACACCTTTAAGTCCCGCACCATTCAATATCTCTCACCCAGGGGAACAACATATACAAAAATGGCATGAATCAGACCAGGGGTTCAAAAGTTAGTAAAAGTATGTTTTTACACATAACACACAGACATTGCACATATCCCCCATACAATACACATATAGGACAATAGGTGAGTCACACCTCCCTGGCAACTTGGATACAATCAGACATTAATTAGATCATTGTTCTTTGTTCTTATCAGAGAATGAAAACACTTTGGAAAATGCAAGGATCCTTTACAACTTTCTTATCTCTTGAATCTCTGTAACAGGATTTTCTATTAGCCTAGGTCTGCAAAAGTCTGGCTAATATTCTGAGCCAATATATTCTGTAGAACATCAACCAACATACATATAGTAGGATCATATTTTAACCATAATAATCATAAAACAGTTTAAAACAGTGATGGGTTCCGCTACACACCTCCCCCGTGACCATAAGCCGGCTTCCACGGTCTGATCCCAACGGATCGGCCTGGGGATGTCCGGACAAAAGTATTTGTTGGTCAATTCTCTAGTTTGACAACCCATCAGCATTACTGCAATTCACATTTACTCACATTTCCCATATCCCCAGATAGCTGGGATCTGAGCGCACAAAACCACCGAATAGCACTCAGATCCTCTTCACACAGTTCAATTGCCATGTAGCTAAAGTATTTCCCATAGTCTTTCATTATATGAATGGGCTTCATGGCACAGTTATCTGGTGTATCATGGTTCACACAGGGCAAGTACAGAATGACCCCCCTGTATGTAAAGGGCCAGAATGAGTGACTTACACTCTGGTATGGCCGAACACTGGTTCCAAAGGGCAATATGTACCAGGGCCATAGTCGCAGGGCAGGAGGCTGGCAAACAGTCCTCTCCAAGCCAAAGTGGCGAAGGGCACTTCGTCACACATCTCTCCTTTGGGGGGAAGTCTAACCAGGTATCTGGATATTTTGCTGTGGTGATGGGGCAACACGCTGAGGGGACTTGAGGGGCAGAGGCCAGCGGCACTCTGCCCTGATGCCAGCTCTTCTGCTGGTATAACCCGCAGGACATCCTGCTCTGTACAAGGGACAAAGGGAGGGCAGAGGCCGACTGCACTCTGCCCCGCTGTCAGCTCTTCTGCTGAGGGTACTTGGGACATATTCCGGCTCAGTAGCCAGGGAAACGTGGGGGTCAGTGGGGGTTAACATTTCCTCTGTTAACCCTGGGGCCACATTAGAAGTTAGCTGGGGAGGGGAATTTGTACTTACCCCCTTTTCCGGTTGTCCCAGTGACGGTAGTTGGGGATCTGGACAAGCTGTGGGCGCAGAGACCACGGTCCCATCTGCGCTGTCTGGGAGATTGGTGTCTCCCCTGGTTAGGGTAAACTGTCGCTGGGGGGGAAGGACGACACCTTCTGCTACCTGTGTTTCACACTGCCGCTGTGGGGGAAGGACGACACCTTTGGCCCCCTGGGGTACCCACTGCCGCTGTGGAGAAAGGTCGAAACCTTCTGCTCCCTGGGGTACACACTGCCGCTTGGGGGGAAGGACGACACCTTCTGCCCCCTGGGGTTCACACTGCCGCTGGGGGGAAAGGACGACACCTTCTGCCCCTTGGGGTTCACACTGCCGCTGGGAAGGAAGTACGGCCCCTTCTGCTCCCTGGGGTACACACTGCCACTGGGGAGGAAGGACGACACCTTCGGCCCCCTGGGGTACACACTGCTGCTGGGGAGGAAGGACGACACCTTCAGCACCCTGGGGTACACACTGCCACTGGGGAGGAAGGACGACACCTTCAGCTCCCTGGGGTACACAATGCCACTGGGGAGGAAGGACGACACCTTCGGCTCCCTGGGGAACGCACTGCCACTGGGGGGGAAGGACGACACCTTCGGCTCCCTGGGGTACACACTGCCGCTGGGGGGGAAGAACGACACCTTCGGCCCCCTGGGGTACACACTGCTGCTGGGGAGGAAGGACGACACCCTCAGCTCCCTGTGGTACACACTGTCGCTGGGGAGGAAGGACGACACCTTCAGCTCCCTGGGGTTCACACTGCCGCTGGGGGGGAAGGACGACACCTTCTGCCCCCTGGGGTTCACACTGCCGCTGGGGGGGAAGGACGACACCTTCTGCCCCCTGGGGTTCACACTGCCGCTGGGGGGGAAGGACGACACCTTCTGCCCCCTGGGGTTCACACTGCCGCTGGGGGGGTAGGACGACACCTTCAGCCCCCTGGGGTTCACACTGCCGCTGGGGGGGAAGGACGACACCTTCTGCCCCCTGGGGTTCACACTGCCGCTGGGGGGGAAGGACGACACCTTCTGCCCCCTGTAGGGCCGGTAGAGAGACCTCGGTCCCATCTCTACCTGCCACCTGGAGGTCATCCCAGGACCAGTCAATGAAGTCTGGTTCTGCTTGTCGAGTAGGTTGGGGCTGCACGAAGCTGAGCAGATGTTGGTAGTCCTGCTCCAGCTCCCACTCTCTCGTTACCAGGTGGGTCATGTCTTTGCTCACCTCGCCTTCGTCATCCCAGACATACATGCCCATCCGGTAGTCGTAGATGTCCCAAAACCTAGACTCCTCCGTGCTGCCAAGATCAATGTCATCCTCCAAGGCATCCCATAATAAACCTGGGCCATCATAATCATCCCCCTCTGGTAAGTCGTGTTCAGCCGTCCAGGGGGTAAGTCGAACGGTATGCCACCAGAGGGCCTGGTATGCGTTGTCTAGCCAGAGCTCTCGCCATACCAGGGTCTTTAGTCTTGTCACCCACTCATCCAGGGGCTGCTCTCCCAATAGATACATCCGCAACGCCACACGCTTCTGTAGCCGCTGCTCATCACTGGGGAGACTCTCACCTCGCCGCCATTGGGCATCTTCCAGGGCATCATACCAGAGTTCCTTTCTGTCTGCATCCCTGTAGTCCGCGGCCGCCTCCTCCTCCTCATCATGAAACGCTGTCTGAAAACTAGCCGGTTCCATCCTGCTGTAGCCAGGGGCGCTGTACGGATACTAGCGTTGCCCTCAATTTGTAACTCCAAACGTTACCGGTGTCTCCGTGCTGCTTTTCCTCTTACTAGGACGCCATCCCACCACTGCCAGCCAATGTAACGGATCTACTGGCACCCCGACCGGGTACCTCCGTTGATAGACGCGTCCTAGTTTGCGTCGAGGCCTACAAGCACCGCACCGGACACCTCAACCACCACAGACTCCAAGGATAGTACATCAGGAACAAGCGTTCAGTAGTTACAGCTCAAGGGAGTATGCAAAAGCATAGCAATCCCCAGTATGATAGCGATCCCCTCCAATAACGAGACAAGGCTACGTTTTGAAGGGTCAAGTAGAACTATTTTTTAATGACAGGGAATCTCCTTTTATGCAAGGGTGCCCTCTGAAGGGCTACACCCACATAATTATCACAACAGCCAATTATCTACATGGTTCAACCCCCACGTCTCCTCCCCTCAGATAACAGGTAACACAATTAAAACAGACACAATTTTAACCACATTCTGGATGTACCCCAAATACAGGGGGTACACCTTTAAGTCCCGCACCATTCAATATCTCTCACCCAGGGGAACAACATATACAAAAATGGCATGAATCAGACCAGGGGTTCAAAAGTTAGTAAAAGTATGTTTTTACACATAACACACAGACATTGCACATATCCCCCATACAATACACATATAGGACAATAGGTGAGTCACACCTCCCTGGCAACTTGGATACAATCAGACATTAATTAGATCATTCTTCTTTGTTCTTATCAGAGAATGAAAACACTTTGGAAAATGCAAGGATCCTTTACAACTTTCTTATCTCTTGAATCTCTGTAACAGGATTATCTATTAGCCTAGGTCTGCAAAAGTCTGGCTAATATTCTGAGCCAATATATTCTGTAGAACATCAACCAACATACATATAGTAGGATCATATTTTAACCATAATAATCATAAAACAGTTTAAAACAGTGATGGGTTCCGCTACACAGACCCCCATAAGCACTTCATTAACCGTATAATTCATGGGGGTCAATACAGACCCCCATAAGCACTAAATTAACCCTATAACTCATGGGGGTCAATACAGACCCCCATAAGGCCTAAATTAAGCCTATAACTCATGGGGGTCAATACAGACCCCCATAAGCACTTAATTAACCCTATAATTAATGGGGGTCAATACAGACCCCTATAAGCACTTCATTATCCCTTTAACTCATGGGGCTCAATTCAGACCCCCCATTATCACCTACTTAACACTATAACTCATGGGGGTCAATACAGACCCCGATATGCACTTAATTAACCCTCTATCTCATGGTGGACAATACAAACCCCCATAAGCACTTAATTAACCCTATAACTCATGGGGACAATACAGACCCCCAAAAGGCCTTAATTAACCCTATAACTCATGAGGGTCAATACAGAACCCCATAAGGCCTTAATTAAGCCGATAACTCACGGGGGTCAATACAGACCCCATAAGCACTTAATTAACGCTATAATCCATGGGGTTCAATACAGCCAGCATAAGCACTTGATTAACCCTATAACTCATGGGGGTCAATCCAGACCCCCATAAGCCAATAATTAAACCTATAACTCATGGGGGTTAATACAGACCCCCATAAGCCAATAATTAACCCTATAACTCATGGGGGTCAATACAGACCACCATAAGGCCTTAATTAATCCTATAACTCATGGGTGTCAATACAGACCCCCATAAGTAAATAATTAACCCAATTACTCATGGGGATCAATACAGACCCCCATAAGGCTTTAATTAAGCCAATAACTCAAGGGGGTCAATACAGACCCCCATAAGCACTTCATTAACCGTATAATTCATGGGGGGTCAACACAGACGCCCATAAGCACTAAATTAACCCTATAACTCATGGGGGTCAATACAGACCCCCATAAGGCCTAAATTAAGCCTATAACTCATGGGGGTCAATACAGACCCCGATATGCACTTAATTAACCCTATATCTAATGGGGGACAATACAGACCCCCATAAGCACTTAATTAACCCTATAACTCATGGGGACAATAGAGACCCCCATAAGGCCTTAATTAACCGTATAACTCATGAGGGTCAATACAGAACCCTATAAGGCCTTAATTAAGTCTATAACTCATGGGGGTCAATACAGACCCCCATAAGCACTTAATTAACCCTATAATCCATGGGGGTCAATACAGTCCGCATAAGCACTTGATTAACCCTATAACTCATGGGGGTCAATCCAGACCCCCATAAGCCAATAATTAAACCTATAACTCATGGGGGTCAATAGAGACCCCCATAAGCCAATAATTAACCCTATAACTCATGTGGGTCAATACAGACCACCATAAGGCCTTAATTAACCCTATAACTCATGGGGGTCAATACAGACCCCCATAAGTAAATAATTAAACCTATAACTCATGGGGGTCAATACAGACCCACATAAGCCAAAAATTAACCCTATAACTCATTGGGGTCAATACAGACCCCCATAAGGCCCTAATTAACCCTATAACTTATGGGGCTCAATACAGACCCCCATAAGCAATTAATTAACCCTATAACTCATGGGGGTCAATAAAGACCCCCATAAGCCAATAATTAACCCTATAACTCATGGGGGTCAATACAGATCCCCATAAGCCAATAATTAACTCTATAAATCATGGGGGTGAATACAGACCCCCATAATGCCTTAATTAAGCCTATAAATCATGGGGGTCAATACAGACCCCCATAAGCACTTCATTAACCCTATAACTCATGGGGGTCAATACAGAACCCCATAAGGCCTTAATTAACCCTATATCTAATGGGGGACAATACAGACCCCCATAAGCACTTAATTAACCCTATAACTCATGGGGACAATAGAGACCCCCATAAGGCCTTAATTAACCCTATAACTCATGAGGGTCAATACAGAACCCTATAAGGCCTTAATTAAGCCTATAACTCATGGGGGTCAATACAGACCGCCATAAGCACTTAATTAACCCTATAATCCATGGGGTTCAATACAGTCCGCATAAGCACTTGATTAACCCTATAACTCATGGGGGTCAATCCAGACCCCCATAAGCCAATAATTAAACCTATAACTCATGGGGGTCAATAAAGACCCCCATAAGCCAATAATTAACCCTATAACTCATGGGGGTCAATACAGATCCCCATAAGCCAATAATTAACTCTATAAATCATGGGGGTGAATACAGACCCCCATAATGCCTTAATTAAGCCTATAAATCATGGGGGTCAATACAGACCCCCATAAGCACTTCATTAACCCTATAACTCATGGGGGTCAATACAGAACCCCATAAGGCCTTAATTAACCCTATATCTAATGGGGGACAATACAGACCCCCATAAGCACTTAATTAACCCTATAACTCATGGGGACAATAGAGACCCCCATAAGGCCTTAATTAACCCTATAACTCATGAGGGTCAATACAGAACCCTATAAGGCCTTAATTAAGCCTATAACTCATGGGGGTCAATACAGACCGCCATAAGCACTTAATTAACCCTATAATCCATGGGGTTCAATACAGTCCGCATAAGCACTTGATTAACCCTATAACTCATGGGGGTCAATCCAGACCCCCATAAGCCAATAATTAAACCTATAACTCATGGGGGTCAATAGAGACCCCCATAAGCCAATAATTAACCCTATAACTCATGGGGGTCAATACAGACCCCCATAAGTAAATAATTAAACCTATAACTCATGGGGGTCAATACAGACCCCCATAAGCCAAAAATTAACCCTATAACTTATTGGGGTCAATACAGACCCCCATAAGGCCCTAATTAACCCTATAACTTATGGGGGTCAATACAGACCCCCATAAGCAATTAATTAACCCTATAACTCATGGGGGTCAATACAGACCCCCATAAGCCAATAATTAACCCTATAACTCATGGGGGTCAATACAGATCCCCATAAGCCAATAATTAACCCTATAAATCATGGGGGTGAATACAGACCCCCATAATGCCTTAATTAAGCCTATAACTCATGGGGGTCAATACAGACCCCCATAAGCACTTCATTAACCCTATAACTCATGGGGGTCAATACAGAACCCCATAAGGCCTTAATTAACCCTAATACTCATGGGGGTCAATACAGACCCCCATAAGGCATTAATTAAGCCTATAACTCATGGGGGTCAATACAGACCCCCATAAGCACTTCATTAACCGTATAATTCATGGGGGTCAATACAGACCCCCATAAGCACTAAATTAACCCTATAACTCATGGGGGTCAATACAGATCCCCATAAGCCAATAATTAACCCTTTAAATCATGGGGGTAAATACAGACCCCCATAAGGCCTTAATTAAGCCTATAACTCATGGGGGTCAATACAGACTCCCATAATCACTTCATTAACAGTATAACTCATGGGGGTCAATACAGACCCCCATAAGGCCTTAATTATGCCTATAACTAATTGGGGGCAATACAGACCCCCATAAGCACTTCATTAACCGTATAATTCATTGGGGTCAATACAGACCCCCATAAGCACTTAATTCACCCTATAACTCAAGGGGATCAATACAGACCCCCATAAGGCCTAAATTAACACTATAACTCATGGGGGTCAATACAAACCCCCATAAGGCCTAAATTAACCCTGTAACTCATGGGGGTCAATACAGACCCCCATGAGCACTTCATTAATCCTATAACTCATGGGAGTCAATTCAGACCCCCATAAGGCCTTAATTAACCCTATAACTCATGGGGGTCAATACAGATCCCCATAAGGCCTTAATTAAGCCTATAACTCATGGGGGTCAATACAGACCCCCATAAGCACTTCATTAACTCTGTAATTCATGGGGGTCAATACAGACCCCCATAAACACTTAATTAACCCTATAATTCATGGGGGTCAATACAGCCCGCATAAGCACTTAATTAACCCTATAACTCATGGGGGTCAATACAGATACCCATAAGGCCTTAATTAACCCTATAACTCATGGGGGTCAATACAGACCCCCATAAGCACTTAATTAAGTGTCCTCACATTAACACCTTGCGGCAGGGGTCGTCGATCAGCACCGATCAAGCCCCAGCTGCATTTAAAACTTTGAAATTCCCCGCCGCAGCTCCTTAAAGGGCCTGCGGCACACTATTACTAATCCCGGCCACGGCACCTAAAATTAACCCCCGTCTATGCTGGGGGTCCCCATAATGATCCCCGAAGTGTCCCCACATTAACCCCTGACAGCAGAGGTCCCCAATCTGCACCGATCGTGACCCCGCAGCATTTAAATTTTTACATTTCCTGCCTCGCGGGTCCATTAAGGACCGTAAAGGTCCTGAAAGGACTCCCGCTAAAAAATAATAACCAAGTTAACTAATATTAAACCCATATCTCATGAGGGTCAATACCGATCCCCATAAGCCAATAATAACCCTATAATTCATGGGGGTCAATACAGACCCCCATAAGGCCTTAATTAACCCTATAACTCATGGGGGTCAATACAGACCCTAATACGGCCTTAATTAACCCTATAATTCATTGGGGTCAATACAGACGCCCATAAGCACTTAATTAACCCTATAATTCATGGGGGTCAATACCGCCCCGCATAAGCACTTAATTAACCCTATAACTCATGGGGATCAATACAGACACCCATAAGGCCTTAGTTAATCCTATAATTCATAGGGGTCAATACAGACAACCATAAGCACTTAATTAACCCTATAACTCATGGGGGTCAATACCGATCCCCATTAACCAATATTTATCCCTATAAATCATGGAGGTCAATACAGACCCCAATAAGCCAATAATAACCCTATAACTCATGAGGGTCAATACAGACCCCCATAAGGCCTTAATTAACCCTATAACTCCTGGGGGTCAATACAGAACCACATACGGCATTAAAAAACCCTATAATTCATGGGGGTCAATACAGACGCCCATAAGCACTTAATTAACCCTATAATTCATGGGGGTCAATACAGCCGTGCATAAGCACTTAATTAACCCTTTAAATCATGGGGGTCAATACAGACCCCCATAAGGCCTTAATCAACCCTTTAACTCATGGTGGTCAATATAGACCCCCATAAGCACTTAATTAAGTGTCCTCACATTAACACCTTGCGGCAGGGGTCGTCGATCAGCACCTATCAGGCCCCCGCTGCATTTAAAACTTTTAAATTCCCCACCGCGGCTCCTTAAAGGGCCCACGGCACACTATTACTAATCCCGGCCACGGCACCTAAAATTAACCCCCCTCTATGCTGGGGGTCCCCATCGGGATCCCCGAAGTGTCCCCACATTAACCCTTGGCAGCAGGGGCCCCCAACTGCACCGATCGTGACCCCAAAGCTTTTAAATGTGTACATTTCCCGCCTCGCGGGTCCTTAAAGGACTGTAAAGGTCCTGAAAGGACTCGCACTAAAAAATATTAACCCAGGCAACTAAAATTAACCTCATATCTCATGGGGATCAATACAGACCCCCAGAAGCCAATAATTAACCTTTTAACTCATGAAGGTCAATACCGATCCCCATAAGCCAATAATTAACCCTATAACTCATGGGGGTCAATACAGATCCCCATAAGCCAATAATTAACCCTTTAAATCATGGGGGTAAATACAGACCCCCATAAGGCCTTAATTAAGCCTATAACTCATGGGGGTCAATACAGACTCCCATAATCACTTCATTAACAGTATAACTAATGGGGGTCAAGACAGACCCCCATAAGGCCTTAATTATGCCTATAACTAATGGGGGTCAATACAGACCCCCATAAGCACTTCATTAACCGTATAATTCATTGGGGTCAATACAGACCCCCATAAGCACTTAATTCACCCTATAACTCATGGGGGTCAATACAGACCCCCATAAGGCCTAAATTAACCCTATAACTCATGGGGGTCAATACAGACCCCCAAAGGGAATCCATTAACTGTCTAATTCATGGGGTCAATACAGACCCCCATAAGCACATAATTAACCCTATAACTCATAGGGGTCAATACAGACCCCCATAAGGCCTAAATTAACCCTATAGCTCATGGGGGTCAATACAGACCCCCATAAGCACTTAATACTATAATTCATTGGGGTCAATACAGACCCCCATAAGCACTTAATTAACCCTATAACTCATGGGGGTCAATAGAGACCCCCATAAGGCCTAAATTAACCCTGTAACTCATGGGGGTCAATACAGACCCCCATAAGCACTTAATTAACCCTATAATTCATGGGGGTCAATACAGACCCCCATGAGCACTTCATTAATCCTATAACTCATGGGGGTCAATTCAGACCCCCATAAGGCCTTAATGTAGCGGAGAGGCAATATTTCCCAGGTTATCTCCGCTTATAATCCCAGTGAGGCTCAGGAACAAGTAAATGGTAAATCCACAGGCAAGGTTTCCAACAGGTAAAATAATAGCAATATCCCAACCGCAATCCCAATAACTGGACGACACACAGTTTCAGGAGCAGAACTACTTCTTTAATGACAGGGGATCTCCTTTTATGCAATGATGCCCTCTGAAGGGCTACACCTACATAATTATCACAGCCAATTATCTACATGGTTCAACCTCCACGTCTCCTCCCCTCAGATAACAGGTAACACAATTAAAACAGACACAATTTTAACCACATTCTGGATGTACCCCAAATACAGGGGGTACACCTTTAAGTCCCGCACCATTCAATATCTCTCACCCAGGGGAACAACATATACAAAAAATGGCATGAATCAGACCAGGGGTTCAAAAGTTAGTAAAAGTATGTTTTTACACATAACACACAGACATTTCACATATCCCCCACACAATACACATATAGGACAATAGGTGAGTCACACCTCCCTGGCAACTTGGATACAATCAGACATTAATTAGATCATTCTTCTTTGTTCTTATCAAAGAATGAAAACACTTTGGAAAATGCAAGGATCCTTTACAACTTTCTTATCTCTTGAGTCTCTGTATTAGGATTATCTATTAGCCTAGGTCTGCAAAAGTCTGGCTAATATTCTACAGAGCATAAACCCAACATACATTTCTTTTAACACAAGTACAACATACAGTTATGCGAATGCAGCTTATTCACAGTAAATTGCAGGACAGCCCAGTGCCATCCGCTACACTGCTCCCCCTTGCCCACAAGCCGGCATACACAGTCTGATCCACCACGGATCGGCTTGGGGATGTCCGGGGACTCACGGATCATTTTTCCAGGTCAGTTTGTCTTGACAACCCGTCAGCATTCCCATTCTGTTTACCCGGGCGGTACTGGATATTAAAGTCAAAAGGCTGCAGCGCCAAACTCCAGCGCAGCAGCCTGGCATTGTCCCCAGCCACCCGGTTTAGCTATACCAGCGGGTTGTGATCCGTGAGTAATGAAAAGGGCTGTCCATATAAATACGGCTGCAGTTTCTTTAAGGCCCACACCACAGCCAGGCATTCCTTCTCAATGGCAGCGTAGCTTACTTCTCGAGGTAACAGCTTGCGACTGATGTAAGCCACGGGATGTTCTCCGCCATCGGCCCCGACTTGGCTCAGTACTGCTCCCAATCCAAACATAGAAGCGTCTGTGTGAACAAGAAAACGTTTAGTTGGATTGGGCGCTGCCAAGACAGGGGCATTTACCAGTGCATTTTTCAGAAGTTGGAATGCCAGCTCACACTCCGGGGTCCAGGTCACCTGGCGGGGCAAATTCTTTTGGGTAAGGTCAGTGAGGGGCTTGGCCAGGGCACTATAGTTAGGGACGAATTTCCTGTAATAACCAGCAGTCCCTAAAAATGCTAAAACCTGGGTTTTAGTCCTAGGGGTGGGCCACTGGGGCCTCGGCCTCTACTTTGGCTGGTTCAGGCTTTTGTTTGCCGCACCCCACTCTATGTCCCAGGTATTGTACCTCGGCCATCCCTATGCTGCACTTGGCCGGTTTCAACGTCAAACCAGCTTCCCTAATCCTGTCTAGTACCGCTCCTATATGGGCCAAGTGCTCCTGCCACGTATTACTAAAAATGGCAATATCGTCCAGGTAGGCGCAGGTGTAGTCTTGGAACCCGTCTAGGAGGCGGTCCACCATCCTTTGGAAAGTCGCTGGGGCGTTTTTTATCCCAAATGGCATGACCTTGAACTGGTACAAGCCAAATGGGGTGACAAAGGCCGACTTAGGGATGGCCTCTGGGGCCAGAGGGATTTGCCAATACCCCTTACACAAGTCAATCGTGGTGAGGTATTGGCCCCTGGCCATTCTGTCCAGTAACTCATCTATCCGTGGCATAGGATATGCATCAGACACCGTTTTCTCGTTTAATCTCCTGTAGTCTACGCAGAAGCGAGTCGTACCATCCCGCTTTGGTACGAGTACTACAGGAGAAGCCCAAGGGCTATCTGAGGGCTCAATCACCCCTAGTTGGAGCATCTCCTCGATCTCCTTGCGCATGTTCTCCCTCACCGCTTCTGGAATGCGGTAGGGGGTCTGGCGCATGGGTAATTGCCCTGGGGTCTCTACCCGGTGAGTGGCCAAAGGGGTGTACCCAGGTACATTGGAGAATGTGTCTCTTTTCTCCTCCAACAGCCGTTGTACCTCGATACGCTCCTGTGGGCTCAGTCGATCCCCCAGTGCAACCTCCCCTAAATCCCCAGACATCTGCCCATCCCCTAGCAGATCCGGGAGAGGTAGACTGTCAAACTCGTCCGAGTTTGGTGCACAGATTGCGGTTACCTCCTCGGAGCGCTCTTGGTAGGGCTTCATCATGTTCACATGGAGCATGCGTCGCCCTCCCGTCCCGGTGCAAGGGCCGATTATATAGGTGGTGTCACATCTCTGTTCCACCACCCTATAAGGTCCCTGCCAGGCGGCCTGTAGCTTGTCATGTCGGACAGGCTTTAAAATTAGCACTTTCTGCCCGACCTGAAAGCTACGGTCCCTGGCTCCCCGATCATACCATGTGCGCTGGCGTGTCTGCGCCGCCCGAAGGTTTTCTCTGACCGTCTGCGTTAATGCTTCCAGGCGGTCGCGAAAAGCCAGCACATATGGTATGATGGGAGTGCCATCTGCGCTCCGGTCCCCCTCCCAATGCTCCCTTATAAGATCTAAGGGTCCTCTGACTCTCCTCCCAAACAACAGTTCAAACGGGGAAAACCCTGTGGATTCCTGTGGCACCTCCCGGTAAGCGAACAGGAGATGCGGCAGGAATCGCTCCCAGTCTTTGTGGGTCTCTGCGAAGGTTCGGAGCATTTGTTTCAATGTACCATTGAACCGTTCGCATAGCCCATTAGTCTGGGGGTGGTAAGGGGCACTGATAATAGGCTTAATGCCACAGATCCTCCAGAGGTGTTGGGTGAACTCTGCGGTAAATTGGGTACCCTGATCCGAGATAATCTCCCTGGGTAATCCCATCCGGGAGAATATCCGCATGAGGGCATCCGCGACCGTTTCAGCGTGGATGTTGGTCAGAGCCACCGCCTCTGGGTATCTAGTAGCATAATCTACTACCGTCAAAATGTACCTTTTGCCTGACGGGCTCGCTTTCTTAAGGGGTCCTATCAGATCTACCGCTATTCGGCTAAAAGGTTCCTCAATTATGGGAAGGGGGTGTAGTTTCGCCTTCCTCCGGTCTCCCCTTTTCCCTACCCTTTGGCAGGTGTCGCAGGTGGTGCAATACCTGCGTACCTCCTGACTGATCCCTGGCCAGAAGAAACTTTGGGTCAGTCGGTACCTAGTGCGACTGACCCCTAGGTGTCCAGATAGCGGAATATTATGCGCTATCCGGAGTAACTCTGCTCGGTACCGCTGCGGCACCACTAGCTGCCTCATTACTATGGGGTCTGACCCAGTAACCTGCTTGTCCGTCTCCCTGTACAAAAGCTGCTTGTCCCAGACAAATCTCTCTCCCTCCCCCCAGGGTGGGCCAGCGGTAACCTTGTCCCTATATACTTCTAACGTAGGGTCGGTGACTACCTCTGCTGCAAATTCATTGGGTGGGGCCCAGGGAACACATTCTAAGGGAGGGGAAGTGTCTCGTACCTGAACCTCCGGGAGTGTGTTGTAGTCCTGGGTGCGGGCCTGTTGTCAGGTGACCACAGGGTAAGCTTCTCCTGTGGTGTGGGTCTGGGGCTCAAAAGCAGACGTGAGCCTCCCCAGATCGTTCCCCAATAAAACCTCCGCTGGTAACTGCGGCATCAACCCCACCTCCACATGCCCTGCCCCCGCTCCCCAATGCAAATGAACCCTTGCAGTGGGTAGCCGGTATACTGCTCCCCCGGCTACCCTGACGGCCACAGTCTTGTTAAGTTTAGCCTGGTCTGAAACCAGGTGACTTTTTACCAAGGTAATGGTAGCCCCTGAGTCTCGTAGCCCTTGGACCGCTTTACCCTCCAGGTATACGGTCTGCCTGTGATGCTGCCGATTATCAGCATTGGCCTGGACTGGATCTGCCTCATGCAGCACCTCCCATTGTTCCACGGTTGTAATGGGAACAGCTGAACCATATGGCGTGGCTACTATGTCCTGGTAGTGGTGGGCTGCGGCTGCTCTCGGTGGTGGTGGTGGGCCTGGACGTATCCAGGTGGACCGGTCTCGCAGCTGGGGACATTCCCTTTTATAGTGTCCCCATTTCTGGCAGTGGTGACAGGGACCAGAAGCGGGCTGGCGGAAACGTGGCTGTGCAGCGGGCGGTGGTGGTGGTGGCAGTGTTCTTGGTGGGGCTGGGGTGTAGCTGGTTCCCCCAAAGGTTTTAAAAGGAGTCTTTGGTGTTACAGGTTTTTGCTGCCTGCGTGCATCTAGGTACTCATCTGCCTTCCTGGCAGCTTCGGTGAGGGAGGTAGGGTTTCGGTCTCTTACCCACTCTTGTACCTCGCCAGTTACTCCCTCATAAAACTGCTCCAACAGCATCATCTGTATCACATCCTCCATGGACCGTGCCTTGCTCGCTTGTACCCACCCAAGTGCTGCCCTTTGTAGCCTGCATGCCCACTCTGCGTGTGAGTCTTTTTCCACCTTCTTTAAGTCCCTGAATCTCCGCCGGTATGCTTCTGGTGTTATAGCATACCTGGCCAGAATAATTTCCTTTACTTTGTTATAGTTCCTTATTTCCTCATTAGGTACAGTACGATATGCCTCGGCTGCCCTCCCCGTTAGCCTTCCTGCCAAAATCGGTACCCAGTCCTCTGTGCTGATTCTATGCAGGGCACACAGTCTTTCAAAATCCTGCAGGAAAGCGTCTATATCTTCCTCTGCCTCCACATACGTTTTAAAAGCCTGGTATGGTATCTTAGGCTTACCTTCTTGTGGCATATTTATTGCAGAGCTGCGTTCTGGGGCTGTTTGTTTCCTCAACATAAATTCCTGGACTTCTGTCATGGTCCTTGAAATAATTTCTGTTGAAGGTTGTTCCCCATAAAAAGACAGCCGAAATTGTACCTGCCTCCGGAACTCCACTTGTTCCGAATTTTCTCCCGAATCCCCCTGTTCGGGAACCGAATCTCCGTCCATTCGGTACTCCTCCATCAGCTCAGTAATGAGTACCGCTTTCTTCTTATTGCTGGCTTGTATACCCCTTGCCTCCAGGAGGTCTTTTAGCGTGGAGCGTTTTAGTGTGGCAAAATCAATCTCCATCCGTACTCCATTTATGCTTGTTCCTCTGTCAGTCTGGATCCCAGCGCTGCCAACCAATGTAGCGGAGAGGCAATATTCCCCAGGTTATCTCCGCTTATAATCCCAGTGAGGCTCAGGAACAAGTAAATGGTAAATCCACAGGCAAGGTTTCCAACAGGTAAAATAATAGCAATATCCCAACCGCAATCCCAATAACTGGACGACACACAGTTTCAGGAGCAGAACTACTTCTTTAATGACAGGGGATCTCCTTTTATGCAATGATGCCCTCTGAAGGGCTACACCCACATAATTATCACAGCCAATTATCTACATGGTTCAACCCCCACGTCTCCTCCCCTCAGATAACAGGTAACACAATTAAAACAGACACAATTTTAACCACATTCTGGATGTACCCCAAATACAGGGGGTACACCTTTAAGTCCCGCACCATTCAATATCTCTCACCCAGGGGAACAACATATACAAAAAATGGCATGAATCAGACCAGGGGTTCAAAAGTTAGTAAAAGTATGTTTTTACACATAACACACAGACATTTCACATATCCCCCACACAATACACATATAGGACAATAGGTGAGTCACACCTCCCTGGCAACTTGGATACAATCAGACATTAATTAGATCATTCTTCTTTGTTCTTATCAAAGAATGAAAACACTTTGGAAAATGCAAGGATCCTTTACAACTTTCTTATCTCTTGAGTCTCTGTAATAGGATTATCTATTAGCCTAGGTCTGCAAAAGTCTGGCTAATATTCTACAGAGCATAAACCCAACATACATTTCTTTTAACACAAGTACAACATACAGTTATGCGAATGCAGCTTATTCACAGTAAATTGCAGGACAGCCCAGTGCCATCCGCTACACTTAATTAACCCTATAACTCATTGGGGTCAATACAGACCCCCATAAGGCCTTAATTAAGCCTATAACTCATGGGGGTCAATACAGACCCCCATTAGCAATTCATTAACCCTATAATTCATGGGGGTCAATACAGACCCCCATAAACACTTAATTAACCCTATAATTCATGGGGCTCAATACAGCCCACATAAGCACTTAATTAACCCTATAACTCATGGGGGTCAATACAGATACCCATAAGGCCTTAATTAACCCTATAACTCATGGGGGTCAATACAGATCCCCATAAGCCAATAATTAACCCTATAACTCATGGGGGTCAATACAGACCCCCATAAGGCCTTAATTAAGCCTATAACTCATGGGGGTCAATACAGCCCACATAAGCACTTAATTAACCCTATAACTCATGGGGGCCAATACAGATACCCATAAGGCCTTAATTAACCCTATAACTCATGGGGGTCAATACAGATCCCCATAAGCCAATAATTAACCCTTTAAATCATGGGGGTGAATACAGACCCCCATAATGCCTTAATTAAGCCTATAACTCATGGGGGTCAATACAGACCCCCATAAGCACTTCATTAACCCTATAACTCATGGGGGTCAATACAAACCCCATAAGGCCTTAATTAACCCTAATACTCATGGGGGTCAATACAGACCCCCATAAGGCCTTAATTAAGCCTATAACTCATGGGGGTCAATACAGACCCCCATAAGGCCTAAATTAACCCTATAGCTCATGGGGGTCAATACAGACCCCCATAAGCACTTAATACTATAATTCATTGGGGTCAATACAGACCCCCATAAGCACTTTATTAACCCTATAACTCATGGGGGTCAATTCAGACCCCACATAAGCACTTAATTAACCCTATAACTCATGGGGGTCAATAGAGACCCCCATAAGGCCTAAATTAACCCTGTAACTCATGGGGGTCAATACAGACCCCCATAAGCACTTAATTAACCCTATAATTCATGGTGGTCAATACAGACCCCCATGAGCACTTCATTAATCCTATAACTCATGGGGGTCAATTCAGACCCCCATAAGGCCTTAATTAACCCTATAACTCATTGGGGTCAATACAGACCCCCATAAGGCCTTAATTAAGCCTATAACTCATGGGGGTCAATACAGACCCCCATTAGCACTTCATTAACCCTATAATTCATGGGGGTCAATACAGACCCCCATAAACACTTAATTAACCCTATAATTCATGGGGGTCAATATAGCCCACATAAGCACTTAATTAACCCTATAACTCATGGGGGTCAATACAGATACCCATAAGGCCTTAATTAACCCTATAACTCATGGGGGTCAATATAGATCCCCATAAGCCAATAATTAACCCTATAACTCATGGAGGTCAATACAGACCCCCATAAGGCCTTAATTAAGCCTACAACTCATGGGGGTCAATACAGCCCACATAAGCACTTAATTAACCCTATAACTCATGGGGGCCAATACAGATACCCATAAGGCCTTAATTAACCCTATAACTCATGGGGGTCAATACAGATTCCCATAAGCCAATAATTAACCCTTTAAATCATGGGGGTGAATACAGACCCCCATAATGCCTTAATTAAGCCTATAACTCATGGGGGTCAATACAGACCCCCATAAGCACTTCATTAACCCTATAACTCATGGGGGTCAATACAAACCCCATAAGGCCTTAATTAACCCTAATACTCATGGGGGTCAATACAGACCCCCATAAGGCATTAATTAAGTCTATAACTCATGGGGGTAAATACAGACCCCCATAAGCACTTCATTAACCCTATAACTCATGGGGGTCAATACAGACCCCCATGAACACTTAATTAACCCTATTACTCATGGGGGTCAATACAGACCCCATAAGGCCTTAATTAAGCCTATAACTCATGGGGGTCAATACAGACCCCCATAAGCACTTCATTAACCGTATAATTCATGGGAGTCAATACAGAACCCCATAAGCACTTAATTAACCCTACAACTCATGGGGGTCAATACAGACCACCATAAGCCAATAATTAACCCTATAACTCATGGCGGTCAATACAGACCCCCATAAGCCAATAATTTACCTTATTAGTCATAAGGGTCAATATCGATCCCCATAAGGCCTTAATTAGGCTTAAAACTCATTTGGGTCAATACAGACCCCCATAAGCACTTCATTAACCGTATAATTCATGGGAGTCAATACAGACCCCCATAAGTACTTAATTAAACTTACAACTCATGGGGGTCAATACAGACCCCCATAAGCCAATAATTAACCCTATAACTCATGGGGGTCAATACAGATCCCCATAAGCCAATAATTAACCCTATAAATCATGGGGGTGAATACAGACCCCCATAATGCCTTAATTAAGCCTATAACTCATGGGGGTCAATACAGACCCCCATAAGCACTTCATTAACCGTATAATTCATGGGAGTCAATACAGACCCCCATAAGCACTTAATTAACCCTACACCTCATGGGGGTCAATACAGACCCCCATAAGCCAATAATTAACCCTATAACTCATGGGGGTCAATACAGATCCCCATAAGCCAATAATTATCTCTATAAATCATGGGGGTGAATACAGACCCCCATAATGCCCTAATTAAGCCTATAACTCATGGGGGTCAATACAGACCCCATAAGCACTTCATTAACCCTATAACTCATGGGGTTCAATACAAACCCCATAAGGCCTTAATTAACCCTATTACTCATGGGGGTCAATACAGACCCCCATAAGGCCTTAATTAAGCCTATAACTCATGGGGGTCAATACAGACCCCCATAAGCACTTCATTAACCGTATAATTCATGGGGGTCAATAAAGACCCCCATAAGGCCTTAATTAACCCTATAACTCATGGGGGTCAATACAGACCCCCATAAGGCCTTAATTAACCCTATTACTCATGGGGGTCAATACAGACCCCCATAAGGCCTTTATTATGCCTATAATTCATGGGGGTCAATACAGACCCCCATAAGCACTTCATTAACCGTATAATTCATGGCGGTCAATACAGACCCCCATAAGCCAATAATTTACCTTATTACTCATGAGGGTCAATATCGATCCCCATAAGCCAATATTTAACCCTATAACTCATGGGGGTCAATACAGACTCCCATAAGGCCTTAATTAGGCCTATAACTCATGGGGGTCAATACAGACCCCCATAAGCACTTCATTAACCGTATAATTCATGGGGGTCAATACAGACCCCCATAAGCACTTAATTAACCCTATAACTCATGGGGGTCAATACAGACCCCCATAAGCCAATAATTAACCCTATAACTCATGGGGGTCAATAAAGACCCCCATAAGCACTTAATTAACCCTATATTTAATGGGGGTCAATACAGACCCCTATAAGCACATCATTAACCCTAAAACTCATGGGGGTCAATTCAGACCCCCATAAGCACCGAATTAACACTTTAACTCATGGGGGTCAATACTTACCCCGATATGCACTTAATTAACCCTATAACTCATGGGGGACTGTGGCAGAAGCAGCCACAAGAGACTTTTGCCTTGATTATTGCCTGTATTTGAACTGTATGTTATTTTAGCATAGTGTATTTTATTAGACTGGTTCTGGCCCTTCTAAATGCTCTGACAAAGGATCTGCAGTTTTGTTATGCACTTCGGAACCCTGTTTTATGGACTTAGTTTGACTGTTTTATTCCCCTCCCTCCTAGAACACCAGTTTAGAACCCTTAATAACTGTCATATTTTCAAATACTGTCTGTTTTCAACTGTCAGTTTTCTCTCTCTGAGGAGTAGTTGCTCTGGCTGTGTGAGTGCTGTTGCTTTGGGTGCTCATTAAACAGACCCGCTTGACCCTTTCTAAGCCTTGGCTCATGCATGGGGAAATGAGATAAGTCGGAGTGCCAGCGGGTCCGTTACAATTGATGGCAGCGACGGGATTCAAACCTCACAGCAGACCGTTGTTCGGCAGTTACAGCCATTTGGGAAATTTGCTATTTTGTATGGAACCGAAAGGAAAGGGTATGTGAATATACTCGAACGGATAGTGAATGGGGACAGACTATACCAACTTGAAACGGGCCACGCTAAAAGAGCTATTGGAAG
This sequence comes from Discoglossus pictus, assembly GCA_027410445.1. Classification (NCBI taxonomy): domain Eukaryota; kingdom Metazoa; phylum Chordata; class Amphibia; order Anura; family Alytidae; genus Discoglossus; species Discoglossus pictus. The sequence continues at coordinate 134,216,478 of CM050169.1, forward strand.
CAAGGGGAATTATTGCCAGCAATAAAACCAAAGCTACCCTTATTGATGAACTCATGGAGGGAGACCGGGCAGCTGCTGCAGCACCTCTTATGGACAGCACACAGAATGAGTTTGGAAGAGAACTCCAAAGCAGACTGGCCTTTTTCCCAGGTACGCCTCCCACAGACACCTTGGAAAGGATTATGGCAGATGACCACGAATACATAATGGAAAAGCAGCGGGCAGACCAAAGGTCCAGAGAGGGGTCCCTAATCACACCACACATACTACCAGGGAAGCCTAAAATCCTGTACCATGCTTTTAAAAACTATGTGGAGACTGAAGACATCGATGGCTACTTGCATGACTTTGAGAGGTTATGCCAATTACATGAGATCAACGCCGCCGACAAGGTACCCCTGTTGGTGGGTAAGCTAGCGGGCCGGGCATCAGAAGCCTACCGCTCCGTGCCAGACGAGGATAGCAGAGACTATCAGAAAGTAAAGCAGGTGATCCTGGACAGGTATGCAATTACCCCGGAGGCATACAAGCAGCGGTTCCGAGAAAGTCGAAAGACGGAGAAAGATACTCACATGGAGTGGGCACACCGCTTAACTAGGGCGGGCAAAGGTTGGGTGCAAGCCGCACAAGCAACCACAGTGGAGGACATGCTACAATTACTGCTACTGGAGCAATTCTTCCAGGGGTTAACCCCGGATTTACAGAACTGGCTGAGGGATCGGAAACCTCGCATCTTAACCGACGCCGCAAGGTGGGCAGACGAGTACCAAAATGCCAGAAGGGCACAGGCACGGTCCATCTTGGGAGCTGCTAACCCACCTCCCGCCATTAGCCCCACCCCAGCACTGCGTCCGGGTGGTGGGAACTACCAAACCCCTCCACGGTACAACAATGCCCGATCTTTCATCAGGTGCCACACGTGTAACCAGCAGGGCCACATGCAGACAGACTGTCCTAGAAACAGAAACCGCTCCACGTGGAATACTCCAACTAATTCCCCTGCAAACCGGGCAGCAGTACACTGCTACCAGAGTGAGCCTCGACAACCTTTCTTCGGGACCCGGTCTAATGAAGAATCTTTGGGCACCCTCCACAAGGTTAACCCAGTACAAGCAGCTGCAGACAACCGTCAGGGACACCGCCAAGGGGTACACGTAGAGGGAAAACGCCATCAGGGTCTGCGCAATTCTGGGGCCACCATAACCCTGGTTCGCAATCACCTAGTCCCCAAGCACCAGCTCACTGGAGAATATGTGGCAGTCCGGGTGGCAGGGGGAGCAGTTTACAAAATTCCCACTGCTAAAGTACATTTGGATTGGGGAGCGTGGTCGGGGAATGTGGAAGTGGGCCTCATGCAGGACTTACCAGCTGATGTCATCCTGGGTAACGACTTGGGGGAGCTGACCTCCGCTTTTGTTTCTCAGCCCCCCGCGCAGGAAGCGCTACCCGTGGTAACAAGGCAGCAGGCCCGCATCACCGCATCTTCTGAACACTCTGAGGCTCCGGTAAGTAATAGTACTGACCCACCTTTCGTCCCCTGGGCTCCCCCCTTAGAGTTTGGTACTGAAGTAGTCACCGACCCGTCCCTGCAGGTATACCGGGATAGGGTTACACAGAATCAGGCAGGGTTGGAGGGGGAAAGATACGTTTGGGAGAAAGGATTATTGTATAGATATGCTGAGAAGGTAGTAGCAGGATCTGTACCCATGACCCTCACACAATTAGTCGTGCCCCGAAAGTACAGGCAAGAATTACTACGTATTGCCCATGACATCCCTTTATCAGGACATCTAGGCATCAGTAGGACGAAGCATCGTTTGACCCAAAACTTCTTTTGGCCAGGGGTCTCCAAAGATATTCGGCAGTATTGCCAAACTTGTGACACATGCCAGAGAGTAGGGAAGAGAGGGGACCGGTACAAGTCAAAAATGCACTCCCTACCCATAATAGATGAGCCCTTCAGCAGAGTGGCAGTAGATATAATCGGACCCCTAGCAAAACCCAGCCCGTCAGGGAAGAAGTATATCCTAACCGTAGTAGACTATGCCACCCGGTACCCAGAGGCCGTAGCCCTAACTAATATCCATGCAGAGACTATAGTAGATGCCCTAATCCGGATATTCTCTAGAATGGGGTTCCCCAAAGAGATTATCTCAGATCGGGGTACCCAATTCACAGCCGAAGTCACTCATCAGTTATGGAGAACATGTGGGGTGAAACCTATTGTAAACTCAGCGTATCACCCCCAGTCCAATGGGCTCTGTGAACGGTTCAACGGAACCGTAAGGCAAATGTTCCGTACCTTCATGGATAACCAGAAGGACTGGGAAAGGTTTCTTCCCCATCTGCTCTTCGCGTACCGAGAGGTACCCCAGGAGTCCACGGGGTTCTCGCCATTCGAATTACTATTCGGAAGGAGAGTGCGGGGTCCCTTAGACCTCATTAGGGAACACTGGGAGGGAACGGTCACCAGTAACGGTACCCCTATCGTCCCATATGTACTAGAGTTCAGGGAACGCTTGGAGACCCTAATCCAGACGGTACGGTCTAATCTCCAGGCGGCCCAGCAACGACAGCGCAGATGGTACGATAGGGGAGCCAGAGATCGCAGTTTTCAAATAGGACAAAAGGTGTTAATCTTGAAGCCAGTCCAAAATGACAAACTGCAGGCCTCCTGGCAAGGCCCTTATAAGGTGGTGGAACAGGTATGTGACACCAACTATATAATTGCCCCATGTAAAGGAGCAGGCGGTAGACGCATGCTCCACGTTAACATGCTTAAACCCTATCACGAGCGGATCAAAGAAGTAACTGCCATATGTGCCTCGGCCGCCGAGGACCTACCAGACCTATTAGCCCAAAGGGGGGCCAACACTGAATTAGGGGAAGTACAGCTAGGAGACAGGCTGAGCACTAGAGAGCGAGCTCAAATACTAGAGCTGATCCGGGAAAAAGGGGATACATTCTCCAACCAGCCCGGGTATACCCCGCTGGCTACCCACAGGGTAATAACCCCAGGGCAACACCCTCTTTGACAAACCCCTACCGCATACCCGAATCCGTAAAAGATCATATGCGGAAGGAGATTGAAGAAATGTTACAACTAGGAGTGATAGAACACTCAGATAGCCCATGGGCCTCTCCGGTAGTGCTGGTACCGAAGTGGGACGGAACCACCCGCTTCTGCGTTGACTACCGGAAACGTAATGATAAAACCATTTCCAATGCCTATCCCATGCCCCGAATCGATGAGCTCTTAGATAAAATGGCCAGGGGCCAGTATCTCACCACAATAGACTTGTGCAAAGGGTACTGGCAAATCCCACTAGCCGAGGATGCCATCCCAAAGTCCGCATTCGTCACCCCGTTTGGGCTATACCAATTCAAGGTGATGCCATTCGGGATGAAGAATGCGCCGGCTACGTTTCAGCGGATGGTGGACCGGTTACGGGACGGATCCCAGGAATATGCTTGCGCCTATTTAGATGACATAGCAATATTTAGCAACTCCTGGGACGAGCACTTGACCCATATAGGAGCCATCCTCGACCGCATCAGGGAGGCAGGTCTCACGTTAAAACTCAGCAAGTGCCACGTAGGGATGGCCGAAGTGCAGTACTTAGGCCACAGGGTGGGCAGTGGGCAGCAAAAGCCAGAACCCGCTAAGATAGAGGCCGTAGCTAAGTGGCCAACCCCTCTCACGAAAACTCAGGTTTTAGCTTTTCTAGGGACCGCTGACTATTACCGTAAATTTGTACCTAATTATAGTGCCCTAGCCAAGCCCCTTACTGACCTCACCAAAAAGAACTTACCCAAAGTAGTGACCTGGAGCCCAGAGTGTGAGAAGGCATTCCAAGAACTGAAAACTGCCCTAATTCATGCCCCTGTACTGGCCGCTCCCGATCCAACTAAACGCTTTCTCGTTCATACAGACGCTTCTATGTTTGGATTGGGAGCAGTGCTGAGCCAAGTTGGGGCCGATGGAGGCGAGCATCCAGTCGCTTACTTAAGTCGGAAACTACGACCCAGGGAAATAAGCTATGCCGCCATCGAAAAGGAATGCCTGTCGGTGGTGTGGGCCCTCAAGAAACTACAGCCCTACTTATATGGACAACAATTTGCCTTGCTCACAGATCACAACCCGTTGGTGTGGCTAAACCGGGTGTCAGGGGACAACGCTAGACTACTGAGATGGAGCTTGGCACTACAACCATTTGATTTCACCATCCAGTATCGCCCAGGGAAACAAAATGGTAATGCCAACAGGTTGTCCAGACAGACAGAACTCGAGAAATGATCTGTGAGCACTCTCTAGCGGAGAGGCAATATTCCCCAGGTTATCTCCGCTTATAATCCCAGTGAGGCTCAGGAACAAGTAAATGGTAAATCCACAGGCAAAGTTTCCACAGGTAAAATAATAGCAATATGCCAACCGCAATCCCAATAACTGGACGACACACAGTTTCAGGAGCAGAACTACTCTTTAATTTGTTATATGCAGAAATATTTATACACATCTCTCCCCACAGGCAATACACATGCCCATATTTGGCCACAGTACACATAGAGAGAACAATAGGTGTGGTCACACCTCCTAGGGACTAGCCGGCTACTTTAATTCAATAACAGACATTGATAAGATAATGCTTCTCTTTGTTCCATCTTTCACAATGTGAACACTTTACACAATAGGGCTCTCCTGCCTCTAGGAGACCCTAATAGGATTATGTATTCTGCTAGGGGTCTGCAATAGTCTGGCTAATATTCTGCAGAGAATAAACCAACATACATATAGTAGGATCATATTTTAACCATAATAATCATAAAACAGGGTAAAACAGTGATGGGTTCCGTTACAAACTCCTCCAGACATCCCCAAGCAGATCCGTTGGGATCAGACTGTGTATGCCGGCTTGGTTCTGGGGGAGCATCGTGGCAGAAGCAGCCACAAGAGACTTTTGCCTTGATTATTGCCTGTATTTGAACTGTATGTTATTTTAGCATAGTGGATTTTATTAGACTGGTTCTGGCCCTTCTAAATGCTCTGACAAAGGATCTGCAGTTTTGTTATGCACTTCGGATGCAGAGTGTGAAGAAAAACCCTGTTTTATGGACTTAGTTTGACTGTTTTATTCCCCTCTTAGAACACCACTTTAGAACCCTTAATAACTGTCATATTTTCAAATACTGTCTGTTTTCAACTGTCAGTTTTCTCTGTCTGAGGAGGAGTTGCTCTGGCAGTGTGAGTGCTGGTGCTTTGGGTGCTCATTAAACAGACCTGCTTGACCCTTTCTGGAAGCCTTGACTCATGCTTGGGGAAATGTGATAAGTCGGAGTGCCAGCGGGTGCGTTACAGGTTAATTAAGTGCTTATGGGGGTCTGTATTGTCCCCATGAGTTATAGGGTTAATTAAGTGCTTATGGTGTTCTGTATTGTCCCGCATGAGTTTTAGGGTTAATTAAGTGCATATCGGGGTCTGTATTGACCCCCTTGAATTATAGTGTTAATCAAGTGCTTATGGGGGGTCTGAATTGACCCCCATGAGTTATAGGGTTAATGAAGTGCTAATGGGGGTCTGTATAGACCACCATGAATTATAGGGTTAATTAAGTGCTTATGGGGGTCTGTATTGACCCCCATGAATTATAGGGTTAATGAAGTGCTTATGGGGGTCTGTATTGACCCCCATGAGTTATAGGCTTAATTAAGGCCTTATGGGGGTCTGTATTGACCCCCATGAATTATAGGGTTAATGAAGTGCTTATGGGGGTCTGTATTGACCACCATGAGTTATAGGCTTAATTAAGGCCTTATGGGGGACTGTATTGACCCCCATGATTTATAGGGTTAATTAAGGCCTTATGTGGGTCTGTATTGACCCCCATGAGTTATAGGGTTAATCAAGTGCTTATGCGGGCTGTATTGACCCCCATGAATTATAGGGTTAATTAAGTGCTTATGGGGGTCTGTATTGACCCCCATGAGTTATAGGCTTAATTAAGGCCTTATGGGGGTCTGTATTGACCCTCATGAGTTATAGGGATAATTAAGGTCTTATGGGGGTCTGTATTGTCCCCATGAGTTATAGGGTTAATTAAGTGCTTATGGGGGTCTGTATTGTCTCTGTAACCTCTGGACCCGCTGATACTCCGACTTATCCCATTTCCCCAAGCATGAGCCAAGGCTTCCAGAAAGGGTCATGCAGGTCTGTTTAATGAGCACCCAAAGCAACAGCACTCACACAGCCAGAGCAACTCCTCCTCAGACAGAGAAAACTGACAGTTGCAAACAGACAGTATTTGAAAATATGACAGTTATTAAGGGTTCTAAACTGGTGTTCTAGGAGGGAGGGGAATAAAACAGTCAAACTAAGTCCATAAAACAGGGTTTTTCTTCACACTCTGCATCCGAAGTGCATAACAAAACTGCAAATCCGTTGTCAGAGCATTTAAAAGGGACAGAACCAGTCTAATAAAATCCACTATGCTAAAATAACATACAGTTCAAATACAGGCAGTAATCAAGGTAAAAGTCTCTTGTGGCTGCTTCTGCCACAATGCTCCCCCAGAACCAAGCCGGCATACACAGTCTGATCCCAACGGATCTGCTTGGGGATGTCCGGAGGAGTGCTCACAGATAATTTCTCGAGTTCTGTCTGTCTGGACAACCCGTCGGCGTTACCATTTTGTTTCCCTGGGCGATACTGAATGGTGAAATCAAATGGTTGTAGTGTCAAGCTCCATCTCATTAGTCTAGCGTTGTCCCCTGACACCCAGTTTAGCCACACCACCGGGTTGTGATCTGTGAGCAAGGCAAATTGTTGTCCATATAAGTAGGGCTGTAGTTTCTTGAGGGCCCACACCACCGCCAGGCATTCCTTTTCGATGGCGGCATAGCTTACTTCCCTGGGTCGTAGTTTCCGACTTATGTAAGCGACTGGATGTTTGCCGCCATCGGCCCCAACTTGGCTCAGCACTGCTCCCAATCCAAACATAGAAGCGTCTGTATGAACGAGAAAGTGTTTAGTTGGATCGGGAGCGGCCAGTACAGGGGCATGAATTGGGGCAGTTTTCAGTTCTTGAAATGCCTTCTCACACTCCGGGCTCCAGGTCACTACCTTGGGTAAGTTCTTTTTTTTTAGGTCAGTAAGGGGCTTGGCTAGGGCACTATAATTAGGTACAAATTTACGGTAATAGCCGGCGGTCCTTAGAAAAGCTAAAACCTGAGTTTTCGTGCAAGGGGTTGGCCACTTAGCTACGGCCTCTATCTTAGCGGGTTCTGGCTTTTGCTGCCCACTGCCCACCCTGTGGCCTAAGTACTGCACTTCGGCCAACACTACGTGGCACTTGCTGGGTTTTAATGTGAGACCTGCCTCCCTGATGCGGTCGAGGATGGCTCCTATATGGGTCAAGTGCTCGTCCCAGGAGTTGCTAAATATTGCTATGTCATCTAAATAGGCGCAATCATATTCCTGGGATCCGTCCAGTTACCGGTCCACCATCCGCTGAAACGTAGCCGGCGCATTATTCATCCCGAATGGCATCACCTTGAATTGGTATAGCCCAAACGGGGTGACGAATGCGGACTTTGGGATGGCATCCTCGGCTAGTGGGATCTGCCAGTACCCTTTGCACAAGTCTATTGTGGTGAGATACTGGCCCCTGGCCATTTTATCTAAGAGCTCATCGATTCGGGGCATGGGATAGGCATCGGAAATGGTTTTATCATTAAGTTTCCCGTAGTCAACGCAGAAGCGGGTGGTTCCGTCCCGCTTCGGTACCAGCACTAACGGAGAGGCCCATGGGCTATCTGAGTGTTCTATCACTCCTAGTTGAAACGTTTCGTCAATCTCCTTCCGCATATGATCTTTTACGGATTCGGGTATGCGGTAGGGGGTTTGTCGAAGAGGGTGTTGCCCTGGGGTTTCTACCCTGTGGGTAGCCAGCGGGGTATACCCGGGCTGGTTGGAGAATGTATCCCCTTTTTCCCGGATCAGCTCTAGTATTTGAGCTCGCTCTCTAGTGCTCAGCCTGTCTCCTAGCTGTACTTCCTTAAATTCGGTGTTGGCCCCCCTTTGGGCTAATAGGTCTGGTAGGGGTAGATTATCGGGGTCCTCGGCGGCCGAGGCACATATGGCAGTTACTTCCTTGATCCGCTCGTGATAGGGTTTCAGCATGTTAACGTGGAGCATGCGTCTACCGCCTTCTCCTGTACATGGGGCAATTATATAGGTGGTGTCACATACCTGTTCCACCACCTTATAAGGGCCTTGCCAGGAGGCCTGCAGTTTGTCATTTTGGACTGGCTTCAAGATTAACACCTTTTGTCCTATTTGAAAACTGGGATCTCTGGCTCTCCTATCGTACCATCTGCGCTGTCATTGCTGGGCCGCCTGGAGTTTAGACCGTACCGTCTGGATTAGGGTCTCCAAGCGTTCCCTTAACTCTAGTAGATATGGGACGATAGGGGTACCGTTACTGGTGACCGTTCCCTCCCAGTGTTCCCTAATGAGGTCTAAGGGACCCCGCACTCTCCTTCCGAATAGTAATTCGAATGGCGAGAACCCCGTGGACTCCTGGGGTACCTCTCGGTACGCGAAGAGCAGATGGGGAAGATATCTTTCCCAGTCCTTCTGGGTATCCATGAAGGTACGGAGCATTTGCTTTAAGGTTCCGTTGAACCGTTCACAGAGCCCATTGGACTGGGGGTGATACGCTGAGTTTACAATAGGTTTCACCCCACATGTTCTCCATAACTGATGAGTGACTTCGGCTGTGAATTGGGTACCCCGATCTGAGATAATCTCTTTGGGGAACCCCATTCTAGAGAATATCCGGATTAGGGCATCTACTATAGTCTCCGCATGGATATTAGTTAGGGCTACGGCCTCTGGGTACTGGGTGGCATAGTCTACTACGGTTAGTATATACTTCTTCTCTGACGGGCTGGGTTTTGCTAGGGGTCCGATTATATCTACTGCCACTCTGCTGAAGGGCTCATCTATTATAGGTAGGGAGTGCATTTTTGACTTGTACCGGTCCCCTCTCTTCCCTACTCTCTGGCATATGTCACAAGTTTGGCAATACTGCCGAATATCTTTGGAGACCCCTGGCTAAAAGAAGTTTTGGGTCAAACGATGCTTCGTCCTACTGACGCCTAGATGTCCTGATAAAGGGATGTCATGGGCAATACGTAGTAATTCTTGCCTGTACTTTCGGGGCACGACTAATTGTGTGAGGGTCATGGGTACAGATCCTGCTACTACCTTCTTAGCATATCTATACAATAATCCTTTCTCCCAACCGTATCTTTCCCCCTCCAACCCTGCCTGATTCTGTGTAACCCTATCCCGGTATACCTGCAGGGACGGGTCGGTGATTACTTCAGTACCAAATTCTAAGGTGGGAGCCCAGGGGACGAAAGGTGGGTCAGTACTATTACTTTCCGGAGCCTCAGAGTGTTCAGGAGATGCAGTGATGCGGGCCTGCTGCCGTGTTACCACGGGTAGCGCTTCCTGCGCAGGGTACTGAGAAACAAAAGCAGAGGTCAGCTCCCCCAAGTCGTTACCAAGGATGACATCAGCTGGTAAGTCCTGCATGAGGCCCACTTCCACATTCCCCGACCCCGCTCCCCAATCCAAATGTACTTTAGCAGTGGGGATTTTGTAAATCGCTCCCCCTGCCACCCGGACTGCCACATATTCTCCAGTGAGCTGTTGCTTGGGGACTAGGTGATTGCGAACCAGGGTTATGGTGGCCCCAGAATCGCGCAGACCCTGATGGCGTTTTCCCTCTACGTGTACCCCTTGGCGGTGTCCCTGTCGGTTGTCTGCAGCTGCTTGTACTGGGTTAACCTCGTGGAGGGTGCCCAAAGATTCTTCATTAGACTGGGTCCCGAAGAAAGGTTGTCGAGGCTCACTCTGGTAGCAGTGTACTGCTGCCCGGTTTGCAGGGGAATTAGTTGGAGTATTCCACGTGGAGCGGTTTCTGTTTCTGGGACAGTGTCTCTGTATGTGGCCCTGCTGGTTACACGTGTGGCACCTGATGAAAGATCGGACATTGTTGTGCCGTGGAGGGGTTTGGTAGTTCCCACCACCCGGACGCAGTGCTGGGGTGGGGTTAATGGCGGGAGGTGGGTTATCAGCTCCCAAGATGGACCGTGCCTGTGCCCGCTGTGCCCTCCTGGCATCTTGGTACTCGTCTGCCCACCTGGCGGCGTCGGTTAGGATGCGAGGTTTCCGATGCCTCAGCCAGTTTTGTAAATCCGGGGTTAACCCCTGGAAGAATTGCTCCAGTAGCAGTATGTAGCGGAGAGGCAATGTTCCCCAGGGTATCTCCGCTTATAATCCCAGTGAGGCTCAGGAACAAGTAAAGGGTAAATCCACAGGCAAGGTTTCCAACAGGAAAAATAATAGAAATATCCCAACCGCAATCCCAATCACTGGACGACAAACAGTTTCAGGAGCAGAACTCCTCTTTAATGACAGGGGATCTCCTTTTATGCAATGGTGCCCTCTGAAGGGCTACACCCACATAATTATCACAATAGCCAATTATATACATGGTTCAACCCCCACGTCTCCTCCCCTCAGATAACAGGTAACACAATTAAAACAGACACAATTTTAACCACATTCTGGATGTACCCCAAAAACAGGGGGTACACCTTTAAGTCCAGCACCGTTCAGTATCTCTCACCCAGGGGAACAACATATTAAAAAATGGCATGAATCAGACCAGGGGTTCAAAAGTTAGTAAAAGTATCTTTTACCCATAACACACAGACATTTCACAGGCAATACACATAGAGGGACAATAGGTGAGTCATACCTCCCTGAGGCTACCTGGCAACTTTGATATAATCAGACAATGATTAGATCAGCCTTCTTATGTCTGAGAATGAAAACACTTTATACAATCGACTTCCTTATCTGTAACAGGATTATCTCCCATGCCAAGTAGCTGCAATAGTCTGGGACAATATTCTGAAGAGCATAAACCAACATACATTTCTTTTAACACAAGTACAACATACAGTTATGCGAATGCAGCTTATTCACAGTAAATGGCAGGACAGCCCAGGGCCAACCGCTACACAGTAATTGTAGCATGTCCTCCAATGTGGTTGCTTGTGCAGCTTGCACCCAACCTTTGCCCGCCCTAGTTAAGCGGTGTACCCACTCCATGTGAGTATCTTTCTCCGTCTGCTTTACTTTCTGGTAGTCTCTGCTATCCTCGTCTGGCATGGTGCGGTAGGCTTCTGATGCCCGGCCCGCTAGCTTACCCACCAACAGGGGTACCTGGTCAGCGGCGTTGATCTCATGTAATTGGCATAACCTCTCAAAGTCATGCAAGTAGCCATCGATGTCTTCGGTCTCCACATAGTTTTTAAAAGCATGGTAGGGATTTTAGGCTTCCCTGGTAGTATTTGTGGTGTGATTAGGGACCCCTCTCTGGACCTCCGGTCTGCCCGCTGCTTTTCCATTATGTATTCGTGGACATCTGCCATAATCATTTCCAAGGTTTCTGTGGGAGGCGTACCTGGGAAAAAGGCCAGTCTGCTTTGGAGTTCTCTTCCAAACTCATTCTGTGTGCTGTCCATAAGAGGTGCTGCAGCAGCTGCCCGGTCTCCCTCCATGAGTTCAGCAATAAGGGTAGCTTTGGTTTTATTGCTGGCAATAATTCCCCTTGCTTCCAATAGCTCTTTTAGCGTGGCCCGTTTCAAGTTGGTATAGTCTGTCCCCATTCACTATCCGTTCGAGTATATTCACATACCCTTTCCTTTCGGTTCCATACAAAATAGCAAATTTCCCAAATGGCTGTAACTGCCGAACAACGGTCTGCTGTGAGGTTTGAATCCCGTCGCTGCCATCAATTGTAACGGACCTTCTGACACTCCGACTTATCACATTTCCCCAAGCATGAGCCAAGGCTTCCAGAAAGGGTCATGCAGGTCTGTTTAATGAGCACCCAAAGCAACAGCACTCACACAGCCAGAGCAACTCCTCCTCAGACAGAGAAAACTGACAGTTGCAAACAGACAGTATTTGAAAATATGACAGTTATTAAGGGTTCTAAACTGGTGTTCTAAGAGGGAGGGGAATAAAACAGTCAAACTAAGTCCATAAAACAGGGTTTTTCTTCACACTCTGTATCCAAAGTGCATAACAAAACTGCAGATCCTTTGTTAGAGCATTTAAAAGGGCCAGAACCAGTCTAATAAAATCCACTATGATAAAATAACATACAGTTCAAATACAGGCAATAATCAAGGCAAAAGTCTCTTGTGGCTGCTTCTGCCACATAACCCTATAACTCATGGGGGTCAATACAGACCCCCATAAGGCCTTAATTAACCCTATAACTCATGAGGGTCAATACAGACCCCCATAAGGCCTTAATTAAGCCTATAACTCATGGGGGTCAATACAGACCCCCATAAGGCCTTAATTAAGCCTATAACTCATGGGGGTCAATACAGACCCCCAAAAGCACTTAATTCACCCTATAATTCATGGTGGTCAATACAGACCCAAAAAAGGCCTTAATTAACCCTATAACTCATCGGGGTCAATACAGACCCCCATAAGGCGTTAATTAACCCTATAACTCATGGGGGTCAATACAGACCCCCATAAGGCCTTAATTAACCCTATAACTCATGGGGGTCAATACAGACCCCCATAAGCACTTAATTAAGTTTCCTCACATTAACACCTTGCGGCAGGGGCAGGGGTCGTTGATCGGCACTGATCAGGGCCCGGCTGCATTTAAATCTTTTGAATTCCTCGCCGCGGCTCCTTAAAGGGCCCGCGGCACACTATTACTAATCCCGGCCACGGCACCTAAAATTAACCCCCCTCTATGCTGGCGGTCCCCATCGGGATCCCCGAAGTGTCCCCACATTAACCCCTGGCAGCAGGAGTCCCCAATCTGCACCGATCGTGACCCCGCAGCATTTACATTTTTATATTTCCCACCTTGCGGGTCCTTAAAGGACCGTAAAGGTCCTGAAAGGACTCGCACTAAAAAATATTCACCCAGGCAACTAAAATTAACCCCATATCTCATGAGGATCAATACAGACCCCCATAAGCCAATAATTAACCTTATAACTCATGAGGGTCAATACCGATCCCCATAAGCCAATATGGGGATCGGTATTGACCCTCATGAAGGTCAATACAGACCCCCATAAGGCCTTATTTAAGCCTATAACTAATGGGGGTCAATACAGACCCCCATAAGCACTTCATTAACCCTATAATTCATGGGGTCAATACAGACCCCCATAAGACCTTAATTAACCCTTTAACTCATCGGGGTCAATACAGACCCCCATAAGCATTAATTAACCCTATAATTAATGGGGGTCAATACAGCCCGCATACGCACTTAATTAACCCTATAACTCATGGGGGTCAATACAGACCCCCATAAGGCCTTAATTAACCCTATAAATCATGGGGGTCTATACAGACCCCCATAAGGCCTTATTTAAGCCTATAACTAATGGGGGTCAATACAGACCCCCATAAGCACTTCATTAACCCTATAATTCATGGGGTCAATACAGACCCCCATAAGACCCTAATTAACCCTATAACTCATCGGGGTCAATACAGACCCCCATAAGCATTAATTAACCCTATAATTAATGGGGGTCAATACAGCCCGCATAAGCACTTAATTAACCCTATAACTCATGGGGGTCAATACAGACCCCCATAAGGCCTTAATTAACCCTATAACTCATGGGGGTCAATACAGACCCCCATAAGCACTTAATTAAGTTTCCTCACATTAACACCTTGCGGCAGGGGTCGTCGACCGGCACCGATCAGGCCCCCGCTGAATTTAAAACTTTTAAATTCCCCGCCGTGGCTCCTTAAAGGGCCCGCGGCACACTATTACTAATCCCGGCCACGGCACCTAAAATTAACCCCTCTCTATGCTGGGGGTCCCCATCGGGATCCCCGAATTGTCCCCACATTAACCCCTGGCAGCACTGGTCCCCAATCTGCACCGATCGTGACCCCGCAGCATTTACATTTTTACATTTCCCACCTCGCAGGTCCTTAAAGGACCGTAAAGGTCCTGTAAGGACTCGCACTAAAAAATATTAACCCAGGCAACTAAAATTAACCCCATACCTCATGAGGATCAATACAGACCCCCATAAGCCAATAATTAACCTTATAACTCATGAGGGTCAATACCGATACTCATAAGCCAATAATTAACCCTATAAATCATGGGGGTCAATACAGACCCCCATAATGCCTTAATTAACCCTATAACTCATGGGGGTCAATAGAGACCCCCATAAGCACTTAATTAACCCTATAACTCATGGGGGTCAATACAGACCCCCATAAGGCCTTAATTAACCCTACAACTCATGGGGGTCAATACAGACCCCCATAAGGCCTTAATTAACCCTATAACTCATGGGGGTCAATACAGACCCCCATAAGCACTTAATTAACCCTATAACTCATGGGGGCCAATACAGACCCCCATAAGGCCTAAATTAACCCTGTAATTCATGGGGTTCAATACAGACCCCCATAAGCACTTAATTAACCCTATAATTCATGGGGGTCAATACAGACCCATACAAAATAGCAAATTTCCCAAATGGCTGTAACTGCAGAACAACGGTCTGCTGTGAGGTTTGAATCCCGTCGCTGCCATCAATTGTAACGGACCCGCTGACACTCCGACTTATCACATTTCCCCAAGCATGAGCCAAGGCTTCCAGAAAGGGTCATGCAGGTCTGTTTAATGAGCACCCAAAGCAACAGCACTCACACAGCCAGAGCAACTCCTCCTCAGACAGAGAAAACTGACAGTTGCAAACAGACAGTATTTGAAAATATGACAGTTATTAAGCTTTCTAAACTGGTGTTCTAAGAGGGAGGGGAATAAAACAGTCAAACTAAGTCCATAAAACAGGGTTTTTCTTCACACTCTGTATCCAAAGTGCATAACAAAACTGCAGATCCTTTGTTAGAGCATTTAAAAGGGCCAGAACCAGTCTAATAAAATCCACTATGATAAACTAACATACAGTTCAAATACAGGCAATAATCAAGGCAAAAGTCTCTTGTGGCTGCTTCTGCCACATAACCCTATAACTCATGGGGGTCAATACAGACCCCCATAAGGCCTTAATTAACCCTATAACTCATGAGGGTCAATACAGACCCCCATAAGGCCTTAATTAAGCCTATAACTCATGGGGATCAATACAGAACCCCAAAAGCACTTAATTCACCCTATAATTCATGGTGGTCAATACAGACCCAAAAAAGGCCTTAATTAACCCTATAACTCATCGGGGTCAATACAGACCCCCATAAGGCCTTAATTAACACTATAACTCATGGGGGTCAATACAGACCCCCATAAGGCCTTAATTAACCCTATAACTCATGGGGGTCAATACAGACCCCCATAAGCACTTAATTAAGTTTCCTCACTTTAACACCTTGCGGCAGGGGTCGTTGATCGGCACCGATCAGGGCCCGGCTGCAATTAAAACTTTTGAATTCCTCGCCGCGGCTCCTTAAAGGGCCCGCGGCACACTATTACTAATCCCGGCCACGGCACCTAAAATTAACCCCCCTCTATGCTGGGGGTCCCCATCGGGATCCCCGAAGTGTCCCCACATTAACCCCTGGCAGCAGGGGTCCCCAATCTGCACCGATCGTGACCCCGCAGCATTTAAATGTTTACATTTCCCACCTTGCGGGTCCTTAAAGGACCGTAAAGGTCCTGAAAGGACTCGCACTAAAAAATATTAACCCAGGCAACTAAAATTAACCCCATATCTCATGAGGATCAATACAGACCCCCATAAGCCAATAATTAACCTTATAACTCATGAGGGTCAATACCGATCCCCATAAGCCAATAATTAACGCTATAACTCATGGGGGTCAATACAGACCCCCATAAGGCCTTAATTAACCCTATAAATCATGGGGGTCTATACAGACCCCCATAAGGCCTTATTTAAGCCTATAACTAATGGGGGTCAATACAGACCCCCATAAGCACTTCATTAACCCTATAATTCATGGGGTCAATACAGACCCCCATAAGACCTTAATTAACCCTATAACTCATCGGGGTCAATACAGACCCTCATAAGCATTAATTAACCCTATAATTAATGGGGGTCAATACAGCCCGCATAAGCACTTAATTAACCCTATAACTCATGGGGGTCAATACAGACCCCCATAAGGCCTTAATTAACCCTATAACTCATGGGGGTCAATACAGACCCCCAAAAGCACTTAATTAAGTTTCCTCACATTAACACCTTGCGGCAGGGGTCGTCGACCGGCACCGATCAGGCCCCCACTGAATTTAAAACTTTTAAATTCCCCGCCGTGGCTCCTTAAAGGGCCCGCGGCACACTATTACTAATCCCGGCCACGGCACCTAAAATTAACCCCTCTCTATGCTGGGGGTCCCCATCGGGATCCCCGAATTGTCCCCACATTAACCCCTGGCAGCACTGGTCCCCAATCTGCACCGATCGTGACCCCGCAGCATTTACATTTTTACTTTTCCCACCTCGCGGGTCCTTAAAGGACCGTAAAGGTCCTGAAAGGACTCGCACTAAAAAATATTAACCCAGGCAACTAAAATTAACCCCATATCTCATGAGGATCAATACAGACCCCCATAAGCCAATAATTAACCTTATAACTCATGAGGGTCAATACCAATCCTCATAAGCCAATAATTAACGCTATAAATCATGGGGGTGAATACAGACCCCCATAATGCCTTAATTAAGCCTATAAATCATGGGGGTCAATACAGACCCCCATAAGCACTTCATTAAGCGTATAATTCATGGGGGTCAATACAGTCCCCCATAAGCACTTAATTAACCCTATAACTCATGGGGGACAATACAGACCCCCATAAGGCCTAAATTAACCCTGTAATTCATGGGGTTCAATACAGATCCCCATAAGCACCTAATTAACCCTATAATTCATGGGGGTCAATACAGACCCCCATAAGCACATAATTACCCTATAACTGATGGGAACAATACAGACCCCCATAAGGCCTTAATTAACCCTATAACTCATGGGGGTCAATACAGACACCCATAAGGCCTTAAGTAACCCTATAACTCATGGGGGTCAATACAGACCCCCATAAGGCCTTAATTAACCCTATAATTCATGGGGGTCAGTACAGATCTCCATAAGCACTTAATTAACCTTATAACTCATGGGGACAATACAGATGCCCATAAGCACTTAATTAACCCTATAACTCATGAGGACAATACAGACCCCCATAAGACCTTAATTAACCCTATAACTCATGGGAGTCAATACAGACCGCCATAAGGCCCAAATTAACCCTTTAACTCATGGGGGTCAATTCAGACCCCCCATAAGCACTTGATTAACACTATAACTCAAGGGGGTCAATACAGACCCAGAAATGCACTTAATTAACCCTATAACTCATGGGGGTCAATATAGACCCCATAAGCACTAAATTAACCCTATAACTCATGGGGACAATACAGACCCCCATAAGGCCTTAATTAAGCCTATAACTCATAGGTGTCAATACAGACCCCCATAAGCACTTCATTAACTGTATAATTCATGGGGGTCAATACAGAC
Organism: Discoglossus pictus; assembly: GCA_027410445.1. Taxonomy (NCBI): domain Eukaryota; kingdom Metazoa; phylum Chordata; class Amphibia; order Anura; family Alytidae; genus Discoglossus; species Discoglossus pictus. The sequence goes on from CM050169.1 coordinate 134,234,149, forward strand.
CCCCATTAGCACTTAATTAACCCTATAACTCATGGGGGCCAATACAGACCCCCATAAGGCCTAAATTAACCCTGTAACTCATGGGGGTCAATACAGACCCCCATAAGCACTTAATTAACCCTATAATTCATGGGGGTCAATACAGACCCACATAAGCACTTCATTAACCCTATAACTCATGGGGGTCAATTCAGACCCCCCATAAGCACTTAATTAACACTATAACTCATGGGGGTCAATACAGACCCAGATTTGCACCTAATTAACCCAATAACTCATGGGGGTCAATATAGACCCCATAAGCACTTAATTAATCCTATAACTCATGGGGGTCAATACAGACCCCCATAAGGCCTTAATTAACCCTATAATTCATGGTGGTCAATACAGACCCCCATAAGCACTTAATTACCCTATAACTCATGTGGGTCAATACAGACCCACCATAAGCACTTAATTAACCCTATAACTCATGGGAACAATACAGACCCCCATAAGGCCTTAATTAACCCTATAACTGATGGGGGTCAATACAGACCCCCATAAGGCCTCAATTAACCCTATAATTCATGGGGGTCAATACAGACCCCCATAAGCACTTAATTAACCCTATAACTCATGTGGGTCAATACAGACCCACCATAAGCACTTAATTAACCCTATAACTCATGGGAACAATACAGACCCCCATAAGGCCTTAATTAACCCTATAACTGATGGGGGTCAATACAGACACCCATAAGGCCTTAAGTAACCCTATAAATCATGGGGGTGAATACAGACCCCCATAAGGCCTTAATTAAGCCTATAACTCATAGGGGTCAATACAGACCCCCATAAGCACTTCATTAACCGTTTAATTCATGGGGGACAATACAGATGCCCATAAGCACTTCATTAACCCTATAACTCATGGGGACAATACCGACCCCCATAAGGCCTTAATTAACCCTATAACTCATGGGGGTCAATACAGACCCCCATAAGGCCTTAATTAACCCTATAATTCATGGGGGTCAATACAGACCCCCATAAGCACTTAATTACCCTATAACTCATGTGGGTCAATACAGACCCACCATAAGCACTTAATTAACCCTATAACTCATGGGAACAATACAGACCCCCATAAGGCCTTAATTAACCCTATAACTCATGGGGGTCAATACAGACCCCATAAGCACTTAATTAACCCTATAACTCATGGGGACAATACAGACCCCCATAAGGCCTTAATTAAGCCTATAACTCAAAGGGGTCAATACAGACCCCCATAAGCACTTCATTAACTGTATAATTCATGGGGGTCAATACAGACCCCCATTAGCACTTAATTAACCCTATAACTCATGGGGGCCAATACAGACCCCCATAAGGCCTAAATTAACCCTGTAACTCATGGGGGTCAATACAGACCCCCATAAACACTTAATTACCCTATAACTCATGTGGGACAATACAGACCCACCATAAGCACTTAATTAACCCTATAACTCATGGGAACAATACAGACCCCCATAAGGCCTTAATTAACCCTATAACTCATGGGGGTCAATACAGACCCCCATAAGGCCTCAATTAACCCTATAATTCATGGGGGTCAATACAGACCCCCATAAGCACTTAATTAACCCTATAACTCATGTGGGTCAATACAGACCCACCATAAGCACTTAATTAACCCTATAACTCATGGGAACAATACAGACCCCCATAAGGCCTTAATTAACCCTATAACTGATGGGGGTCAATACAGACACCCATAAGGCCTTAAGTAACCCTATAAATCATGGGGGTGAATACAGACCCCCATAAGGCCTTAATTAAGCCTATAACTCATAGGGGTCAATACAGACCCCCATAAGCACTTCATTAACCGTTTAATTCATGGGGGACAATACAGATGCCCATAAGCACTTCATTAACCCTATAGCTCATGGGGACAATACCGACCCCCATAAGGCCTTAATTAACCCTATAACTCATGGGGGTCAATACAGACCCCCATAAGGCCTTAATTAACCCTATAATTCATGGGGGTCAATACAGACCCCCATAAGCACTTAATTACCCTATAACTCATGTGGGTCAATACAGACCCACCATAAGCACTTAATTAACCCTATAACTCATGGGAACAATACAGACCCCCATAAGGCCTTAATTAACCCTATAACTCATGGGGGTCAATACAGACCCCATAAGCACTTAATTAACCCTATAACTCATGGGGACAATACAGACCCCCATAAGGCCTTAATTAAGCCTATAACTCAAAGGGGTCAATACAGACCCCCATAAGCACTTCATTAACTGTATAATTCATGGGGGTCAATACAGACCCCCATTACCACTTAATTAACCCTATAACTCATGGGGGCCAATACAGACCCCCATAAGGCCTAAATTAACCCTGTAACTCATGGGGGTCAATACAGACCCCCATAAGCACTGAATTAACCCTATAATTCATGGGGGTCAATACAGACCCACATAAGCACTTCATTAACCCTGTAACTCATGGGGGTCAATTCAGACCCCCCATAAGCACTTAATTAACACTATAACTCATGGGGGTCAATACAGACCCAGATTTGCACCTAATTTACCCAATAACTCATGGGGGTCAATATAGAACCCATAAGCACTTAATTAACCCTATAACTCATGGAGACAATAAAGACCCCCATAAGCACTTAATTAATCCTATAACTCATGGGGGTCAATACAGACCCCCATAAGGCCTTAATTAACCCTATAATTCATGTGGGTCAATACAGACCCCCATAAGCACTTAATTACCCTATAACTCATGTGGGTCAATACAGACCCACCATAAGCACTTAATTAACCCTATAACTCATGGGAACAATACAGACCCCCATAAGGCCTTAATTAACCCTATAACTGATGGGGGTCAATACAGACCCCCATAAGGCCTCAATTAACCCTATAATTCATGGGGGTCAATACAGACCCCCATAAGCACTTAATTAACCCTATAACTCATGTGTGTCAATACAGACCCACCATAAGCACTTAATTAACCCTATAACTCATGGGAACAATACAGACCCCCATAAGGCATTAATTAACCCTATAACTGATGGGGGTCAATACAGACACCCATAAGGCCTTAAGTAACCCTATAAATCATGGGGGTGAATACAGACCCCCATAAGGCCTTAATTAAGCCTATAACTCATAGGGGTCAATACAGACCCCCATAAGCACTTCATTAACCGTATAATTCATGGGGGACAATACAGATGCCCATAAGCACTTCATTAACCCTATAACTCATGGGGACAATACCGACCCCCATAAGGCCTTAATTAACCCTATAACTCATGGGGGTCAATACAGACCCCCTTAAGGCCTTAATTAACCCTATAATTCATGGGGGTCAATACAGACCCCCATAAGCACTTAATTACCCTATAACTCATGTGTGTCAATACAGACCCACCATAAGCACTTAATTAACCCTATAACTCATGGGAACAATACAGACCCCCATAAGGCATTAATTAACCCTATAACTGATGGGGGTCAATACAGACACCCATAAGGCCTTAAGTAACACTATAAATCATGGGGGTGAATACAGACCCCCATAAGGCCTTAATTAAGCCTATAACTCATAGGGGTCAATACAGACCCCCATAAGCACTTCATTAACCGTATAATTCATGGGGGACAATACAGATGCCCATAAGCACTTCATTAACCCTATAACTCATGGGGACAATACCGACCCCCATAAGGCCTTATTTAACCCTATAACTCATGGGAACAATACAGACCCCTAAAAGGCCTTAATTAACCCTATAACTCATGGGGGTCAATACAGACACCCATAAGGCCTTAAGTAACCCTGTAGCTCATGGGGGTAAATACAGACCCCCATAAGGCCTTAATTAATCCTATAATTCATGGGGGTCAATACAGACACCCATAAATACTTAATTAACCCTATAACACATGGGGGTCAATACAGACCCCCCATAAGCACTTAATTAACCCTATAACTCATGGGGGTCAATACAGACCCCCATAAGCACTCCATTAACCTATAACTCATGGGGGTCAATACAGACCCCCCATAAGCACTTAATTAACACTATAACTCATGGGGGTCAATACAGAACCCCAAAAGGACTTAATTAACCCTATACACATGGGGGTCAATACAGACCCCCATAATGCCTTAATTAACCCTATAACTCATGGGGGTCAATACAGACCCCCATAAGCACTTAATTACCCTATAACTCATGTGGGTCAATACAGACCCACCATAAGCACTTATTTAACCCTATAACTCATGGGAACAATACAGACCCCTAAAAGGCCTTAATTAACCCTATAACTCATGGGGGTCAATACAGACACCCATAAGGCCTTAAGTAACCCTGTAGCTCATGGGGGTAAATACAGACCCCCATAAGGCCTTAATTAATCCTATAATTCATGGGGGTCAATACAGACACCCATAAATACTTAATTAACCCTATAACACATGGGGGTCAATACAGACCCCCATAATACCTTAATTAACCCTATAACTCATGTGTGTCAATACAGACCCACCATAAGCACTTAATTAACCCTATAACTCATGGGAACAATACAGACCCCCATAAGGCATTAATTAACCCTATAACTGATGGGGGTCAATACAGACACCCATAAGGCCTTAAGTAACCCTATAAATCATGGGGGTGAATACAGACCCCCATAAGGCCTTAATTAAGCCTATAACTCATAGGGGTCAATACAGACCCCCATAAGCACTTCATTAACCGTATAATTCATGGGGGACAATACAGATGCCCATAAGCACTTCATTAACCCTATAACTCATGGGGACAATACAGACCCCCATAAGGCCTTAATTAACCCTATAACTCATGGGGGTCAATACAGACCCCCTTAAGGCCTTAATTAACCCTATAATTCATGGGGGTCAATACAGACCCCCATAAGCACTTAATTACCCTATAACTCATGTGGGTCAATACAGACCCACCATAAGCACTTATTTAACCCTATAACTCATGGGAACAATACAGACCCCTAAAAGGCCTTAATTAACCCTATAACTCATGGGGGTCAATACAGACACCCATAAGGCCTTTAGTAACCCTGTAGCTCATGGGGGTAAATACAGACCCCCATAAGGCCTTAATTAATCCTATAATTCATGGGGGTCAATACAGACCCCCATAAGCACTTAATTAACCCTATAACACATGGGGGTCAATACAGACCCCCATAATACCTTAATTAACCCTATAACTCATGGGGGTCAATACAGACCCCCATAAGCACTCCATTAACCTATAACTCATGGGGGTCAATACAGACCCCCCATAAGCACTTAATTAACACTATAACTCATGGGGGTCAATACAGAACCCCAAAAGGACTTAATTAACCCTATACACATGGGGGTCAATACAGACCCCCATAATGCCTTAATTAACCCTATAACTCATGGGGGTCAATACAGACCACCATAAGCACTTAATTACCCTATAACTCATGTGGGTCAATACAGACCCACCATAAGCACTTATTTAACCCTATAACTCATGGGAACAATACAGACCCCTAAAAGGCCTTAATTAACCCTATAACTCATGGGGGTCAATACAGACACCCATAAGGCCTTAAGTAACCCTGTAGCTCATGGGGGTAAATACAGACCCCCATAAGGCCTTAATTAATCCTATAATTCATGGGGGTCAATACAGACACCCATAAATACTTAATTAACCCTATAACACATGGGGGTCAATACAGACCCCCATAATACCTTAATTAACCCTATAACTCATGGGGGTCAATACAGACCCCCATAAGCACTCCATTAACCTATAACTCATGGGGGTCAATACAGACCCCCCATAAGCACTTAATTAACACTATAACTCATGGGGGTCAATACAGAACCCCAAAAGGACTTAATTAACCCTATACACATGGGGGTCAATACAGACCCCCATAATGCCTTAATTAACCCTATAACTCATGGGGGTCAATACAGACCACCATAAGCACTTAATTAACCCTATAACGCCTGGGGGTCAATACAGACCACCATAAGGCCTTAATTAACCCTACAACTCATGGGGGTCAATACAGACCCCCATAAGCACTTCATTAACTGTATAATTCATGGGGGTCAATACAGACCCCCATTAGCACTTAATTAACCCTATAACTCATGGGGGCCAATACAGACCCCCATAAGGCCTAAATTAACCCTGTAACTCATGGGGGTCAATACAGACCCCCATAAGCACTGAATTAACCCTATAATTCATGGGGGTCAATACAGACCCACATAAGCACTTCATTAACCCTGTAACTCATGGGGGTCAATTCAGACCCCCCATAAGCACTTAATTAACACTATAACTCATGGGGGTCAATACAGACCCAGATTTGCACCTAATTAACCCAATAACTCATGGGGGTCAATATAGAACCCATAAGCACTTAATTAACCCTATAACTCATGGAGACAATAAAGACCCCCATAAGCACTTAATTAATCCTATAACTCATGGGGGTCAATACAGACCCCCATAAGGCCTTAATTAACCCTATAATTCATGGGGGTCAATACAGACCCCCATAAGCACTTAATTACCCTATAACTCATGTGGGTCAATACAGACCCACCATAAGCACTTAATTAAG
>CM050169.1:134241059-134346059 GCA_027410445.1 Discoglossus pictus
CTTGGATACAATCAGACATTAATTAGATCATCCTTCTTTGTTCTTATCAGAGAATCAAAACACTTTGGAAAACGCAAGGATCCTTTACAACATCCTTATCTTAAGAGAGTCTCTGTAACAGGATTATCTATTATCCTAGAAGCTGTGATATTCTGAGCCAATATATTCTGTAGAACATAAAACAACATATCTACAGTACAGCAATGTGATCATATTTTAACCAAGAATTAAATAACCATAAGACAGGGTAAAACAGTGATGGGATCCGTTACAGGGGGTCTATATTAAACTCCATGAATTTTAGGGTTAATTAAGTGCTTATGGGGTTCTGTATTGACCCTTATGAGTTATAGGGTTTATTAAGGCCTAATGGGGGTCTGTATTGACCCCCATGAGCTATAAGGTTAATTATGTGCATATGTGGGTCTGTATTGAGCCCCATGTATTATAGTGTTAATTATTGGCTTATGGGGGTCTATATTGACTCACATGAGTAACAGGGTTAATTAAGGCCATGTTGGGGTCTGTATTGCCCCCCATGAGTGACAGGGTTAATTATGTGCTTATGGGGGTCTTTATTGACCCCCATGAGTTATAGGGTTTATTAAGGCCTAATGGGGGTCTGTATTGACCCACATGAGTTTTAGGGTTAATTATTGGCTTATGTGGGTCTGTATTGACCTCCATGAGTTATAGGGTTAATTATTGGCTTATGGGGGTCTGTATTGACCCCATGAGTTATAGGGTTAATTAAGGCCTTTTGGGGGTCTGTATTGAGCCCCTTGAGTTATAGGGTTAAGTAAGGCCTTATGGGGTCTGTGTTGATCACCATTAGTTATAGGGTTAATCAAGGCCTTTTGGGGGTCTGTATTGACCCCCATGAATTATAGGGTTTTTTAAGGCCTTTTGAGGTCTGTATTGACCCCCATAAGCTATAAGGTTAATTATGTGCATATGTGGGTCTGTATTGAGCCCCATGTATTATAGTGTTAATTATCGGCTTATGGGGGTCTATATTGACCCATATGAGTAACAGGGTTAATTAAGGCCATGTTGGGGTCTGTATTGACCCCCATGAGTGACAGGGTTAATTAAGTGCTTATGGGGGTCTGTATTGACCCCCATGTGTTATAGGGTTAATTAAGGCCTTATGGGGGTCTGTATTGACCCCCATGAGTTATAGGGTTTATTAAGGCCTAATGGGGGTCTGTATTGACCCCCATGTGTTATAGGGTTAATTAAGGCCTTATGGGGGTCTGTAATAACACCCTTGAATTATAGGGTTAATTAAGTGCTTATGGGGGTCTGTATTGACTCACATGAGTAACAGGGTTTATTAAGGCCTAATGGGGGTCTGTATTGACCCCCATGAGTTTTAGGGTTAATTATTGGCTTATGGGGGTCTGTATTGACCCCCATGAGTTATATGGTTAATTATTGTCTTATGGGGGTCTGTATTGACCCCTATGTGTTATTGGGTTAATTAAGGCCTTATGTGGGTCTGTATTAACCCCCATGAATTATAGGGTTAATTAAGGCCTTTTGGGGTTCTTTATTTTGAGCCCCTTGAGTTATAGGGTTAAGTAAGGCCTTATAGGGTCTGTGTTGATCACCATGAGTTATAGGGTTAATCAAGGCCTTTTGGGGGTCTGTATTGACCCCCATGAGCTATAATGTTAATTAAGTGCAAATGTGGGTCTGTAATGACCCCCATGTGTTAGAGTGTTAATTATTGGCTTATGGGGGTCTATATTGACTCACATGAGTAACAGGGTTAATTAAGGCCATGTTGGGGTTTGTATTGACCCGCATGAGTGACAGGGTTAATTAAGTGCTTATGGGGGTCTGTTTTGACTCCCATGTGTTATAGGGTTAATTAAGGCCTTATGGGGGTCTGTATTAACCCCCATGAATTTTAGGGTTAATTAAGTGCTTATGGGGGTCTGTATTGACCCCCATGAGTTATAGGGTTTATTAAGGCCTAATGGGGGTCTGTATTGACCCCCATGTGTTATAGGGTTAATTAAGGCCTTATGGGGATCTGTATTAACCCCCATGAGCTATAATGTTAATTAAGTGCATATGTGGGTCTGTAATGACCCCCATGTGTTAGAGTGTTAATTATTGGCTTATGGGGGTCTATATTGACCCACATGAGTAACAGGGTTAATTAAGGCCATGTTGGGGTTTGTATTGACCCGCATGAGTGACAGGGTTAATTAAGTGCTTATGGGGGTCTGTATTGACCCCCATGTGTTATAGGGTTAATTAAGGCCTTATGGGGATCTGTATTAACCCCCGTGAATTTTAGGGTTAATTAAGGGCTTATGGGGGTCTGTATTGACCCCCATGAATTATAGGGTTTTTTAAGGCCTTTTGTGGTCTGTATTGACCCCCATAAGCTATAAGGTTAATTATGTGCATATGTGGGTCTGTATTGAGCCCCATGTATTATAGTGTTAATTATCGGCTTATGGGGGTCTATATTGACCCATATGAGTAACAGGGTTAATTAAGGCCATGTTGGGGTCTGTATTGACCCCCATGAGTGACAGGGTTAATTAAGTGCTTATGGTGGTCTGTATTGACCCCCATGTGTTATAGGGTTAATTAAAGCCTTATGGGGGTCTGTATTGACCCCTATGAGATATATGGTTTATTAAGGCCTAATGGGGGTCTGTATTGACCCCCATGTGTTATAGGGTTAATTAAGGCCTTATGGGGGTCTGTAATAACACCCTTGAATTATAGGGTTAATTAAGTGCTTATGGGGGTCTGTATTGACCCCCATGAGTTATAGGGTTTATTAAGGCCTAATGGGGGTCTGTATTGACCCCCATGAGTTTTAGGGTTAATTATTGGCTTATGGGGGTCTGTATTGACCCCCATGAGTTATATGGTTAATTATTGTCTTATGGGGGTCTGTATTGACCCCTATGTGTTATAGTGTTAATTAAGGCCTTATGTGGGTCTGTATTAACCCCCATGAATTATAGGGTTAATTAAGGCTTTTTGGGGTTCTTTATTTTGAGCCCCTTGAGTAATAGGGTTAAGTAAGGCCTTATAGGGTCTGTGTTGATCACCATGAGTTATAGGGTTAATCAAGGCCTTTTGGGGGTCTGTATTGACCCCCATGAGCTATAATGTTAATTAAGTGCAAATGTGGGTCTGTAATGACCCCCATGTGTTAGAGTGTTAATTATTGGCTTATGGGGGTCTATATTGACTCACATGAGTAACAGGGTTAATTAAGGCCATGTTGGGGTTTGTATTGACCCGCATGAGTGACAGGGTTAATTAAGTGCTTATGGGGGTCTGTTTTGACTCCCATGTGTTATAGGGTTAATTAAGGCCTTATGGGGGTCTGTATTAACCCCCATGAATTTTAGGGTTAATTAAGTGCTTATGGGGGTCTGTATTGACCCCCATGAGTTATAGGGTTTATTAAGGCCTAATGGGGGTCTGTATTGACCCCCATGTGTTATAGGGTTAATTAAGGCCTTATGGGGGTCTGTATTAACCCCCATGAGCTATAGGGTTAATTAAGTGCATATGTGGGGCTGTATTGACCCCCATGTATGATAGGGTTATTTATTGGCTTTTGGGGGTCTATATTGACCCACATGAGTAACAGGGTTAATTAAGGCCATTTGGGGGTCTATATTGACCCCCCTGAGTGACAGGGTTAATTAAGTGCTTATGGGGGTCTGTATTGACCCCCATGTGTTATAGGGTTAATTAAGGCCTTAAGGGGGTCTGTATTGACCCCATGAGTTATAGGGTTAATTAAGGCCTTATGGGGGTCTGTAATAACACCCTTGAATTATAGGGTTAATTAAGTGCTTATGGGGGTCTATATTGACTCACATGAGTAACAGGGTTAATTAAGGCCATGTTGGGGTCTGTTTTGCCCCCCATGAGTGACAGGGTTAATTAAGTGCTTATGGGGGTCTTTATTGACCCTCATGTGTTAAAGGGTTAATTAAGGCCTTATGGGGGTCTGTATTAACCCTCATGAGCTATAGGGTTAATTAAGTGCATATGTGGGGCTGTATTGACCCCCATGTATTATAGGGTTATTTACTGGCTTTTGGGGGTCTATATTGACCCACATGAGTAACGGGGTTAATTAAGGCCATTTGGGGGTCTATATTGACCCCCCTGAGTGACAGGGTTAATTAAGTGCTTATGGGGGTCTGTATTGACCCCCATGTGTTATAGGGTTAATTAAGGCCTTATCTACATGGTTCAACCCCCACGTCTCCTCCCCTCAGATAACAGGTAACACAATTAAAACAGACACAATTTTAACCACATTCTGGATGTACCCCAAAAACAGGGGGTACACCTTTAAGTCCCGCACCATTCAATAGCTCTCACCCAGGGGAACAACATATAAAAAAATGGCATGAATCAGACCAGGGGTTCAAAAGTTAGTAAAAGTATCTTTTACACATAACACACAGACATTGCACATATCCCCCATACAATACACATATAGGACAATAGGTGAGTCACACCTCCCTGGCAACTTGGATACAATCAGACATTAATTAGATCATCCTTCTTTGTTCTTATCAGAGAATCAAAACACTTTGGAAAATGCAAGGATCCTTTACAACATCCTTATCTTAAGAGAGTCTCTGTAACAGGATTATCTATTAGCCTAGAAGCTGTGATATTCTGAGCCAATATATTCTGTAGAACATAAAACAACATATCTACAGTACAGCAATGTGATCATATTTTAACCAAGAATTAAATAACCATAAGACAGGGTAAAACAGTGATGGGATCCGTTACAGGGGGTCTATATTAAACCCCATGAATTTTAGGGTTAATTAAGTGCTTATGGGGTTCTGTATTGACCCTTAAGAGTTATAGGGTTTATTAAGGCCTAATGGGGGTCTGTATTGACCCCCATGAGCTATAAGGTTAATTATGTGCATATGTGGGTCTGTATTGAGCCCCATGTATTATAGTGTTAATTATTGGCTTATGAGGGTCTATATTGACTCACATGAGTAACAGGGTTAATTAAGGCCATGTTGGGGTCTGTATTGCCCCCCATGAGTGACAGGGTTAATTATGTGCTTATGGGGGTCTTTATTGACCCCCATGAGTTATAGGGTTTATTAAGGCCTAATGGGGGTCCGTATTGACCCACATGAGTTTTAGGGTTAATTATTGGCTTATGTGGGTCTGTATTGACCTCCATGAGTTATAGGGTTAAATATTGGCTTATGGGGTCTGTATTGACCCCATGAGTTATAGGGTTAATTAAGGCCTTTTGGGGGTCTGTATTGAGCCCCTTGAGTTATAGGGTTAAGTAAGGCCTTATAGGGTCTGTGTTGATCACCATGAGTTATAGGGTTAATCAAGGCCTTTTGGGGGTCTGTATTGACCCCCATGAGCTATAATGTTAATTAAGTGCAAATGTGGGTCTGTAATGACCCCCATGTGTTAGAGTGTTAATTATTGGCTTATGGGGGTCTATATTGACTCACATGAGTAACAGGGTTAATTAAGGCCATGTTGGGGTTTGTATTGACCCGCATTAGTGACAGGGTTAATTAAGTGCTTATGGGGGTCTGTTTTGACTCCCATGTGTTATAGGGTTAATTAAGGCCTTATGGGGGTCTGTATTAACCCCCATGAATTTTAGGGTTAATTAAGTGCTTATGGGGGTCTGTATTGACCCCCATGAGTTATAGGGTTTATTAAGGCCTAATGGGGGTCTGTATTGACCCCCATGTGTTATAGGGTTAATTAAGGCCTTATGGGGGTCTGTATTAACCCCCATGAGCTATAGGGTTAATTAAGTGCATATGTGGGGCTGTATTGACCCCCATGTATGATAGGGTTATTTATTGGCTTTTGGGGGTCTATATTGACCCACATGAGTAACAGGGTTAATTAAGGCCATTTGGGGGTCTATATTGACCCCCCTGAGTGACAGGGTTAATTAAGTGCTTATGGGGGTCTGTATTGACCCCCATGTGTTATAGGGTTAATTAAGGCCTTAAGGGGGTCTGTATTGACCTCATGAGTGATAGGGTTTATTAAGGCCTTATGGGGGTCTGTAATAACACCCTTGAATTATAGGTTTAATTAAGTGCTTATGGGGGTCTATATTGACTCACATGAGTAACAGGGTTAATTAAGGCCATGTTGGGGTCTGTATTGCTCCCCATGAGTGACAGGGTTAATTAAGTGCTTATGGGGGTCTTTATTGACCCCCATGTGTTATAGGGTTAATTAAGGCCTTATGGGGGTCTGTATTAACCCCCATGAGCTATAGGGTTAATTAAGTGCATATGTGGGGCTGTATTGACCCCCATGTATTATAGGGTTATTTACTGGCTTTTGGTGGTCTATATTGACCCACATGAGTAACGGGGTTAATTAAGGCCATTTGGGGGTCAATATAGACCCCCCTGAGTGACAGGGTTAATTAAGTGCTTATGGGGGTCTGTATTGACCCCCATGTGTTATAGGGTTTATTAAGGCCTAATGGGGGTCTGTAATGACCCCTATGAGTTTTAGGGTTAATTATTGGCTTATGTGGGTCTGTATTGACTTCTATGAGTTATAGGGTTAATTATTGGCTTATGGGGGTCTGTATTGACCCCATGAGTTATAGGGTTAATTAAGGCCTTTTGGGGGTCTGTATTGAGCCCCTTGAGTTATAGGGTTAAGTAAGGCCTTATGGGGTCTGTGTTGATCATCATGAGTTATAGGGTTAATCAAGGCCTTTTGGGGGTCTGTATTGACCCCCATGAGCTATAATGTTAATTAAGTGCATATGTGGGTCTGTAATGACCCCCATGTGAGCGTGTTAATTATTGGCTTATGGGTAGCTATATTGACCCACATGAGTAACAGGGTTAATTAAGGCCATGTTGGGGTCTGTATTGACCCCCATTAATTACAGGGTTAATTAAGTGCTTATGGGGGTCTGTATTGACCCCCATGTGTTATAGGGTTAATTAAGGCCTTATGGGGGTCTGTATTAACCCCCATGAATTATAGGGTTAATTAAGTGCTTATGGGGGTCTGTATTGACCCCCATGAGCTATAAGGTTAATTAAGTGCATATGTGGGTCTGTATTGACCCCCATGTATTATAGTGTTAATTATTGGCTTATGGGGGTCTATATTGACTCACATGAGTAACAGGGTTAATTAAGGCCATGTTGGGGTCTGTATTGCCCTCCATGAGTGACAGGGTTAATTAAGTGCTTATGGGGGTCTGTATTGACAGCCATGTGTTAAATGGTTAATTAAGGCCTTATGGGGGTCTGTATTAACCCCCATGAGCTATAGGGTTGATTAAGTGCATATGTGGGGCTGTATTGACCTCCATGTATTATAGGATTATTTACTGGCTTATGGGGGTCTATATTGACCCACATGAGTAACATTAAGGCCATGTGGGGGTCTGTATTGACCCCCATGAGTTATAGGGTTTATTAAGGCCTAATGGGGGTCTGTAATGACCCCCATGTGTTATAGGGTTAATTAAGGCCTTATGGGGGTCTGTATTAACCCCCTTGAATTATAGGGTTAATTAAGTGCTTATGGGGGTCTGTATTGACCCCTATGTGTTAAAGGGTTCATTAAGGCCTTATGGGGGTCTGTATTAACCCCCATGAGCTATAGGGTTAATTAAGTGCATATGTGGGGCTGTATTGACCCCCATGTATTATAGGGTTATTTACTGGCTTATGGGGGTCTATATTGAACCACATGAGTAACAGGGTTAATTAAGGCCATGTGGGGATCTGTATTGACCCCCCTGAGTGACAGGGTTAATTAAGTGCTTATGGGGGTCTGTATTAACCCCCTTGTGTTATAGGGTTAATTAAGGCCTTATGGGGGTTTGTATTGACCCCCATGAGTTATAGGGTTTATTAAGGCCTAATGGGGGTCTGTATTGACCCCCTTGAGTTATAGGGTTTATTAAGGCCTAATGGGGGTCTGTATTAACCCCCATGAGTTTTAGGGTTAATTATTGGCTTATGTGGGTCTGTATTGACCTCTATGAGTTATAGGGTTAATTATTGGCTTATGGGGGTCTGTATTGACCCCATGAGTTATAGGGTTAATTAAGGCCTTTTGGGGGTCTGTATTGAGCCTCTTGAGTTATAGGGTTAAGTAAGGCCTTATGGGGTCTGTGTTGATCACCATGAGTTATAGGGTTAATCAAGGCCTTTTGGGGGTCTGTATTGACCCCCATGAGCTATAATGTTAAATAAGTGCATATGTGGGTCAGTAATGACCCCCATGTGTTAGAGTGTTAATTATTGGCTTATGGGGGTCTATATTGACCCACATGAGTAACAGGGTTAATTAAGGCCATGTTGGGGTTTGTATTGACCCGCATGAGTGACAGGGTTAATTAAGTGCTTATGGGGGTCGGTTTTGACTCCCATGTGTTATAGGGTTAATTAAGGCCTTATGGGGGTCTGTATTAACTCCCATGAATTTTAGGGTTAATTAAGTGCTTATGGGGGTCTGTATTGACCCCCATGAGTTATAGGGTTTATTAAGGCCTAATGGGGGTCTGTATTGACCCCCATGTGTTATAGGGTTATTTAAGGCCTTATGGGGGTCTGTATTAACCCCCATGAGCTATAGGGTTAATTAAGTGCAAATGTGGGGCTGTATTGACCCCCATGTATGATAGGGTTTTTTTTTTGGGCTTTTTGGGGTCTATATTGACCCACATGAGTAACAGGGTTAATTAATGCCATTTGGGGTCTATATTGACCCCCCTGAGTGACAGGGTTAGTTAAGTGCTTATGGGGGTCTGTATTGACCCCCATGTGTTATAGGGTTAATTAAGGCCTTAAGGGGGTCTGTATTGACCCCATGAGTTATAGGGTTTATTAAGGCCTAATGGGGGTCTGTATTGACCCCCATGTGTTATAGGGTTAATTAAGGCCTTATGGGGGTCTGTAATAACACCCTTGAATTATAGGGTTAATTAAGTGCTTATGGGGGTCTATATTGACTCACATGAGTAACAGAGTTAATTAAGGCCATGTTGGGGTCTGTATTGCCCCCCATGAGTGACAGGGTTAATTAAGTGCTTATAGGGGTCTTTATTGACCCCCATGAGTTATAGGGTTTATTAAGGCCTAATGGGGGTCTGTATTGACCCCCATGAGTTTTAGGGTTAATTATTGGCTTATGTGGGTCTGTATTGACCTCTATGAGTTATAAGGTTAATTATTGGCTTATGGGGGTCTGTATTGACCCCATGAGTTATAGGGTTAATTAAGGCCTTTTGGGGGTCTGTATTGAGCCCCTTGAGTTATAGGGTTAAGTAAGGCCTTATGGGGTCTGTGTTGATCACCATGAGTTATAGGGTTAATCAAGGCCTTTTGGGGGTCTGTATTGACCCCCATGAGCTATAATGTTAATTAAGTGCATATGTGGGTCTGTAATGACCCCCATGTGAGCGTGTTAATTATTGGCTTATGGGGGGCTATATTGACCCGCATGAGTAACAGGGTTAATTAAGGCCATGTTGGGGTCTGTATTGACCCCCATTAATGACAGGGTTAATTAAGTGCTTATGGGGGTCTGTATTGACCCCCATGTGTTATAGGGTTAATTAAGGCCTTATGGGGGTCTGTATTAACCCCCATGAATTATAGGGTTAATTAAGTTCTTATGGGGGTCTGTATTGACCCCCATGAGCTATAGGGTTAATTAAGTGCATATGTGGGGCTGTATTGACCCCTATGTATTATAGGGTTATTTACTGGCTTATGGGGGTCTATATTGACTCACATGAGTAACAGGGTTAATTAAGGCCATGTGGGGATCTGTATTGACCCCCCTGAGTGACAGGGTTAATTAAGTGCTTATGGGGGTCTGTATTAACCCCCATGTGTTATAGGGTTAATTAAGGCCTTATGGGGGTTTGTATTGACCCCCATGAGTTATAGGGTTTTTTAAGGCCTAATGGGGGTCTGTATTGACCCCCATGTGTTATAGGGTTTATTAAGGCCTAATGGGGGTCTGTATTGACCCCCATGAGTTATAGGGTTTATGAAGGCCTAATGGGGGTCTGTATTGACCCCCATGAGTTTTAGGGTTAATTATTGGCTTATGTGGGTCTGTATTGACCTCTATGAGTTATAAGGTTAATTATTGGCTTATGGGGGTCTGTATTGACCCCATGAGTTATAGGGTTAATTAAGGCCTTTTGGGGGTCTGTATTGAGCCCCTTGAGTTATAGGGTTAAGTAAGGCCTTATGGGGTCTGTGTTGATCACCATGAGTTATAGGGTTAATCAAGGCCTTTTGGGGGTCTGTATTGACCCCCATGAGCTATAATGTTAAATCAGTGCATATGTGGGTCAGTAATGACCCCCATGTGTTAGAGTGGTAATTATTGGCTTATGGGGGTCTATATTGACCCACATGAGTAACAGGGTTAATTAAGGCCATGTTGGGGTTTGTATTGACCCGCATGAGTGACAGGGTTACTTAAGTGCTTATGGGGGTCTGTATTGACCCCCATGAGTTATAGGGTTTATTAAGGCCTAATGGGGGTCTGTATTGACCCACATGAGTTTTAGGGTTAATTATTGGCTTATGTGGGTCTGTATTGACCTCCATGAGTTATAGGGTTAATTATTGGCTTATGGGGGTCTGTATTGACCCCATGAGTTATAGGGTTAATTAAGGCCTTTTGGGGGTCTGTATTGAGCCCCTTGAGTTATAGGGTTAAGTAAGGCCTTATGGGGTCTGTGTTGATCACCATTAGTTATAGGGTTAATCAAGGCCTTTTGGGGGTCTGTATTGACCCCCATGAGCTATAATGTTAATTAAGTTCATATGTGGGTCTGTAATGACCCCCATGTGTTAGAGTGTTAATTATTGGCTTATGGGGGTCTATATTGACCCACATGAGTAACAGGGTTAATTAAGGCCATGTTGGGGTTTGTATTAACCCGCATGAGTGACAGGGTTAATTAAGTGCTTATGGGGGTCTGTATTGACCCCCATGTGTTTTAGGGTTAATTAAGGCCTTATGGGGATCTGTATTAACCCCCGTGAATTTTAGGGTTAATTAAGGGCTTATGGGGGTCTGTATTGACCCCCATGAATTATAGGGTTTTTTAAGGCCTTTTGTGGTCTGTATTGACCCCCATAAGCTATAAGGTTAATTATGTGCATATGTGGGTCTGTATTGAGCCCCATGTATTATAGTGTTAATTATCGGCTTATGGGGGTCTATATTGACCCATATGAGTAACAGGGTTAATTAAGGCCATGTTGGGGTCTGTATTAACCCGCATGAGTGACAGGGTTAATTAAGTGCTTATGGGGGTCTGTATTGACCCCCATGTGTTATAGGGTTAATTAAGGCCTTATGGGGATCTGTATTAACCCCCGTGAATTTTAGGGTTAATTAAGGGCTTATGGGGGTCTGTATTGACCCCCATGAATTATAGGGTTTTTTAAGGCCTTTTGAGGTCTGTATTGACCCCCATAAGCTATAAGGTTAATTATGTGCATATGTGGGTCTGTATTGAGCCCCATGTATTATAGTGTTAATTATCGGCTTATGGGGGTCTATATTGACCCATATGAGTAACAGGGTTAATTAAGGCCATGTTGGGGTCTGTATTGACCCCCATGAGTGACAGGGTTAATTAAGTGCTTATGGGGGTCTGTATTGACCCCCATGTGTTATAGGGTTAATTAAAGCCTTATGGGGGTCTGTATTGACCCCTATGAGATATATGGTTTATTAAGGCCTAATGGGGGTCTGTATTGACCCCCATGTGTTATAGGGTTAATTAAGGCCTTATGGGGGTCTGTAATAACACCCTTGAATTATAGGGTTAATTAAGTGCTTATGGGGGTCTGTATTGACCCCCATGAGTTATAGGGTTTATTAAGGCCTAATAGGGGTCTGTATTGACCCCCATGAGTTTTAGGGTTAATTATTGGCTTATGGGGGTCTGTATTGACCCCCATGAGTTATATGGTTAATTATTGTCTTATGGGGGTCTGTATTGACCCCTATGTGTTATAGTGTTAATTAAGGCCTTATGTGGGTCTGTATTAACCCCCATGAATTATAGGGTTAATTAAGGCCTTTTGAGGTTCTTTATTTTGAGCCCCTTGAGTTATAGGGTTAAGTAAGGCCTTATAGGGTCTGTGTTGATCACCATGAGTTATAGGGTTAATAAAGGCCTTTTGGGGGTCTGTATTGACCCCCATGAGCTATAATGTTAATTAAGTGCAAATGTGGGTCTGTAATGACCCCCATGTGTTAGAGTGTTTATTATTGGCTTATGGGGGTCTATATTGACTCACATGAGTAACAGGGTTAATTAAGGCCATGTTGGGGTTTGTATTGACCCGCATGAGTGACAGGGTTAATTAAGTGCTTATGGGGGTCTGTTTTGACTCCCATGTGTTATAGGGTTAATTAAGGCCTTATGGGGGTCTGTATTAACCCCCATGAATTTTAGGGTTAATTAAGTGCTTATGGGGGTCTGTATTGACCCCCATGAGTTATAGGGTTTATTAAGGCCTAATGGGGGTCTGTATTGACCCCCATGTGTTATAGGGTTATTTAAGGCCTTATGGGGATCTGTATTAACCCCCATGAGCTATAATGTTAATTAAGTTCATATGTGGGTCTGTAATGACCCCCATGTGTTAGAGTGTTAATTATTGGCTTATGGGGGTCTATATTGACCCACATGAGTAACAGGGTTAATTAAGGCCATGTTGGGGTTTGTATTGACCCGCATGAGTGACAGGGTTAATTAAGTGCTTATGGGGGTCTGTATTGACCCCCATGTGTTATAGGGTTAATTAAGGCCTTATGGGGGTCTGTATTAACCCCCGTGAATTTTAGGGTTAATTAAGGCCTTATGGGGGTCTGTATTGACCCCCATGAATTATAGGGTTAATTAAGGCCTTTTGTGGTCTGTATTGACCCCCATGAGCTATAAGGTTAATTATGTGCATATGTGGGTCTGTATTGAGCCCCATGTATTATAGTGTTAATTATCGGCTTATGGGGGTCTATATTGACCCATATGAGTAACAGGGTTAATTAAGGCCATGTTGGGGTCTGTATTGACCCCCATGAGTGACAGGGTTAATTAAGTGCTTATTGGGGTCTGTATTGACCCCCATGTGTTATAGGGTTAATTAAAGCCTTATGGGGGTCTGTATTGACCCCTATGAGATATATGGTTTATTAAGGCCTAATGGGGGTCTGTATTGACCCCCATGTGTTATAGGGTTAATTAAGGCCTTATGGGGGTCTGTAATAACACCCTTGAATTATAGGGTTAATTAAGTGCTTATGGGGGTCTGTATTGACCCCCATGAGTTATAGGGTTTATTAAGGCCTAATGGGGGTCTGTATTGACCCCCATGAGTTTTAGGGTTAATTATTGGCTTATGGGGGTCTGTATTGACCCCCATGAGTTATATGGTTAATTATTGTCTTATGGGGGTCTGTATTGACCCCTATGTGTTATAGTGTTAATTAAGGCCTTATGTGGGTCTGTATTAACCCCCATGAATTATAGGGTTAATTAAGGCTTTTTGGGGTTCTTTATTTTGAGCCCCTTGAGTAATAGGGTTAAGTAAGGCCTTATAGGGTCTGTGTTGATCACCATGAGTTATAGGGTTAATAAAGGCCTTTTAGGGGTCTGTATTGACCCCCATGAGCTATAATGTTAATTAAGTGCAAATGTGGGTCTGTAATGACCCCCATGTGTTAGAGTGTTAATTATTGGCTTATGGGGGTCTATATTGACTCACATGAGTAACAGGGTTAATTAAGGCCATGTTGGGGTTTGTATTGACCCGCATTAGTGACAGGGTTAATTAAGTGCTTATGGGGGTCTGTTTTGACTCCCATGTGTTATAGGGTTAATTAAGGCCTTATGGGGGTCTGTATTAACCCCCATGAATTTTAGGGTTAATTAAGTGCTTATGGGGGTCTGTATTGACCCCCATGAGTTATAGGGTTTATTAAGGCCTAATGGGGGTCTGTATTGACCCCCATGTGTTATAGGGTTAATTAAGGCCTTATAGGGGTCTGTATTAACCCCCATGAGCTATAGGGTTAATTAAGTGCATATGTGGGGCTGTATTGACCCCCATGTATGATAGGGTTATTTATTGGCTTTTGGGGGTCTATATTGACCCACATGAGTAACAGGGTTAATTAAGGCCATTTGGGGGTCTATATTGACCCCCCTGAGTGACAGGGTTAATTAAGTGCTTATGGGGGTCTGTATTGACCCCCATGTGTTATAGGGTTAATTAAGGCCTTAAGGGGGTCTGTATTGACCCCATGAGTTATAGGGTTTATTAAGGCCTTATGGGGGTCTGTAATAACACCCTTGAATTATAGGGTTAATTAAGTGCTTATGGGGGTCTATATTGACTCACATGAGTAACAGGGTTAATTAAGGCCATGTTGGGGTCTGTATTGACCCCCATGAGTGACAGGGTTAATTAAGTGCTTATGGGGGTCTTTATTGACCCTCATGTGTTAAAGGGTTAATTAAGGCCTTATGGGAGTCTGTATTAACCCTCATGAGCTATAGGGTTAATTAAGTGCATATGTGGGGCTGTATTGACCCCCATGTATTATAGGGTTATTTACTGGCTTTTGGGGGTCTATATTGACCCACATGAGTAACGGGGTTAATTAAGGCCATTTGGGGGTCTATATTGACCCCCCTGAGTGACAGGGTTAATTAAGTGCTTATGGGGGTCTGTATTGACCCCCATGTGTTATAGGGTTAATTAAGGCCTTATCTACATGGTTCAACCCCCATGTCTCCTCCCCTCAGATAACAGGTAACACAATTAAAACAGACACAATTTTAACCACATTCTGGATGTACCCCAAAAACAGGGGGTACACCTTTAAGTCCCGCACCATTCAATAGCTCTCACCCAGGGGAACAACATATAAAAAAATGGCATGAATCAGACCAGGGGTTCAAAAGTTAGTAAAAGTATCTTTTACACATAACACACAGACATTGCACATATCCCCCATACAATACACATATAGGACAATAGGTGAGTCACACCTCCCTGGCAACTTGGATACAATCAGACATTAATTAGATCATCCTTCTTTGTTCTTATCAGAGAATCAAAACACTTTGGAAAATGCAAGGATCCTTTACAACATCCTTATCTTAAGAGAGTCTCTGTAACAGGATTATCTATTAGCCTAGAAGCTGTGATATTCTGAGCCAATATATTCTGTAGAACATAAAACAACATATCTACAGTACAGCAATGTGATCATATTTTAACCAAGAATTAAATAACCATAAGACAGGGTAAAACAGTGATGGGATCCGTTACAGGGGGTCTATATTAAACCCCATGAATTTTAGGGTTAATTAAGTGCTTATGGGGTTCTGTATTGACCCTTATGAGTTATAGGGTTTATTAAGGCCTAATGGGGGTCTGTATTGACCCCCATGAGCTATAAGGTTAATTATGTGCATATGTGGGTCTGTATTGAGCCCCATGTATTATAGTGTTAATTATTGGCTTATGAGGGTCTATATTGACTCACATGAGTAACAGGGTTAATTAAGGCCATGTTGGGGTCTGTATTGCCCCCCATGAGTGACAGGGTTAATTATGTGCTTATGGGGGTCTTTATTGACCCCCATGAGTTATAGGGTTTATTAAGGCCTAATGGGGGTCCGTATTGACCCACATGAGTTTTAGGGTTAATTATTGGCTTATGTGGGTCTGTATTGACCTCCATGAGTTATAGGGTTAAATATTGGCTTATGGGGTCTGTATTGACCCCATGAGTTATAGGGTTAATTAAGGCCTTTTGGGGGTCTGTATTGAGCCCCTTGAGTTATAGGGTTAAGTAAGGCCTTATAGGGTCTGTGTTGATCACCATGAGTTATAGGGTTAATTAAGGCCTTTTGGGGGTCTGTATTGACCCCCATGAGCTATAATGTTAATTAAGTGCAAATGTGGGTCTGTAATGACCCCCATGTGTTAGAGTGTTAATTATTGGCTTATGGGGGTCTATATTGACTCACATGAGTAACAGGGTTAATTAAGGCCATGTTGGGGTTTGTATTGACCCGCATTAGTGACAGGGTTAATTAAGTGCTTATGGGGGTCTGTTTTGACTCCCATGTGTTATAGGGTTAATTAAGGCCTTATGGGGGTCTGTATTAACCCCCATGAGTTATAGGGTTAATTAAGTGCTTATGGGGGTCTGTATTGACCCCCATGAGTTATAGGGTTTATTAAGGCCTAATGGGGGTCTGTATTGACCCCCATGTGTTATAGGGTTAATTAAGGCCTTATGGGGGTCTGTATTAACCCCCATGAGCTATAGGGTTAATTAAGTGCATATGTGGGGCTGTATTGACCCCCATGTATGATAGGGTTATTTATTGGCTTTTGGGGGTCTATATTGACCCACATGAGTAACAGGGTTAATTAAGGCCATTTGGGGGTCTATATTGACCCCCATGAGTGACAGGGTTAATTAAGTGCTTATGGGGGTCTGTATTGACCCCCATGTGTTATAGGGTTAATTAAGGCCTTAAGGGGGTCTGTATTGACCTCATGAGTGATAGGGTTTATTAAGGCCTTATGGGGGTCTGTAATAACACCCTTGAATTATAGGGTTAATTAAGTGCTTATGGGGGTCTATATTGACTCACATGAGTAACAGGGTTAATTAAGGCCATGTTGGGGTCTGTTTTGCCCCCCATGAGTGACAGGGTTAATTAAGTGCTTATGGGGGTCTTTATTGACCCCCATGTGTTAAAGGGTTAATTAAGGCCTTATGGGGGTCTGTATTAACCCCCACGAGCTATAGGGTTAATTAAGTGCATATGTGGGGCTGTATTGACCCCCATGTATTATAGGGTTATTTACTGGCTTTTGGTGGTCTATATTGACCCACATGAGTAACGGGGTTAATTAAGGCCATTTGGGGGTCTATATTGACCCCCCTGAGTGACAGGGTTAATTAAGTGCTTATGGGGGTCTGTATTGACCCCCATGTGTTATAGGGTTTATTAAGGCCTAATGGGGGTCTGTAATGACTCCTTTGAGTTTTAGGGTTAATTATTGGCTTATGTGGGTCTGTATTGACTTCTATGAGTTATAGGGTTAATTATTGGCTTATGGGGGTCTGTATTGACCCCATGAGTTATAGGGTTAATTAAGGCCTTTTGGGGGTCTGTATTGAGCCCCTTGAGTTATAGGGTTAAGTAAGGCCTTATGGGGTCTGTGTTGATCATCATGAGTTATAGGGTTAATCAAGGCCTTTTGGGGGTCTGTATTGACCCCCATGAGCTATAATGTTAATTAAGTGCATATGTGGGTCTGTAATGACCCCCATGTGAGCGTGTTAATTATTGGCTTATGGGTAGCTATATTGACCCACATGAGTAACAGGGTTAATTAAGGCCATGTTGGGGTCTGTATTGACCCCCATTAATGACAGGGTTAATTAAGTGCTTATGGGGGTCTGTATTGACCCCCATGTGTTATAGGGTTAATTAAGGCCTTATGGGGGTCTGTATTAACCCCCATGAATTATAGGGTTAATTAATTTCTTATGGGGGTCTGTATTGACCCCCATGAGCTATAAGGTTAATTAAGTGCATATGTGGGTCTGTTATGACCCCCATGTATTATAGTGTTAATTATTGGCTTATGGGGGTCTATATTGACTCACATGAGTAACAGGGTTAATTAAGGCCATGTTGGGGTCTGTATTGCCCTCCATGAGTGACAGGGTTAATTAAGTGCTTATGGGGGTCTGTATTGACAGCCATGTGTTAAATGGTTAATTAAGGCCTTATGGGGGTCTGTATTAACCCCCATGAGCTATAGGGTTGATTAAGTGCATATGTGGGGCTGTATTGACCTCCATGTATTATAGGATTATTTACTTGCTTATGGGGGTCTATATTGACCCACATGAGTAACATTAAGGCCATGTGGGGGTCTGTATTGACCCCCATGAGTTATAGGGTTTATTAAGGCCTAATGGGGGTCTGTAATGACCCCCATGTGTTATAGGGTTAATTAAGGCCTTATGGGGGTCTATATTAACCCCCTTGAATTATAGGGTTAATTAAGTGCTTATGGGGGTCTGTATTGACTCCTATGTGTTAAAGGGTTCATTAAGGCCTTATGGGGGTCTGTATTAACCCCCATGAGCTATAGGGTTAATTAAGTGCATATGTGGGGCTGTATTGACCCCCATGTATTATAGGGTTATTTACTGGCTTATGGGGGTCTATATTGAACCACATGAGTAACAGGGTTAATTAAGGCCATGTGGGGATCTGTATTGACCCCCCTGAGTGACAGGGTTAATTAAGTGCTTATGGGGGTCTGTATTAACCCCCATGTGTTATAGGGTTAATTAAGGCCTTATGGGGGTCTGTATTGACCCCCACGAGTTATAGGGTTTATTAAGGCTTAATGGGGGTCTGTATTGACCCCCTTGAGTTATAGGGTTTATTAAGGCCTAACGGGGGTCTGTATTAACCCCCATGAGTTTTAGGGTTAATTATTGGCTTATGTGGGTCTGTATTGACCTCTATGAGTTATAAGGTTAATTATTGGCTTATGGGGGTCTGTATTGACCCCATGAGTTATAGGGTTAATTAAGGCCTTTTGGGGGTCTGTATTGAGCCCCTTGAGTTATAGGGTTAAGTAAGGCCTTATGGGGTCTGTGTTGATCACCATGAGTTATAGGGTTAATCAAGGCCTTTTGGGGGTCTGTATTGACCCCCATGAGCTATAATGTTAAATAAGTGCATATGTGGGTCAGTAATGACCCCCATGTGTTAGAGTGTTAATTATTGGCTTATGGGGGTCTATATTGACCCACATGAGTAACAGGGTTAATTAAGGCCATGTTGGGGTTTGTATTGACCCGCATGAGTGACAGGGTTAATTAAGAGCTTATGGGGGTCGGTTTTGACTCCCATGTGTTATAGGGTTAATTAAGGCCTTATGGGGGTCTGTATTAACTCCCATGAATTTTAGGGTTAATTAAGTGCTTATGGGGGTCTGTATTGACCCCCATGAGTTATAGGGTTTACTAAGGCCTAATGGGGGTCTGTATTGACCCCCATGTGTTATAGGATTATTTAAGGCCTTATGGGGGTCTGTATTAACCCCCATGAGCTATAGGGTTAATTAAGTGCAAATGTGGGGCTGTATTGACCCCCATGTATGATAGGGTTTTTTTTTGGGGCTTTTGGGGGTCTATATTGACCCACATGAGTAACAGGGTTAATTAATGCCATTTGGGGTCTATATTGACCCCCCTGAGTGACAGGGTTAGTTAAGTGCTTATGGGGGTCTGTATTGACCCCCATGTGTTATAGGGTTAATTAAGGCCTTAAGGGGGTCTGTATTGACCCCATGAGTTATAGGGTTTATAAAGGCCTAATGGGGGTCTGAATTGACCCCCATGTGTTATAGGGTTAATTAAGGCCTTATGGGGGTCTGTAATAACACCCTTGAATTATAGGGTTAATTAAGTGCTTATGGGGGTCTATATTGACTCACATGAGTAACAGGGTTAATTAAGGCCATGTTGGGGTCTGTATTGCCCCCCATGAGTGACAGGGTTAATTAAGTGCTTATGGGGGTCTTTATTGACCCCCATGAGTTATAGGGTTTATTAAGGCCTAATGGGGGTCTGTAATGACCCCCATGAGTTTTAGGGTTAATTATTGGCTTATGTGGGTCTGTATTGACCTCTATGAGTTATAGGGTTAATTATTGGCTTATGGGGGTCTGTATTGACCCCATGAGTTATAGGGTTAATTAAGGCCTTTTGGGGGTCTGTATTGAGCCCCTTGAGTTATAGGGTTAAGTAAGGCCTTATGGGGTCTGTGTTGATCACCATGAGTTATAGGGTTAATCAAGGCCTTTTGGGGGTCTGTATTGACCCCCATGAGCTATAATGTTAATTAAGTGCATATGTGGGTCTGTAATGACCCCCATGTGAGCGTGTTAATTATTGGCTTATGGGGGGCTATATTGACCCGCATGAGTAACAGGGTTAATTAAGGCCATGTTGGGGTCTGTATTGACCCCCATTAATGACAGGGTTAATTAAGTGCTTATGGGGCTCTGTATTGACCCCCATGTGTTATAGGGTTAATTAAGGCCTTATGGGGGTCTGTATTAAACCCAATGAATTATAGGGTTAATTAAGGCCTTATGGGGGTCTGTATTGACCCCCATGAGCTATAGGGTTAATTAAGTGCATATGTGGGGCTGTATTGACCCCTATGTATTATAGGGTTATTTACTGGCTTATGGGGGTCTATATTGAATCACATGAGTAACAGGGTTAATTAAGGCCATGTGGGGATCTGTATTGACCCCCCTGAGTGACAGGGTTAATTAAGTGCTTATGGGGGTCTGTATTAACCCCCATGTGTTATAGGGTTAATTAAGGCCTTATGGGGGTTTGTATTGACCCCCATGAGTTATAGGGTTTTTTAAGGCCTAATGGGGGTCTGTATTGACCCCCATGTGTTATAGGGTTTATTAAGGCCTAATGGGGGTCTGTATTGACCCCCATGAGTTATAGGGTTTATGAAGGCCTAATGGGGGTCTGTAATGACCCCCATGAGTTTTAGGGTTAATTATTGGCTTATGTGGGTCTGTATTGACCTCTATGAGTTATAGGGTTAATTATTGGCTTATGGGGGTCTGTATTGACCCCATGAGTTATAGGGTTAATTAAGGCCTTTTGGGGGTCTGTATTGAGCCCCTTGAGTTATAGGGTTAAGTAAGGCCTTATGGGGTCTGTGTTGATCACCATGAGTTATAGGGTTAATCAAGGCCTTTTGGGGGTCTGTATTGACCCCCATGAGCTATAATGTTAAATCAGTGCATATGTGGGTCAGTAATGACCCCCATGTGTTAGAGTGTTAATTATTGGCTTATGGGGGTCTATATTGACCCACATGAGTAACAGGGTTAATTAAGGCCATGTTGGGGTTTATATTGACCCGCATGAGTGACAGGGTTAATTAAGTGCTTATGGGGGTCGGTTTTGACTCCCATGTGTTATAGGGTTAATTAAGGCCTTATGGGGGTCTGTATTAACCCCCATGAATTTTAGGGTTAATTAAGTGCTTATGGGGGTCTGTATTGACCTCCATGAGTTATAGGGTTTATTAAGGCCTAATGGGGGTCTGTATTGACCCCCATGTGTTATAGGGTTATTTAAGGCCTTATGGGGGTCTGTATTAACCCCCATGAGCTATAGGGTTAATTAAGTGCAAATGTGGGGCTGTATTGACCCCCATGTATGATAGGGCTATTTATTGGCTTTTGGGGGTCTATATTGACCCACATGAGTAACAGGGTTAATTAAGGCCATTTGGGGGTCTATATTGACCCCCCTGAGTGACAGGGTTAATTAAGTGCTTATGGGGGTCTGTATTGACCCCCATGTGTTATTTGGTTAATTAAGGCCTTAACGGGGTCTGTATTTACCCAATGAGTTATAGGGTTTATAAAGGCCTAATGGGGGTCTGTATTGACCTCTATGAGTTATAGGGTTAATTATTGGCTTATGGGGGTCTGTATTGACCCCATGAGTTATAGGGTTAATTAAGGCCTTTTGGGGGTCTGTATTGAGCCCCTTGAGTTATAGGGTTAAGTAAGGCCTTATGGGGTCTGTGTTGATCACCATGAGTTATAGGGTTAATCAAGGCCTTTTGGGGGTCTGTATTGACCCCCATGAGCTATAATGTTAATCAAGTGCATATGTGGGTCTGTAATGACCCCCATGTGTTAGAGTGTTAATTATTGGCTTATGGGGGTCTATATTGACCCACATGAGTAACAGAGTTAATTAAGGCCATATTGGGGTCTGTATTGCCCCCCATGAGTGACAGGGTTAATTAAGTGCTTATGGGGGTCTTTATTGACCCCCATGAGTTATAGGGTTTATTAAGGCCTAATGGGGGTCTGTAATGACCCCCATGAGTTTTAGGGTTAATTATTGGCTTATGTGGGTCTGTATTGACCTCTATGAGTTATAGGGTTAATTATTGGCTTATGGGGGTCTGTATTGACCCCATGAGTTATAGGGTTAATTAAGGCCTTTTGGGGGTCTGTATTGAGCCCCTTGAGTTATAGGGTTAAGTAAGGCCTTATGGGGTCTGTGTTGATCACCATGAGTTATAGGGCTAATCAAGGCCTTTTGGGGGTCTGTATTGACCCCCATGAGCTATAATCTTAATTAGGTGCATATGTGGGTCTGTAATGACCCCCATGTGTTAGAGTGTTAATTATTGGCTTATGGGGGTCTATATTGACCCACATGAGTAACAGGGTTAATTAAGGCCATGTTGGGGTTTGTATTAACCCGCATGAGTGACAGGGTTAATTAAGTTCTTATGGGGGTCTGTATTGACCCCCATGTGTTATAGGGTTAATTAAGGACTTATGGGGGTCTGTATTAACCCCCATGAATTTTAGGGTTAATTAAGTGCTTATGGGGATCTGTATTGACCCCCATGAATTATAGGGTTTATTAAGGCCTTTTGGGGGTCTGTATTAACCCCCATGAGCTATAAGGTTAATTAAGTGCATATGTAGGTCTGTATTGACCCCCATGTATTATAGTGTTAATTATCGGCTTATGGGGCTCTATATTGACCCAAATGAGTAACAGGGTTAAGGCCATGTTGGGGTCTGTATTGACCCCCATTAATGACAGGGTTAATTAAGTGCTTATGGGGGTCTGTATTGACCCCCATGTTTTATAGGGTTAATTAAGTTCTAATGGGGGTCTGTATTGACCCTCATAAGTTATAGGGTTTATTAAGGCCTAATGGGGGTCTGTATTGACCCCCATGAGCTATAAGGTTAATTAAGTGCATATGTGGGTCTGTATTGACCCCCATGTATTATAGTGTTAATTATTGGCTTATGGGGATCTATATTGACTCACATGAGTAACAGGGTTAATTAAGGCCATGTTGGGGTCTGTATTGCCCTCCATGAGTGACATGGTTAATTAAGTGCTTATGGGGGTCTGTATTGACAGCCATGTGTTAAATGGTTAATTAAGGCCTTATGGGGTCTGTATTAACCCTCATGAGCTATAGGGTTAATTAAGTGCATATGTGGGGCTGTATTGACCTCCATGTATTATAGGGTTATTTACCGGCTTATGGGGGTCTATATTGACCCACATGAGTAACATTAAGGCCATGTGGGGGTCTGTATTGACCCCCTGAGTGACAGGGTTAATTAAGTGCTTATGGGGGTCTGTATTGAACCCCATGTGTTATAGGGTTAATTAAGGCCTTATGGGGGTCTGTAATGACCCCCATGAGTTATAGGGATTATTAATGCCTAATGGGGGTCTGTATTGACCCCCATGTGATATAGGGTTAATTAAGGCCTTATGGGGGTCTGTATTAACCCCCTTGAATTATAGGGTTAATTAAGTTCTTATGGGGGTCTGTATTGACCCCTATGTGTTATAGGGTTCATTAAGGCCTTATGGGGGTCTGTATTAACCCCCATGAGCTATAGGGTTAATTAGGTGCACATGTGGGGCTGTATTGACCCCCATGTATAATAGGGTTATTTACTGGCTTATGGGGGTCTATATTGACCCACATGAGTAACAGGGTTAATTAAGGCCATTTGGGGATCTGTATTGACCCCCCTGAGTGACAGGGTTAATTAAGTGCTTATGGGGGTCTGTATTGACCCCCATGTGTTATAGGGTTAATTAAGGCCTTATGGGGATCTTTATTGACCCCCATGAGTTATAGGGTTTATTAAGGCCTAATGGGGGTCTGTATTGACCCCATGTGTTATAGGGTTAATTAAGGCCTTATTGGGGTCTGTAATAACACCCTTGAATTATAGGGTTAATTAAGTGCTTATGGGATCTGTAATGACCCCCATGAGTTATAGGGTTTATTAAGGCCTAATGGAGGTCTGTATTGACCCCCATGAGCTATAGGGTTAATTAAGTGCATATGTGGGGCTGTATTGACCCCCATGTATTATAGGGTTATTTACTGGCTTATGGGGGTCTATATTGAGCCACATGAGTAACAGGGTTAATTAAGGCCATGTGGGGATCTGTATTGACCCCCCTGAGTGACAGGGTTAATTAAGTGCTTATGGGGGTCTGTATTGACCCCCATGTGTTATAGGGTTAATTAAGGCCTTATGGGGGTCTTTATTGACTCCCATGAGTTATAGGGTTTATTAAGGCCTATTGGGGTCTGTATTGACCCCCATGTGTTATAGGGTTAATTAAGGCCTTATGGGGGTCTGTAATAACACCCTTGAATTATAGGGTTAATTAAGTGCTTATGGGGTCTGTAATGACCCCCATGAGTTATAGGGTTTATTAAGGCCTAATGGGGTTCTGTATTGACCCCCATGAGTTTTAGGGTTAATTATTGGCTTATGGGGGTCCGTATTGACCCCCATGAGTTATACGGTTAATTATTGTCTTATGGGGGTCTGTATTGACCCCTATGTGTTATAGGGTTAATTAAGGCCTTATGTGGGTCTGTATTAACCCCCATGAATTATAAGGTTAATTAAGGCCTTTTGGGGGTCTGTATTGAGCCCCTTGAGTTATAGGGTTAAGTAAGGCCTTATAGGGTCTGTGTTGATCACCATGAATTATAGGGTTAATCAAGGCCTTTTGGGGGTGTGTATTGACCCCCATGAGCTATAATGTTAATTAAGTGCATATGTGGGTCTGTAATGACCCCCATGTGTTAGAGTGTTAATTATTGGCTTATGGGGGTCTATATTGACTCACATGATTAACAGGGTTAATTAAGGCCATGTTGGGGTTTGTATTGACCCGCATGAGTGACAGGGTTAATTAAGTGCTTATGGGAGTCTGTTTTGACTCCCATGTGTTATAGGGTTAATTAAGGCCTTATGGCGGTCTGTATTAACCCCCATGAATTTTAGGGTTAATTAAGTGCTTATGGGGGTCTGTATTGACCCCCATGAGTTATAGGGTTTATTAAGGCCTAATGGGGGTCTGTATTGACCCCCATGTGTTATAGGGTTAATTAAGGCCTTATGGGGGTCTGTATTAACCCCCATGAGCTATAGGGTTAATTAAGTGCATATGTGGGGCTGTATTGACCCCCATGTATGATAGGGTTATTTATTGGCTTTTGGGGGTCTATATTGACCCACATGAGTAACAGGGTTAATTAAGGCCATTTGGGGGTCTATATTGACCCCCCTGAGTGACAGGGTTAATTAAGTGCTTATGGGGGTCTGTATTGACCCCCATGGTGTATAGGGTTAATTAAGGCCTTAAGGGGGTCTGTATTGACCCCATGAGTTATAGGGTTTATAAAGGCCTAATGGGGTTCTGTATTGACCCCCATGTGTTGTAGGGTTAATTAAGGCCTTATGGGGGTCTGTAATAACACCCTTGAATTACAGGGTTAATTAAGTGCTTATGGGGGTCTATATTGACTCACATGAGTAACAGGGTTAATTAAGGCCATGTTGGGGTCTGTATTGCCCTCCATGAGTGACAGGGTTAATTAAGTGCTTATGGGGGTCTTTATTGACCCCCATGAGTTATAGGGTTTATTAAGGCCTAATGGGGGTCTGTAATGACCCCCATGAGTTTTAGGGTTAATTATTGGCTTATGTGGGTCTGTATTGACCTCTATGAGTTATAGGGTTAATTATTGGCTTATGGGGGTCTGTATTGACCCCATGAGTTATAGGGTTAATTAAGGCCTTTTGGGGGTCTGTATTGAGCCCCTTGAGTTATAGGGTTAAGTAAGGCCTTATGGGGTCTGTGTTGATCCCCATGAGTTATAGGGTTAATCAAGGCCTTTTGGGGGTCTGTATTGACCCCCATGAGCTATAATGTTAATTAAGTGCATATGTGGGTCAGTAATACTACTTATCATACAAATAGTGACTTCATTGACTATAAGTCATATAACCTAGAATTTATTTAGACCTTGATTGATTCTAAGATGTAATTGTCTACAGTTCTGTGTCAATTTCCTTTCACAAATATGTTTAATTATTAGTAAAAGTTAAGTTTTAAATTGTAATTGTATTACTCTCTCTATGAGATCAGCCAATTAGGTGTGCCCTACAAAAGGATATGTTCTTCTCTTTGTGCCCTTATCATGTCAGTTACCCATAATCTTCATGTTTAAAAAAAAAACCCTCAATATTCCACCATATTTTGCTATTATAGTATACAATTTATCTGTTTTGTTAAAAAAAAAACACAAAAAAAACAAAAGGAAAAGTAAGAATGGAACTGAATTTATCATCCCAAACTAAGTTAACTTCTATACATAAAAGTTAGCCATATTTTAAGTAGATCATTCTTTAGATATTTAACATGTTGTCATTTGTGTCTCTATGTTCTCGTGAAAGCATTTGTGACTTGTAAAGCCTTATCCTGCCTTGTTAGTCCATAGATAAATAAACTCTATACAATCTTTTAAAACTTATATTTGTTAACTATACTTTTAAAATTAAACCTTTTTATCTCCAGTTGATAAATAATCCACTATGTATGGTTAAGCCTAATAAATCTACCATTCATATTAAAAGTTCATACAGACATAAAGGACAAATGCAAGATTGGAATGAAGTTAGAATATCTTGGTGGACATTTCTTGAGGAAAGTGTGGAATCCCAGAGCTTGCAGTATGGAGACTCACTCCAGCATGGCGACGATGAACCAATGCATGCAGGGAAAAATAATCTACATGTTTGGGGACTCAACTCTGCGGCAGTGGTTTCTCTACTTTCAAAGCAAACTCAAAAGTAGGTCATCCTAGTATATAACTTCCTTTTATAAACACTTTATTTCCCTTAAGTTCTATACAAGTTCAAATCATTAAGATCCCTCATATTAGAGGACTCAGCTCAGAGCCATGAATCCTGCTCTGTGCAAGGATCAGCCAAACCAAACTTTATGGATGAGATGGCCCTAGGAGCCAATAGGAAATGTGAATGTCATAAACTTTAAAATGAGTGGGAAGCGCAGTAACGATTACCATAATTAAGCTGAAATAGGCTGCTGCAAGGAAACATATATATGTATATCACATATATAGTTGTGAGCATACGAGTCGTTGCTCACGCTTGCAGGCTCGCGCAGCGAGCCCGCAAGAACTGCGTCCCTCGCAAAGCTAGGGACGCAGTTCCCCGCAAATGCGGGTCCTCGGGAAGCGAGGGGCCGCATTTGCGGTGGTGGAGCATCCCAACGTCTCCGCAAATGTGGGTACTCGCAAAGCACTTAGGCAATAAGGCAATGAGCGTCACAGGCGCTCATTGTTGGCGAGCCTCACATGGCGAGGCGCGCCATTAAACCCACCTCGGAACCAACGTTATCGTAACAAAGACCCACACGACGTCTCGAGCGCAACTAAAAACAGTGAAAACACACCAAATACTCACACAAACTACATAAAAAGCTTACCCATAGAAAGGGGGGGCACCCAGGACCTCTGAAAGTGAAGTTACACCTCCATTTAAGTCCAAATTCCCGAGTTCAGACACACGAAAATCCCCTAAGCGAGAGAAAAAATAGGCGCCGAAAAAAATGAAAACGAGGCTCAAAGACCCAGGACCGCCCAGCCACCTACAACTTACCCAAAAAGGGATCCGAGATAAGCTCGGAAACCGGCATTAACCACAGGGGATCCGAGATAAGCTCCGATCCCTGCATTAACCCACATTAACCATCGCAGTGGGGGTCCCGATGGCACGCGATCGGGGACCCCCGCTGCAATCAAAATTCCTGCGTTACAGGTCCTTAAAGGAACGTAAAGGTCTTTAAAGGATCCGTTGTAAAAGAAAAAAAAATATACACTGTCACCCTGTCAATCATGGGGGTCAATACAGACCCCTATAAAACCCTCATTAACCCTGTCACTTATGGGGGTCAATATAGACCCCCATAAGCCCTTCATTAACCCTGTCACTCATGGGGGTCAATACAGACCCCCATTAGCCCTTCATTAACCCTGTCATTCATGGGCGTCAATACAGACCCCCATAAGCCTCTATTTAACCCCATCAGTCCCATAAGGGTATATTAACACCATTATGGGCCTGTTATAACACTACATTAACCACATAAGTGCCATGATGGTCCTCAAGGAACATCATGACACTAAGTATAAACACTATACTGCACTATACCACCCCCAATAAAACATTAAATATCAACTAAACACCCTCTACACTAACCTATTAACATCTACACTACCTACCCCCTATAAACCCTCACCACTCTAATTACAGAAAATAAAAAAGTCTAAAGTCACAAAAAAAAATCTACATTACATGAAATAAAAAACCTAACTCACAAAAAAAAACTAAATTACAGAAAATAAAAAAACGTAAGTCACAACAAATAAAAAAACAAACATTACAGAAAATAAAAATAAAAACATTACAACCCCCCCCTCACTACAGAAAAAAAAAAAAATACACACCTGAAAAGGAAATACATATAATACAAATACATACAATACAAATACATACAATTACAATACAATTACATAGAATTACAATACAATTACATACAATTACAATACAATACACCCCTATCTAATATACATCACACAATATATCTAAATAAATAGCATAATCTAATATACATGCTATCCATATAATAATACATCCCCAATCTATCTAAATAAATACTACAATCTATCTACAATACATCCTATGCTATCTATATAAAACGCATACCCCTAGCTAACATACAATAAATGCTATCTATATATTACCT
The DNA here is from genome assembly GCA_027410445.1 of Discoglossus pictus. Classification (NCBI taxonomy): domain Eukaryota; kingdom Metazoa; phylum Chordata; class Amphibia; order Anura; family Alytidae; genus Discoglossus; species Discoglossus pictus. The sequence continues at coordinate 134,269,914 of CM050169.1, forward strand.
AATATAAGTCTAAGCTAAAATAAAATAATTAAGACCACTCACCTTTGCAGATGTCCATTGGAAACGTCCACCTACGAAAAAAAAAAAAAAAAAAATTAGTGCAACACATTTACAGTTCTAAAATAAACATTCTATACATTCTATACATTCTAAATATTCTACTCACCTTTCCGACATGTCCCGTCCTTATTCTTTTAATCCTTCTCTGGCGCGGCACCTGTTAAAAAACACACAACATTAATACACATATATCAAAATAAAATAAACATAATCTACATTCTACTTGCCTCCCCGTGATGTCTCCGGCCTCCTCCGGATCCTCTTCTGCAACGCCCTGTATAAAAAAAATATATATATACTTACATCCGCACTCCCGGACATCTCCAACGCTAATGAGGCTCCAGGAGATTTTTCCAGAAGAAAATAAGCAATGGCGTCTCCTGATTGGTTAAAAACGCTGTCTATTAAATTCAACCAATCAGGAGGCGCCAATGTGTGAACCAATCACAAAGGGATACACCCTAAAATCCCACTCTGATTGAATAATGCACCCGTCAATCTTTATTTAAACCAATCACAAGGCGCAGATGCCTTCAGCCAATCACAATGGAATACACCCCCACAGGGAGATTGGTTGGAGCCTCTGCGCATTCTGATTGGTTGCACTGACAATAGCCAATCACAATGGAATACACCCTCACGTACTGATTGGTGAAGGATTTGCGTATTCTCATTGGGTACTGTTAATATCAATCAATATTACAGCCAATGGGAAGGCGCAGATGTCTTCACCAATCAGTACGTGAGGGTATATTCTATTGTGATTGGCTGATGGCAATAAAGCCTCGGGATTGGTTCAAATAAAGATTGACAGGTGTGTTATCCAATCCGTGTTGTAAGTTGGGGTGTATACTTTTTTCATTGTTTCACAAATGGGGTCTTCTCATTGGCTGAATTTGATAGACAGCCTTTTCAGCCAATCAGAAGCCGCCATTGCCAATTTTATTCTGGAACACTCCATAGGAAGGTCATTAGCGTCTGAGACATCCGCCGGGGCGGATGTGTGTCACTTTTTTTTTTCTTACATGCGCGGATGCTTCCGGAGAAGACGAGGAGGCCGGAGACATCGCGGAAAGGTAAGCATAATGTAGATTGTGTTTATTTAACTTTGGTTTATGTTTACTAATGTAATGTTTTTTTTTTACAGGAGTAGCGCCGGACGAGACGCAAAGATGGACGACGGAACATGGAGGACGTGACATGCTGGGACGTGACATGCTGGAACGGGACATGCTGGAAAGGTGAGTATAATATTTAGAATATTTAGAATGTTTAGAATGTTTAGTTATTTCATGTAAACGTGTTGTATTAATTTTTTTCATCTTTTTTACCGTAGGTTGGTGATCTGAAGAAACATCTCAAAGGTAAGTGGTCTTAATTATTTTATTGTAGCTTACAATTAGGGTAGCTATATATATATATATATATATATATATATATATATATATATAGCATGTATTGTATATTAGAGATAGATAGGGGGATGTATTATTAGATAGTATTGTATATTAGATAGTGGGATGTATATTACATTATATAGTGGCATGTATATTAGATAGTGGCATGTATATTAGATAGGGGTGTATTGTATTTAATTGAATTGTATTTAATTGTGTTGTATTGTATTATATGTATGTATTATATGTATTTCATTTTCAGGTGTGTAATTTTTTAAAACATTTTGTAGTGAGGGGGGATTGTAATGCATTTTGTTATTTTCTGTAATGTTCCTTTTTTTATTTTTTGTGACTTAGTGTTTTTTTTCTGTAATGTACATTTTTTATTTTTAGTGATTTTATTTTTTCTTATTTTATGTAATGTAGATTTCTGCTTTTTGAGGAATTTAGTTACTTGAGGCACACAGTACACTCACATTGTGTGACAAACAGCATTTCAACACTTTATTTTATTGACCGTCATTTTTTGACGGGCAAGTCGCTAGTATATATATATATTAATTGTTTTTAGTTTATTAATATATTTTGATATTAAAAAGATGTGACAATTGTACTTATAGCTTCAATAAAAAAAAAATGTTTATTTTGTGTTAAAATATGATATATTTATAAACAATGCATTAGAGTGTTTGTTCCTAGGCAACATGGCTTTGTGACGTGTATTATCCCCTTGAGTACTGGGTTGTGTGTTAATCTGGATTTTATATCATAAAACGAGCTTAACACTAACATATCATATTTTTTGATCATACATATGTTGATATTTGATTGTTAAATGTTAAATAATGTTGAAAGTTCATCATTTTGTAGTGCTTTTTGGGCTATACCATCACTTTAAATGCTTCTTGGAGAGCAAGCAAAGGTTTTAAAACTAGCTGAGAGTGGTATTTGATACACATAAATCTTTCTTCTGCTTTTTCAGTTACGGCAGATTTTTAGAAAAATATGAGGATAATGTAATAATGCAGGCATTAATGTTTAAGTTCCATTTTCAGATGCTTTGAGCAGTAAAAATTGGAAAATAATATTAATGAACATTTATTTGCTTAAAAACATTTTGTTTTGTGAGTGAAAAAACTTGAAATAGCAGGTTTATCATCTATAGACTGGATCTTGCAAAGTGTAATTTACTTTAAAAGGGATATCTAAATTTGCTGGAGTATGAATGCATCTAATGGAGGAGAATAAGTAGTGTATGAAAAAAAATGTTTGTATGAAAAAATACCAAAATATATATTTAAACACTCAACTTGAAGTCAGCTGAAATTCTTGCATTTGCAAATAGTTGGCTTTCAAAGTTCACACCCCCAGCCAATCTATTCTAAAATTAACATAACAGTAATATTCAGTTTGACCAATCACATGCAGCATGGTATCCATTTTGTTTTGGAATGATTTGTTTTGGCCAATTAGGTTAGCTGAAATTCTTGTATTAACCCTAACTTCCTGTCTCTGGTGCAAAGCAACATGGGATATGTAGAAAAACAGCTGGGAAATGTAGTGTATCACTGACATGTGACAGGAAACTGCAAGGAGGAAGATGCAAGAAGATTGGCTGAGCAAGCAAGAGCAGGTAAATAGTAAGTTAATATTGCTCCCCGGATTCTGCATGCTGATTGGGGGGGATCAGATGGCTGTTTAGGCACCCCTGGAGGTGTCAACATAATCATTAGAGAGATTTTTAGATAATAATAAAAATACAATGTTTTCTGAGATGTGATGCATACACATAGGCTGCTTTTTGGTATAGAGTACAGAAATGTATTAATCCAGCTCACTTAGATATCCCTTTAAAGGGAGTCTGTCACCCCACAATAAAGTTGTTTCTTGTTTTTTAACGTATTCTTAAAGAGCATGATAAACTAGCTATATATTGTGGTAGCCATTTGAATACTAACCAGTTTCTAATTAAATAATTACCATTACAGTCTGCTTGTCTGTCTCTGTTGTGGGAAAAACGACATCCTATTAAGGATATTAGAAGACAGATCACCTCTCCCACTATTAGGAAGCATTCTGAGCAGCAAATTAGCATACTGAGCCACATATTGGCATACAACAGTCACACAGTCAATACTGATTATCTCAAGAATGATTCACTGAAGAGAAAAATAACCAGTATAATGTATATGCAGTTTTTAATGCTTGTTTTTTGGGTGACAGTGTTCTTTTTACTGTGTTCAACTGTGTATTTCAATCTGATTATGTTAAACTATTATTCATTCTAGTCTAAAGATGAATGACAAACCAGCTACAGTATATTCCCTGTAACACTTTTTTATTGTTTTTACAACAAAGAGGTACATATAAATATATATATATATATATAAACAATGTGTTTCATCACAAATCTATTCCATAAAATAACAATTACACTTCTTAGTACACTCAATTGTTAATTATACATCTTCATGAAATATTTATAGAGAAACAATCTTGAATCACCAGATTGAGTGACTCAACCCAAACCAATCAAGATGGACTGACAAACCAACAAACATACAAACAAACAAAGAAACAAGCAAACAGACAAAAAAAAACACTTTAACACTTTAACAGAAAATAATCTGCTTTAGTCAAATAAAGTGAAAAGTTCTTTACACTGACCTACACAGGTTAAAAGTTAATTTCTACTGTAGTACTGACCTGATATATAATGTGGCAAAGCACTGTATCTGGCTGGTGGGTCAGTGCCCTGTTTTTCAGCACTTAAGAAAGAGGAAAGCACTTTTCACTATATATTGGTTCTCAGCCAGCATACAAAAGAAACAAACACAAAATAAACAGACTAGCTTCCTTGAATATTTAATAAATGGCCTACCTTCCTTGAAGCTTTAACTAAACTGTCAAACTATAAATCAAATCAAATTAAAGTATGCAGGTCTGAATGCCTGGCTGTTTCAGGAATCCCATGTTGCTATGAGTAGGCCTTCAGACTGCAGAGTAGCTGTCTCTCTCCCAGCCCAGTCTCAACTGCCTTTTTCTCAGTTGCTTAGCAACCCTTAAAGGCCATGCTCAGCTGGATTGCTTAGACAGTTGCAGGAGTTCTAACCTCATCACCTCCATGTGGAAAAAAAGGCCCTGCAGAGACTGGCACACATATACCCCTTGTATAAACCTTTTACACATCCCCCTCTAAAGCTCGACCCTAAGGGGTTGAACAAACTCAGCCATGACGCAATGTACGTGGGATAAGGCATCCGCATTACCATGAATTTGACTCTCTCGGACCTCATGGCTCACAACACACCATTCTGATCCACTTGGTATTCAGAGGCAGAGATACTGGAGTGGGTTACCAGCAGTGGCGGCTGGTGACTTTCCAAGTTGGAGGGGCGACAGGGCGAAACATAGCCACTCCCCCTTTTCAAACCACACCCATTTTTATAACTCCTCCCCCTGACGTCACGATGACCTTTATAAGCCCCGCCCAATGACCTTATACTTGTAAAGCCCATTGAAATACATGATCAGCAATGCAGAAATGTCAAGAAGTAAAGTAACAATGTGTTAAATTCATTGGTATACAATATAGATTGAAAAAACTCATGTGACAAGACTACAGCAATATCATAATTGCACCTATACGTATTAACAGAAAAATTAAAGGAGTGACACCTACCATTAGTCGGGTCTTCTTCTCAGGGTATTCACGTTCATTAAGTTGACCAACGAGTACAAACAAATCTGCAGCCACATAGGGTTTGCACCTGGGGTTGAAAGAAAACAAGCAAATCAATCAGACCATTCAAGAACAAAACCATACTTAAAAAACATTAAACGACCAAGTGGAACCATATAGGCCCCAAACATACCTTAGAAGACCAAGTGGAACCATATAGGCCTCAAACATACCTTAGAAGACCAAGTGTGACCATAGGCCCCAAACATACCTTAGAAGACCAAGTGGAACTATATAGGCCCCAAACATACCTTAGAAGACCAAGTGGAACTATATAGGCCCCAAACATACCTTAGAAGACCAAGTGTGACCATATAGACCTCAAACATACCTTAGAAGACCAAGTGTGACCATATAGGCCTCAAACATACCTTAGAAGACCAAGTGTGACCATAGGCCCCAAACATACCTTAGAAGACCAAGTGGAACTATATAGGCCCCAAACATACCTTAGAAGACCAAGTGGAACTATATAGGCCCCAAACATACCTTAGAAGACCAAGTGAAACCATATAGGCCTCAAACATACCTTAGAAGACCAAGTGTGACCATAGGCCCCAAACATACCTTAGAAGACCAAGTGGAACTATATAGGCCCCAAACATACCTTAGAAGACCAAGTGGAACTATATAGGCCCCAAACATACCTTAGAAGACCAAGTGTGACCATATAGGCCTCAAACATACCTTAGAAGACCAAGTGTGACCATATAGGCCTCAAACATACCTTAGAAGACCAAGTGTGACCATAGGCCCCAAACATACCTTAGAAGACCAAGTGGAACTATATAGGCCCCAAACATACCTTAGAAGACCAAGTGGAACTATATAGGCCCCAAACATACCTTAGAAGACCAAGTGGAACCATATAGGCCTCAAACATACCTTAGAAGACCAATCAGCACTGCATAGGCCCAAACCAGTGGATCTTGGGATTCAAGAAAACAACAACATTTAACTTCTGTTTAGACAACACAATAATCAATGTCAAACAAACACGTTGAATTAGCATATGGATAACCATATGAGCAGTAACGCCACGCCAAGGCTTCAACAATTGTTACTGACCATTCACACACCTTTCATAGCTCCTTCAATATGCACACCCACACACCATTCATACTTTACTTACCACAAGTTATTTTTGGTAGTGAGGTGGTGCCATTTCTGAGAACTTTACGTACCCTTGAAGGTGCCTCCAATTCCTTCAAACCAATGCATTTAACCGCTACAGGGCCATGGTGCTTTTTAATTACTTTTTTGATCCTCTTCAATGTGGAGAAGCATCTTTCTGGTTCTTTAGTAGTCTTCGTTGTTGTAAGCAGGATTCCTTATAGCTTCACTCACTCTGTTAAATTATGTAGATTAAATTGATGCTAAAGTTGCTGCACTTGTACAGACATGGAATTCTTGCTTCCCGTACACAAGTGACAGCTACCCTTGGAAGTGCCTCCAATTCCTTCAAACCACGCCAAGGCTTCAACAATTGTTACCGACCATGCACACACCTTTCATAGCTCCTTCCATATGCACACCCACACACCGTTCATACTTTACTTACCACTAGTTATGTTTGGTAGTGTGAGGTGGTGCTGCTTAACGCAGTTTATCTTTGCACACCTTGGGGGTATGCATTCTTCTTTGCTTCAATCACTTGTATTTTAATTTTGCACGGCGATCTTTCAAAGAAGAAAACTTCTCAATGTTTTTTTCATTGAAGTCTGGGATTTCGGAAATCAGTTGCTTTTCCATTGAGAGCATCGCCAATGCATTCAACCGCTCCAGGGACATGGTGCTTCTTAAAAAGGTTTTTATCCTCTTCAATGTGGAAAAGCATCTTTCTGATTCTGCAGTGGTCATCGGTGTTGTAATCAGGATTCTTAATAATTTTACTGTCTCTGTGAAATCATTCTGCAGATTAAATTGATGGAAAAGTTTGTGCAGAGCAACAGCACTTGTATAAGTATGAAAATCTGTCTTCCCATACAGAAGTGACAGCTCAGTGCGTAATTGTTCCTTCTTCAGTATTGGATATGCTTGCACGGTGTCTTCCAGAGCTTGGGTTGGAAAGCAAGTGTCATGGGTTTTATACAAGTCACTTTGAACAAGTTTGGCACTGACTAGGTGATTTGAAAATGAAAAACGTTCTTTTGCATGAACCACCACTATGTCACATACCTCTCTTGAAAGTTGTCTCAAGGTTGAGATCTCCGCACTCCGTCTGTTGACTGTTACATCGCTCGGCAAACTTGCTTCTATCTCTTCAACAGAATTACGGATTTTCTGGATGCTGGCGACAAAGTCTTCTGTGACTTTTTGGATATAAACAGTATCCGTGTCTCGCTTCTGAAGCTGACTATAGAGGATGTCAACATGTGGCATTATTAAATGAAATAATTTAAGGAAGTAAAGGAACTCCCTGTCTTCCAGCATTCCAATGAAACCTGCGGCTTCCCGTATAGATGTTGGATCAAAGTTTAGACATGCTTCAATTGTCTGGAAACACTCAAGTAGCGCATCTCTGTTCTCGTAGATCACGTTCACGGTCCTAACGTTGAAGTTCCATCGTGTTGGTGCACCTCTTGGAAGTCTTCTACCAACTACCTCATCCAGAACTCCAGTGCTTTTTGGAGAGCGTGAAAAAAAAGATGGTATGCCGCCTATGTTGGAAAAAAAAACTCGAACTCTTCCAATCCTTGAAACTGCTTTCTCCATTATTAGGTTCAGTTGGTGAGCATAGGAATGGACGTAGTGTGCGTTCGGGTACACGTCTTTTATTTTTCTTTGAACTCCTCCTTGATCTCCACGCATCACACTGGCACCATCGTAGCTTTGAGCTATGAGTTTCTTCTTGTCTTCTGGCTCTGGGAGAACAGTATTCAGTGTTTCCAGCACAACAGCAGCAATCGAGTCTGCATCCGTTGATTTCATTTCCGTGAAGCCATCAAATCTTTCCACCACTTGATGCTTCTTGTCAATGTAGCGATAGACTACAACGCACTGTGTCCTAGTGGAAATATCGGTTGTTTCATCCGCTTGGATTGCCACAAACTGGGCTTCCTTAAGCTCTTGGTGAATCACTTCCTTATTAACTTCATGCATGCAGTCCAGTAGCTCATTCTGCATGGTTTTGGATGTGCCCTTAAACACAGTTGCAGTCTTCAAATGCTGTTCCATTGCACTATCGATACTGCCAACCAAATCCACCAGGCCTCTAAACACTCCTGTATTTAGCGATGTTTCACTCTCGTCGTGTCCTCTTAATGCCAGTTCAAAAGCGCCACAAAAGCGAACACAATCAATTATCTTGGAAAGGATGTACCGGTTCTTAGCCACTTCTTCGTTGTGTTTTTGAATGCTGACTTGGTATCCTTGGTCCAGTTGAACAGCAATGTTCGCCTGTCCAAGCATCTCAAACTTAATCCTGTTATCCAAGTGAGCTTTAGAACTTTTGTGTTTCGCCAATTTATCAGCTAGATGTTTGACGTCAGTCACTCCAGTTTTGGTCCAAGCAGCGTCACCACCAAATAGGATGCATGGGAAACAATATAAGGACTTCCTAGAAATGCTTCCAGAAAGCCAGTCGTTCTTCTTGTACCATTCAGTATTGAAATTACGGACATATTGCTTCCCTCTATCTCTTGCGATTTGCTGCAGATTTATCTCTGGTTGGTCAGCTCCTAACCGTTTTACTTCCACCTTCTCCTCATAGGTTAGGGTGCCGAAAGGCTTCACAAGTAGAGAGTCAATAGTATTCATTTCTGATACCAATAGAAGAAAGAGATCACGGTATATTAATTTATATTATGTCACAAAATTACTTTAAAATAACAGTGTGTTGAATTCATTGGTATACATTACAGATTGCAAACCCTCATGTGACAAGACTACATCAACATCAAATTTGCACCTATACGCATGGACAGAAAATTAAAAGCAATGATACTCACCTACAGTTGACTCTCCTTCTCGGGGTATTCACGTCCAGTAAGTCAACCAACGAGTCCAAACAAATCTGATTCCACAGATAGTTTGCACCTGGGAAGTGATAGAAAACAACAAAAAAAAACATTAGAACGTTTAAGACCCAAACCGTAACTTTTAAAACCTTAAAAGAGCAAGTGTGACCATATAGGCCCCAACCGCACCTTAAAAACCCTAAATAACAAATTGGGACCATATAGGCCCCAACCGCACTTTAAAAACCCTAAATAACAAATTGGGACCATATAGGCCCCAACCGCACCTTAAAAACCTTAAATAACCAATTTTGACCATATAGGCCCCAACCGCACCTTAAAAACCCTAAATAACAAATTGGGACCATATAGGCCCCAACCGCACCTTAAAAACCCTAAATAACAAATTGGGACCATATAGGCCCCAACCGCACCTTAAAAACCCTAAATAACAAATTGGGACCATATAGGCCCCAACCGCACCTTAAAAACCCTAAATAACAAATTGGGACCATATAGGCCCCAACCGCACCTTAAAAACCTTAAATAACCAATTTTGACCATATAGGCCCCAACCGCACCTTAAAAACCCTAAATAACAAATTGGGACCATATAGGCCCCAACCGCACCTTAAAAACCCTAAATAACAAATTGGGACCATATAGGCCCCAACCGCACCTTAAAAACCCTAAATAACAAATTGGGACCATATAGGCCCCAACCGCACCTTAAAAACCCTAATTAACAAATTGGTACCATATAGGCCCCAACCGCACCTTAAAAACCCTAAATAACAAATTGGGACCATTTAGGCCCCAACCGCACCTTAAAAACCTTAAATAACCAATTTTGACCATATAGGCCCCAACCGCACCTTAAAAACCCTAAATAACCAATTTTGACCATATAGGCCCCAACCGCACCTTAAAAACCTTAAATAACCAATTTTGACCATATAGGCCCCAACCGCACCTTAAAAACCCTAAATAACAAATTGGGACCATATAGGCCCCAACCGCACCTTAAAAACCCTAAATAACAAATTGGGACCATATAGGCCCCAACCGCACCTTAAAAACCCTAAATAACAAATTGGGACCATATAGGCCCCAACCGCACCTTAAAAACCTTAAATAACCAATTTTGACCATATAGGCCCCAACCGCACCTTAAAAACCTTAAATAACCAATTTTGACCATATAGGCCCCAACCGCACCTTAAAAACCTTAAATAACCAATTTTGACCATATAGGCCCCAACCGCACCTTAAAAACCCTAAATAACAAATTGGGACCATATAGGCCCAAATTGTAAAAAAAAAAAAAAAAAAAAAAAAGTATATATATATATATATATATATATAAATTGATATCAATATATCACAATAAATAAATATATATATATCAAATATATATATATATATATTTATTTATTGTGATATATTGATATCAATTTTTATATATATATATATATATATATATATATATATATATATATTATATATATTATATATATAAATATATATATATATATATCAATCAATATATCTATCAATCAATATATATATATATATATATATATATATATATGTATATATATATATATATATATGTATATATATATATATATATATATATATATATTTATATCCAAATATATATATACGCAGAAAAAATACACATAAATATAGATAAACATATACATACAACAATATATATTAACTAGCGACTTGCCCGTCAAAAAATGATGGTCAATAAAATTTAAATGTTGTGAAATTTGTTTGCATCTCCAAATGAGTCAGCTACATTTGTCCCTTTTTTTTTTCTAAAAATAAAAACACATAATTATTTTTAACTTTTTATTTTTTTAACTTTCAACTTATATTTCCCAAACATTAAACTTTGTAACATGCAACTTGTATATGAAACATTTGTGCAACATTTTGTTACCAATACTAACACTTTTCAATACATATTTATCACTGAGTAACTGCAGATTATATTAACTTAGAGTAATTAAATTGTTTTAACAATAACATACTTTTTCTCATTTGTAACATATTTGTTAAACTGTTGTTAAACTAAATTAGCATTGAATCCAGAGGAAGGCAAACAATAAAAAACCCCTATTGAAACTTGTCCAATTGTATCAAAGAGGGAAAAAAATGAATTCCTTCCTGACCCCATTAACTGGCGATCGGATTTCTCCCTGAATCAATACTTTATCTTTAAATAATACATTTCAAATTCTTACTAAATACTTCAACTTTATAGTAACAATACATATTTGACTATACAACATATATATTTACCCAACTTTTGTAAACATTCCAAAAACACATATTTAACATTTTAAATTGTAACTTCAAACAATAACATTTAACTTTTGTAAATTATGGAAAAATCTGTGAATTGTTTTTGTGGGGCCAATCATGTAAATATAAAACTTTGAACCCATTCCAATCTGTTTCAGGATATTTTACTGTTTTTTTTTTTTTTCATTTAGTCCATTCTGCAAATATCATATATATTTTCATAATTGAAATAGTGGTCCCCTGTTTAAAGAGTCCCAGAGTACTTTAATTTAGTACTGGAAGTCAAACCACTGTTCTCTATCTTTTTTTGTCCATTCTTTAGATGTTTTACTTGAAATATTGTTTTTGTGTAATCATATTGAGTCCCATAAAATGTTGGCAGTAAAATGAAACCATTGTCCACTATCTTTCCAACACCTCATAGTAGACAATGTTTTTGGTGTAAACACATCCATCGTCCAATAAATGACCTTGAGTTTAGTTTTCTTCAACATGCACTTTAATTTCTTTTGGATTAGTGCACCTTGAAAAAGCCACATAGAGTTGTCCATGTGCAAAAACTGGTTCCTTTAAAAAAATCCCAACTGACTTAAAAGTTTGTCCTTGGGATTTATTAATGGTCATAGCAAATGCCATGATAACTGGAAATTGTCTCCGTTGAAGGACAAAGGGCAAACCACTCTTACTTGGAGCTAAATCAATTCTTGGTATAAAAACTCGTTCACCTTTATGGGTCCCAGTTATAATTTCTGCATGTATAAAATGATCTTTTAACTCATGCACAATTAATCGGGTCCCATTACAAAGTCCTTTTTTTGGATTCATATTTCGCAATAACATAACAATTGCACCTTTTTTCAATTGTAAAATATGTGGGGGCATTCCAGATGGTGTTAACGAATTAATAAATTCAATACTAAAATTCGATTCACTGTCTTTATCATCTGACAGAATCGAATCTGCACTGTAATAATTCTTTTGTGGTGCATTGATGTATTTTTACATTTCATTATTTACATTCAAGGCATCGATATTTTTTGATGTTAATATTACTTTGTTTGCAATGTCTGTGTAATCCTCATTATTAAGAGTGTTTAGGAATATGGCTGATATGAGTGATTCATTGCAAACCATTTCTGATGGAATTTCAATGGTATCATTTGGTAAATGCTGTATTTCTGGATGTTTTCCATCTCAGATTTTAATGAGCCAGTCATTGAATTCATTTTGGCCTTCAGATCTCATATTTAATTCTAATTTGAGATGTGTAAATATTTGCCACAGTTTACTGGTCTTGATACATGTTTCAATGATCTCTGTTCTATTTCCGTGTGGCACAACAGGTAATGTTTGCCTAAAATCGCCTCCTAACAGCATCACCTTTCCACCAAATGGCAACTTATTATCCATCACTTCTTTTAAGAATCTGTCAATACATTGCAGTGCATGACATGACATCATTGTTGCCTCGTCTATGATAATTAGTTTAGTTAGTTTGAATTTTTTTGCTTGTATGGAATTATCTGAGACTGATGTTTCCAAAATGGGAACTGGCAGCTTAAATCCACTATGCACAGTTCTACCACCATCTAACAAAAGTGCAGCAATTCCAGTTGTTGCAAATGGCAAAGCTATCTGACCCTGTGATCGAATATAACTCATCAAACAATTGTACAGATACGTTTTTCCTGATCCACCTGGTCCGTCTACATAGAAATACCGGTCTTTGACCATTTCATCATCTGTAGCATTTGTGATGGCATGAAATGCTTCTAACTGTAAATTATTTAAAGTTGCCAGTTTTTCTTGGGTTTTTTTGTTTTTGAAGCTCAGTGTCATAATCATCAAAATTGATGTCATCTATAAGTCCTGGATCTGGTAAATTAAAACTTGCACAATTTAATCCATGAGCCAACAATATTTCTTGGATTTCCAACAATGTTTTTAACAGAGCTATTGGTTCTCTGTAACGTTTCAAGAAATCTTCTGACATATTTAATTTAAATGTTTCCCACAAAGTGAAAGCATCAGGTACATTGCAAAATATACAAATGAATGCAAATTGTTGTCTCATTTGCTTAGGCATTTGACATAGTGCTGCTTCTTCCAGACACCTCTCCCATTCTGTATCATCAGCTATGAAATTTTGATGTCTTGCAGCTAATAGGAATGTCTCATAAACTATGTCATTCACTGTACGTAAATGCTCAAAACTCTGTGCACCGGGAACATGTAACAGAAGTAATCTTAAGCTGAAACGTTCAATGTCCCTTGGACTGACGGTATAAATTCGTGGTATGATTTTATGGGTATCTCTTTTTCGTAGTCGCCATAGACCATTTACAAATACATAGTGATATGGTATCTCTATGTATAAAAATTGTCTGGCATGCGTATCCTGACAGTTTAATTTAAACCACGCAGTAAGCGTAGTATCTCTATCTTCACTTTGATATAATGCAGTTCTTTCATTTCCTTCAGTAAAGCAAACCATCTGACTTTGAGGCAAATGTACAGCTAAACGATAGATAGCATGTGACCGATCATGCATCTCAAATTTCAAAAGGCGCCACATTGCTTCCGGAGCACTCACATACCGAGCATCTAAATAATTTGAAAGTTCATCATGTAAAATTGGATTTTCGTTTTCATTTCCAGCACCTTGTACAACAACAGTAGCTGCATCATATCCTTTGTATATATATATTTATACACATACTTAATTGATTTAATCGAAGTGCAAGCTTCCACATTGATGTGTGCATTGTACTTCATGAGCAAATGTGGATTGTATGGAACGACAAATCTATTATCAACCTTTTGGCCCCGGATAATAGCTGTTTGTCCTTGTGTTCTTTTATACAAAGGATATCCATCACAATTTGCATAAGTTTGCATTTGAAATTGTTTTGTAAATTCTTTAGTACATTTTTTATTTTCCATACATGGTGAATTCAGATTCATCTCTCCACATGGGCCATGAATCATTCTATGTGTAACAATCTCCCAAAGTTTTGTATATATATTTCTTGGTCTGGCAATTGTGCCGAAATTACTGAATCCACTCTCTCTGCAGTTTTCAACTTGTCTTTTTCCTGCAGTATTAAAAGTATGTGAGCATGTGGCAATCCTCTTTTTTGAAATTCAATGGTGTAAACAAAAGCCACACATTGTCCAAATAAATGTGCTTTAGTGATGTCATGAATTAATGAATTGAGTTTGATTTTAAATACTCTTGCCACTAAATATGGTCGGTCAGAAGTAGTTTGTGCCAAATTCAAATTCTCCTTGATCTCTGGCCATTGTGGATTACAGGTGAATGTAATAAATAAATCTGGTTTTCCAAATTTAGTAACAATAGCCATGGCATCATTATACCTTTCTCGCATATTGCGAGGAGATCCTTGGAAAGAGGATGGCAAAATAATTGCTCTTCCAGCTGGAATGTCTCTGTTGGCAGCTAAATCTGCCACATAATCCATTAATCCACAATACTGTTCTACTCGTAATTTATTTTGTTGATATTTAATACAATTTAGATTATTGGCTTCAACTTGTAAATATGAATCAATAATCCATTGTTGAGTGAGTTTTCCTCCATGTAAAATTGGATTAAAACAATCACGGATAGCAGTTTGTGCCACTTTATATTCCAGCATGGAAATATTAGATCGAATACGAAGTTTAGTATTGGGATAACTTTCCAATTTTAATTTTGGTTCCCATCCTGGTTCCCCATTTGGAAAGAAAATGGGATATGTCATTGGATCTAAATTACAGCTTAATATATTGATATTAATAAATGGTTGTTCTTCATTGCGTGGATATATTCTAATATCCCGCTGAAAAGGTGGTTCACCATCTTCATTTTTAAACACCATGGCAACCTCATTTACAGTAGGTAAATTATATCTTCTCTGATCAGTGTTGCGATCTCTTTTTAACACCATATTGACTCTTGGTGTAGGCAATTGATGTCTTTGAACATGTTCCTGTTGTTCTTTTTCAAGCTGTGCTAATTGTTTGTATGCTTGACTATATGGTTTTTTTTTCATAATTTTATCCAGCTGTTCAAAGACTATGCGCAAACACTGTCTATTTTCTGGAAGTGTCATTCTTTGTTCCACAGCTTCCATCGTATCTAACACATATAACTGTGCAAATTTCCTTTGCTGTCCTTCTTGTGGGTGTAAATGCGAAGTTCTGTGGTATATTTGACCTTGAACTCTGAAACAATAAGGACCATGTCCTGGTACATTTTCTGCTAATGTTGCACCCATTGAAGCAAATGAAATTGCACTGTTATAAGACCTTATGTTTTGTTTAAAATTATTATAATTTGGAAATGTTGGATCACTCATAATGCATTCTAAATAATATGGAAATGGGTGTCTTACTGGAAGTTTGACCTTCCTTTCTGACAGCAACGAATGAAATGTCCGTCATAAGGTCTTTCCTTTATAAAATGATAGGCCCCCACAAAACTGACAAACCACATTAAGTAATCCACAATAATGAGTATCTACTTCTACTGCAGTAGTAAACACATTATCATGCATTTCTTCAACATAAATATCAGACCCACATTCTATATGTACATTTTTTTCTTGTGTGTCTACATTCAAGTCATTCTGCAAAAGAGAATCATTGCACAATGGTTCAGAGAGATGTTTTTGTTTACTTTTACGTTTCTTGGAAGCCCCAACACACTCACTTGCGGCTTTCTTACTCATCTTTCTTTTATTTAAAAGTCTCTGTCGATCTTCTTCTCGCAAGCGTTGTGAAGTCTCCGGTGTCTGAGCATCTCTCCACCTTTGCTTCCTTTCCCTTGCCAATCTTCTTTTGCGTTCAACTTTGTCTTCTCCATTGTCCGCCATGTTAATCTGTAATTGTAAATAGAAATGCAATTATTGTTTATTCTTTGTTTTGTCTAAATTTTTTTTCCTTTTTCTACTGTTCGATGAAAGTAGATAAATTACTAATAAAACATTTTCAATTGTTGCACTTTAGACTGAAAGAAATGAAACCATTTTTTAAAGTATTTTATTGACATATATGAAATCGTAAATAGCTGAACATATCTATCTTTATATTATTAATCCTTCAATTACATTCCTTCTTGATTGAATTCACAGCATACCATCAATGTCTTTTATTTGCAAGTGTTGTAAGCTTCTTATTTTCTTTAAATATTATTATTAATTAGTATTGTCTTTTCATTTTTTTTCAAGTTTTGACTAAATATCATACATTAATGACTCAATAAGTACTCTCTATTTTCAACAAAGTCGTACGCACTGCGCAACGCAGCGTGACGTCTCGTAGTTAGACAATTATAATATGTGATATATAGCCTTCTTCTATGCATCACTACAAAATTAAATTTTATACCTGTGAGGATGATGTTGATGTTGTTCCAAGGCTGCAAACGTCACGCTGTCTGTTTATTCCCTTGCAGATCAGAATAAACTGTAAAATCAAATAGATAATATTTTTAAACTTTTGCTTCATCAATATCATTAAATGAACGTCAACATACATATATTTGGCTACATTAAAAACCTCCTAATTTTTAATATTTTGACATAGTAATATAATTAAATTTTTGTACCTGTCCAAATGACCCTTATGCTGTTCAATGTGTGCAAATGTCACTATCTCTGGTCATTCACGTAGATTTCCCTGCAATTATACAAAATAGTAATTCATGTATAATATATTACTTCATCTGTATTAATCAATGAGGCTTAACATACCTATTTTTGCATAGATTAAAAACATGAAATAAATATATCAATAAATCAACATGAACACACATATGTAAGCATAGATTCTAAACATACACTCAATATTACTATTATTCTTTCAATAAGAATCAATGAATCTGTCTTAATCTTAAATTAATGTCTGACTAAATATAACATCAACACATAATCATGTAGCCTTTTTATTTTTTTTGAGTTTTATTTTAAAATGAGTATGTTACAACTTAATTCTTAAAATAATGTACATTACTAATGAACTAAGAATCAATTACTGTTCATTAATATAAAACTAATGTGTGACTCAATCTAACATCAACATGTAAGCATGAGTATATCAGCTTTTTTTTTTATTTTTGGTTTATTTTATACAAAATATTGCACATTCTTAACCTTTTTTAAAATTAATGATTAGTAATGATATTATGAATGTTAATTACAATTCTTACCCACAGGTAATCACGACATAACACCAAATAGTTCTTAAATTAATGTACATTAATATTTAATGAATCAATGTGTTCCTAATTAATTAATGTACATTATGAATGAATGTGTTCCTAATTAATTAATGTACAATATGAATGTTATTAACAATTTTTTCACACAGGTAATCATGACATATAACCAAATAATTGTTAAATTAATGTACATTAATAATTAATTAATACAATTTTTTTATTGTCCTTCTTAATTTTGATATTAATAATTAATTAATTAATTAATGTACATTATGAGTGTTATTACCAATTCTTTCACACAGGTAAGCACAATATTATGTTTCTATTAATTAAATTTCTTATCTATTATTTATTAATTAAGTACCAATTTATTAATTAATAATTATAAAAAATAGGCACAATATTATTTTTCTATTAATTAAATTTCTTATCTATTATTTATTAATTAAGTACCAATTTATTAATTACTAATTATAAAAAATAGGCACAATATTATTTTTCTATTAATTAACTTTCTTATATATTATTTAATATGTAATTACCAATTTATTAATTAATAATTAGAAATAATATATTTACCTTTTTTAATATAATAATGCTGAAGCAGTATACTGAAGAGCTCCCAATCTATTGCGATTTCCCTGCATCCGAAAACATCCAGTCAGACTGTCATCACCTGAGGAGAAAGTGTCAGTCCTGTGTGAAATGTGCCCTATATATAGGCTTTGTGCGCGAGACCAATGCATTGTTTTAGGCGGGAAATCCGCAGTTGCGCAAGGCAAATGCGTTGTTTTCGGCGGAAAATTCTATGTGGCGTGAGACAAAGGCGGGAAATCTGTGTTAATGCGTAAATCGGTAATCTCGTTTCGTAAAATATACTCGTTACTGTCTTTTTACTCATTGTGCGGTTAATCCGCATCCTTTATCTCGTTGTTTTTCTAACACATACGTCTGTGGCGGTGTTTTACGCAGTTCGTAGTAGTATAGCCTCGTTTTCATTTTTTTTGTCGGCCATTTTTTTCTCGCTTCGCCGATTTTTGATCTTTGTAACTCGGCTAAATCGATCTAAATTGTAGTTCCAACTCACTTCCAGACGTCCTGCCTGGTTCCCCATGCTGTAAGTGACCTTTATTTTTATTTTTTGTGTGTATTTAGTGTTTTTTTTAGTGTTTTTCTTCCGCCGCTTATCTCGTAATTTTTTTCACCTCGTATTTTTTTTTCTAATTGTTACGATGTAACGACTCGCCTCGCTACGCGAGGCTCGCCTGCAATGAGCGCCTGCGGCGCTCATTGCCAAAGTGCTACAATTTAACGGCTCGCCTCGCTGCGCGAGGCTCGCCTGCAATGAGCGCCTGCGGCGCTCATTGCCAAAGTTCTACAATTTAACGGCTCGCCTCGCTGCGCGAGGCTCGCCGGGCGATGAGCGCCTGCGGCGCTCATTGCAAAGTCGTACGCACTACGCAACAGAGCGGTTTAACGGCTCGCCTCGCTGCGCGAGGCTCGCCGGGCGATGAGCGCCTGCGGCGCTCATCGCAAAGTCGTCCGCACTGCGCAACGCAGCGTGACGACGTCTCGTAGTTAGACAATTATAATATGTGATTGACATTTATTATTTGATTAATTGATGTTCTTTATTACTTGTTATATTATATTGTTCATGCATTTCTATTACACATTATTTTTTATACATATTACAGTGCTATTTTTTGGCTATACATGTTACAGGATATTATCCTGTAACATGTATATCACATAAAATAGCCCTGTAGTATGTATAATACATACAGTGTCAAACAAGTTCACACTAACCTTTTTTACCCTTACAGGCTTCCATACCTGCTTGCTGATTTGCTAATTTTTTAAAGACTCTCATTGGTTGAAATCGATGTCAATCAAAAATTTCAGCCAATCAGAGTCCTTCAAAAATTAGTATATAAAGCAGACCGTGGGAAAAAAAACAATTAATCGCGGGAGGGGCTCCTTGTAGGAGGAGCTCTTTTAGTTTGTTGTTTTTTTTTTTAGAGCGTCGTTTTTTTTTTGTGGAGGCCTCTTTCAATGGGCCAGAATGGATGGATGGACAATGGCTTAAATCAAGATTGGATTATTTGACCAGTGGCTTCAATCAACATTGGATTATTTGACCAGTGGCTTCTATCAACATTGGATTATTTGACCATTGGCTTCAATCAACATTGGATTATTTTATTTGACCATTGGCTTCAATCAACATTGGATTATTTTATTTGACCAGTGGCTTCAATCAACATTGGATTATTTGACATGGGCTTCAATCAACATTGGATTATTTTCATGACTATATCCAGAGGACAGAAGGCCAACGCTGGAGGGGTCAATTTGACAGGTAAGTATGTGCTGTTGTTTATTTTATTTTTTATTAATGTTTAAAGCTGTTTATTTTTGTATAATAATGTGTTACATACTGTGTTAATGTGTTTACTGTATTTTTTTTCCCTTCCCTTATTTTTATTTTATCTTTAAAAGTGACAGGCACATATACATGCCTGTTACTTCTAAAAATGGAATAAAAATAGGGGGGGGGGTAGGTATTTGGTTCAGGGTGGGGTTGGTCACGCTCAGGCGCCCATCGGTCGCCTATCGGACCGCGTAGGCCACGATCAGGGGTGGCACAGGCCTCATGGGGGTGAACATCCACCCCCATGTGGCCTGGTCAACCCCGCTCACCGCCCGAATACCCCGATCACCGTGATCGGGGTAATCGGGCGGTGCTAGCATAGGCCACATTGGGGTGGTGGTGATCGGGCCTCGGGGGTGGCATAGGGCGGCGACATGGAGGTCATCAGGGGTGGCACAGGCCTCATCAAGGGGGTGATCCGATCACCCCCATGTGGGCCTGTGCCACCCCGCTCACCACCCGACTACCCCGATCCCGTGATCGGGGTAATCCCGCGGTGGCATGATGGCATAGCATAGTGCAGGCCTGATCGGGGGTGGCACAGGCCACATGGGGGTGATGGCTGGGGGTGGCACCAGGCATTGTAGGCCTAGGGTCGTCGGTGGTAGTTGGTGGGTGGCTGGGTAGGTGGCAGGCCAGGCAGGCATAGTGGGGGTAACTGGTCACCCCTAACTTTTATTAGGGGCTACTAGGGGTTTTGGTTTGGCCAGGGGCAAGGGCAGGGCAGGTGCCAGGCAGGTAGACTTACTGTGTTAGGCAGGCAGAGCAGATGTGAGTAGATTCAGCCAGGGAGGTCTCTCAGTCTCAGCGTGACCAGGGTCAGGAAACAGAAAGGGGGAAGGGACAGGCAACTGATGGTTTTATTGACTGTATCAGTCAATCAAAATGAAAACTCGAGGCCCTATTTGCTGGCGGGCGCTCAGGGCTAACGGTCTGGGTGGGTTTAGATTGTTCACTTAGTAACTGGACAGCCTTCCATCATTGATTGGTCAATGATGGAAGACTGTCAGTTATTAATTGATACATTTATGACCGCCCATGCATATCGTCACTGTGATGGTGGGCGGCATGCATTAACTGTCAGGGGGCCAGGCCAGGACTCATTGAAGAGAAGAGAAGAGTCTAAAGGTTAGTGTACACAGTACTAGTGTAATTTGATCACACAGGGTGCAGGGCTATATAGATACACAGCATTAGTTAATGTAGCGCAAGGGTTATCTTAAAGTGACAGTGTCCCTTTACTAACTTTACTTCATTTTAATACTATTGAGACTTGAAATGATGATGTACACCTTATATTTAATTGTTTTTGGGTTATACTAATACATTGTTGTGTTTTTTTTATTGCAGGGTAAAGAAAATATTTGGGGGGGGCGTTTGCCCTGACGCCCCAATGGATGGGCCGCCCCTGGTTACCAGTCCCTTCTCCAGTGGGCCACAGCATATAGTTCCTGGTATTTCTAGGTGGTCTCCCATCCTGACCAAGTACTGACCAGGCCCGACCCTGCGCGGCTTCAGGGTGGTGTGACCTCTTGGTTCCCAGACTGGAGAAAAGCACGAAATCCTAACCACTGGACCACCAGGAAACCCTCTCAGTTCTAAATATCTAAATACATATAAATATTAAAAAAAATATAGAAATATAGTAAAAATATATATATATATATATATATATATATATAATCCCCTCCAAGGAGCTGAAAAATACAATTTCCCAACTTAGACCTCTCTAAGATAAATGCATCTTTTCAATCAATGTATAAAATGACCACTATGGAAAAAAAAAGCTTTTTTAAAGAACTACCCTGTCTGAAAGATTATACTTTCTATCATTCAAAAAAGCTTAAACATTGCAGCCTCTAATTTATTGTTTTTTTATGCGAAGCGTGTGGCGCAGTTGCTGGCAAGGAGCGCCGGAGGTGCTCCTTGCCAGCAACTGCGGACCTCGCAAAATGTACAGACTTACGCGTACCGCCCAAAACCCGCAAATATGAAAACATTAAAAATACAATAAATAGACACAACAAATACATAACACAAATAAGCTTACCTACAGCAAGGGGGGCCACCGAGGACCTCTAAAAACGAAAACAAGGCTAAGCACGCAAAACTACTACACTTATTCGCAAAACAGAACGGACGCTCCAGACCACTTGACGAAGCACGTAACACACACTATGCGGCACGTACCACACTGCTATTACCCACCATTTTGCATGAGACACACAACTATTAGCCGGAAAATGGCGTCTGGAACGCCAATTTATGCTGGAACACAAATAGCGCATGCGTATTGCGTTCTAACGGTTTCAAGCACCTAAAAGTTTATAAATACTGCCCACTTTCCAGAAAATTCTACATTTCTCCTGAGGTGATGAACAGTGTGACTGCATAGACTGCTGTCGTTACTTGAGAAGATAATTACTTCCGAATTTACAACTTCACAATCTGCAAATTCAAACTGAGAGGTAAGCTATAATATATTTAATTTATTATGAAAGAGCCCCCCAAAAAATAAATAAATAATAAAACAGTTCAAACATTCACAACGAAGACGTCATGTATAGTGTGACATGTCAAATGCACATATATGTGTATAGGCCCTACAACAAGCTCATCTTAACTCAAACTAATGAAACAAGTATATTCAAGTGACAATAATTAACAGTAAATAATGCCCGACCACAAAAAATTACACCCATACATATTTAACCTGCAGCTGAATCTTTCCCTTTTTTTCACTATTCAAACAGACTCTGCATCAACAGGGTCGCTCAATAATTTGTAGCGTGGACTGTGAAAGGGAATTACTTTTCAACAACACAAAGAAAGAAGAAGAGGTAAGAGACAAAAATACATTACATGCAGAAAAAGAGCATGCTTTTCCAAAACCAAAACTATGAATATACAATTAACCATTTGCCTTTCTCTTTCAAACAGACACTACAAGAAGACTACCGGATTTACATTGGCAGTAGGGCTTCAATCAAGGTATAGTATAACAAGAAAAAAAAATACACAATCCCATGTTTACTCAACACCAATATCACAAGTCAAACACTAAAATTAAAGCCTCTATACAAATTACAGCAAAACAAGAACACCACAGTTCAAGAAACTTGACAAACACATATACAATTTACTAAAAAACACACTTCCATACGAAAAATAATTGTTAACACAATGCATTACTAAAATATAGGTGGCGGACATAAAACAGGATAGCATACCAAACATTAGCAACATACAGAAAAAAATCATATTGTTCCTGTTTACTCTACAAAAACCTATAACCATAACCCAGAAGCCAAATGCACCATCCCAAAAGTGGTGGACACAAAACAGGATAGTACAAAACATACCCACAACATATAGAAAAATAACTTCACATTCCTGTTTACTGTACAACAACTTCTAACCCTGATAAAGAAGCAAAATTAAGCATAACAAGTGGGGGACGCTAAACAGGATAGTACTGCAAATACTTCCAACATACAGAAAATACAATTCACATTCATGTTTATTCTACAACAACCATAAACTCTAAGCCACAGGCCAAATACAGCATCCCAAAACTGGTGCACACAAAAGAGAATAGTCCAACAAACATTCCTAACATATACAAAATAGAAATAACATTAATAATTACTGGACTAAAAAATAGAACTGTAACTGACAACTAAAGTGAAACAATTTTCAAGTGGCGCACAAAAAACACCATAGCATACCAAATTAAAATAACAGATTCTATCTAAAAAAATACTAAATCCTGTTTCATGCCCAACAAACTACTACAGTAAAAGAATAATACAATTACAACAATAGTCTACACAAAACACGATACTAATGAATTACCGCCAGCGCTGTACGCTTTCTCACACACTCTCAAATCAATACTATTTTACACACAAGAAAGAGAACTAATAGCACAACACATTGCTTTCAAAATAAATAAACCATGCTATTCATAAAAAATAAATTACAATCAAATAACATTTTTCTTTTTCCTTTACAACAGACACTGGGTGAAGACTCTCGGATGAAGATTTCCAGCGGATCCAGGGATATTCATCTTCAAATCACACTTCTAACAAGGTACAGTATAACAAGTAAAAAACGAGAAAACAAAATTAACATGTTTGCTGTACAGCGATGTCAATAGAAAAAAATAAAATAAAACAACACACCAACAACAATAAGCCCCACAAATCACCATCCTTCAACAAATATTACTCACACTTTTCAAATGTATCTACTAATTATCTTTTACCTACAACAACCTTTAACAGTAAACCCTAACTTCAATCTAGCAAACAAAATGTGCTCAAAATAAAACAGCATAGTACAACAAATAGTCAAAACACATCAAAAATTCTACGCTAAATTCTCTCTTCAGCGCCCTAACCTACAACATTAAGCTCGAAACCTAAACAGACACAGAAAATAGCATACTACCACAAATACTACTAACAGCTACCAAACAACAATACCTTCTTTTCACACCAACACCATATAATTCTACAACTAAAATATAAGTCTACTATTTCAACAATCACCTACACTACAAATTTAAACAACAATATATTACTACAATTTTGGGCCCTCTTCTATGCCGGAAAGGCAATCCTACAACCCTACAACATTAAAAACAGCCAACAACCAAAAAAAAAAAAAAAAACAGACACATTTAACACTATAGAGCTACTACATCTACAATAATATATAATGCAATTACCTTAGCTCTGCTATGCCTCTAAGCCAAAAATAAAAATGTACAAGACAAAAAGTAACACCAATCCAAGAACACACACTAATTTAACAGTATAAAGCAACTTCATGTACAATGACCTATAATTACATACAAACCAAGTACATTTACAATCACAACAATGTTGCAACCCAAAAATTACCTACACCAATTTAACATTACAAACTAAACTATTGATACATTATTTTCATTTACAGATTAAGATGGCTGATAACGAGACCAAACAGGAAAAGATAAGATGTCAAGCTAAAGAATGACAACAAAGATGGGCAAACCAGCAGACACCGGAGCAGAAGGAAATTAGACGAGAAAAAGAACGGAAAAGACTTGCAAGCAAAAGACTAGCACCTGAAAAAATAAAAGCTACACCAAAAAAAGCTACTAAAAATACAAAGCATTTATAACCTGTTGCTGAACCATCACATAACATTTCAACTGATCAATTACAAAGTGATATTGATATATGCTCTTCAAATTGTCCTTTACTCAAGTCTTTAGCAGTAGAGGTTCATATTTGTGGTGATATGAATATTCTTTGTCAGTTTTGTGGGGCTTATCATTTTAAACAGGAAAGGCCCACAGATGTACAGTTTATTAGTTGCTGTCAAAAAGGCAAGTGAAACTTCCAGAAAGACAACTATTCCCACCATATTTACAAAGCATTATGACTGAACCTGCTTTCCCCAACTATAAGAATTTCCAAACAAACATAAGATCATAGAATAGTGTCATATCCTTTGCATCTATGGGGGAAATATTAGCTACTAATGTGCCAGGACATGGCCCTTACTGATTTAAAGTGCAAAGACAAATTTACCATCCTACTTCCCATTTACATCCAGAGGAAGGAGAGCCCAGAGAATTTGCTCAACTATGTGTCCTAGATACAATGGAAGCTGTTGACCAACATATGCAACTTCAAGAAAATAAAAAAAATGCTTACCCACTGTTTTTATAGAGCTAGATAAAATTATGGAAAATAACCCCTACACTCAAGCTTATAAAAAATTAGCAGAAGTAGAAAAGGAACAACAACTTCATGCAGAAAGACATCAATTGCAAATCCCGAAGGTCAATATGGTGCTTAAAAGAGATAGACATCCTGATAAACGCCGTTATAACTTGCCAACATCAAATGAGGTTGCAATGGTGTTTCAAAATGATGAAGGAGAACCACCATTTCAAAGAGACATTAGAATATATCCTAGAAATGAGGAACAACCATTCATTAATATCAATATCTTAAGTTAATCAATTTAAGCAATTTAGATCCAATGACATATCCAATATTTTTTCCACCTGGAGAACCACCTTGGCAACCAAAATTAAACCTTCCAAGTTACCCAAATTCTATAGTGCGAGTGTGAAATAATATTTCCATGCTTGAATTTAAAGTAGCTCAAATTGCCATTCGAAATGGATTCACTCCAATTTTATGTGGGGGAAAACTAACACAACAATGGATTATTAATTCCTATTTGCAAGTTGAGGCCAATAATTTAAACTTCATTAAATATCAACAAGATAAACTACGTGTAGAACAGATTGTGGATTGATGGATTATGTCGCTGAGGTTGCTACAAGCAGAGACATGACAGCTGGCAAAGCCATCATTTTATCATCGTCTTTCCAAGGATCTCCTCGCAATATGCGAGAAAGATACAATGATGCCATGGCTATTGTCACCAAATTTGCGAAACCTGATTTATTTATTACATTTACATGTAATCCACAATGGCCAGAGATTACACAAATTGTCCTCATTGGCCAAACTGCTTGCGATAGACCAGATTTAGTAGCCCGAGTATTTAAAATTAAATTAAATGAATTAATACATGACATAACCATCACTCCTGTTTTTGGAAAATGTCTGGCTTATGTTTATACAATTGAACTTCAAAAAAGGGGACTTCCACATGCACACATTCTTATCATCCCTCAAAAAAAACATAAGTTAGATACAGGTGACAAAGTAGATTCTGTCATCATTGCTGAACTACCAGATCCAGAAATACATGGTAGACTATATGAGATTGTAACTCATCGTATGATTAACGGACCATGTGGAGATCTTAATCCACAGTCACCATGTATGGATAATAAGAAATGTACTAAAGAATTCCCAAAAGATTATCGAGATAAAACTTATGCTAATTGTGATGGCTATCCATTATATAGAAGAAGAGAAGGCCAAACTGCAATCATCCGCAGGAAAAAAGTCGACAACAGATATGTAGTCCCATACAATCCACATTTACTCATGAAATATAATGCACACATTAATGTAGAAGCCTGCACTTCCATAAAATCCATAAAATATGTGTACAAATATATTTACAAAGGCTATGATGCAGCTACAGTAGTTGTCAAAAGTGCAGAAAATAATGAACCCACTGAGCTAGTACATGATGAACTTGCATCTCATGTAGATGTTCGCTATGTCAGTGCGCCAGAAGCTATGTGGCGTCTACTAAAATTTTAAATGCACGATCGATCACATGCAGTATATCGATTAGCTGTACATTTACCACAAAGACATTTAGTGTATTTCCATGCTGGCAATGAAACAAATGCTTTAGCAAAAAGTGAGCAGCGCCACACTACACTAACTGCATGGTTCCAAATAAATTCCACTGACTTAGACACAAGAGAATTCTTATACATTGACGTTTCATACCATTATGTTTTTGTTAATGGATTATGGCGAAAAATAAAAAGGCGTGGAACTAAAATAATACCACAAATTTATACTGTAAGTCCAAGAGACCTTGAACATTTCTGCTTACGACTACTGCTTCTAAATGTTCCTGGTGCACAAAGTTTTTAACACTTAAGAACTGTTAATGACATAGTATATGAATCATTTCATTTAGCTGCGCGACATAGAACCTTCTTAGCTGATGATACAGAATGGGAAAGATGTCTAGAAGAAGCTGCACTATGTCAAATGCCATGGCAGATGAGGGAGCAATTTGCATTTATTTGTATTTTCTCAAATGCTCCAAATGCATTATCTTTGTGGGACAAATTTTAAACTAATATGGCTGATTTCTTGCGACGATACAATGAGCCAATTGCACAATTAAAAGCATTAATTGAAATCCAAGAGGTCTTTTTAACTCATGGATTAAGTTGTGCAAGTTTTAATTTGCCAGATCTAGGACTTATAGACAACATCAACTTTGAAGACTATGACATGCAACTACAAAGAGAAAGAACTGAACAAAGACTTGCAAATTTAAATAAATTACAATTGCAAGCATTTAATGCTATGAAAATGCACTAGATGATGACATGGTAAAAGAGCGTTATTTCTGTCTCGATGGACCTGGTGGATCAGGCAAAACTTATCTATATAATTTATTGATGAGTTTTGTACAAGCACAAGGTGAAATAGTGCTAGCATTTGCAACTACTGGAATTGCTGCACTTTTGTTAGAAGGTGGAAGGACTGTGCATAGCGGATTTAAACTACCAGTCCCTATTTTAGAAACATCCGTGTCCGATATTAGAATGACATCATTACAAGGCAAAAAAAAAAACTAAATTAATTCTAATAGATGAGGCTACAATGATGTCATGCTATGCCCTCCAATGTATTTACCGTTTGCTTTGTGAAATCATGGATAGTACTTTGCCATTTGGTGGAAAAGTCATATTGTTAGGTGGAGATTTTATACAAACATTACCTGTCATTGTACATGGAAATCGAACAGACATTATCGAAACATGTATAAAGTGAAGTACACTATGGAAACATTTTACCCATCTTCAATTACAAAAAAAATATGAGATCAGAAGGAGAAAATGATTTGAATGATTGGCTTATTACAATTGGAGAAGGAAAAACTGAACGCATAGAAAATTTACCTGACGACACTGTATACATCCCAGATTCCATGATTTGCAAACAAGACATTATATCGTCTATATTCCAAACTACTATAAATAACGAGGACTATACAGAACTTGCTGACAAAGTTATACTAACATGTAAAAATAAGGATGCATTGCTACTCAATAATGAAATCTTAAAATTATCACTGTGCTGATTCTGTACTTCCTGATGACAAAGAAAATCAGGCAAACTTTTCAACTGAATTCATAAACTCATTAACTCCTTCTGGAATGACACCACATATTTTGCAGCTAAAGAAAAGGTGCAATTATCATGTTTCTGCGAAATATGAACCCAAAAAATGGCCAATGCAATGGGACAAGATTAATTGTTCAACAATTAAAGGACCATTTCATAGATGCTGAAATTCTAACTGGTACCCATAAAGGAGTCAGAGTTTTCATCCCAAGAATTGATTTAGCACCAAGTGAAAGTAGCCTCCCTTTTGTACTTCAAAGAAGACAATTTCCCATCATCATGGCATTTGCCATGACAATTAATAAATCACAAGGTCAAACTTTCAAATCTGTGGGTATATTCTTAGAACAACCAGTATTTGCACATGGCCAATTATACGTTGCCTTCTCAAGGTGCAAAAACCCACAGGCTATTAAAGTTTACATTGAAAACAATGAAAGTCAAGGTGATTTATTACAGGATGGACACATTTTTACAAAAAACATTGTTTACTATGTAGTACTGTAACTTTCATTGCAATAAACACAACCCATCCATCACTAACTAAAACCAAAAGGCAAAAATCACCCATACGACAATTTTACAACAAAAAACAAAGCCAAAACATTCACAACCGTGCTTTCATTTTAATAAACACTCGATAGCTCACTACCAACCTTTTTACAGCACCACTAGTTCTATAATAAACTCCATACAATGGCAAAACACATAGAGAACAGTGGTTACACATCACGGACCAACTTTAATGTCTAGCGTTCTCTTTTTAGAGAACCACTCTTCCATTTTCAACTATTACAACACAAACCAAAAAATGCCAACCATTACAAGCCACCAATGACAGAATAACTCAGATGTCAGGGAAGTACTGTTAATAGAGGATTAGCCCCACAAAACACTTTTCTTCCATTTAAACAGAATTCAAGTTGAAACGTTAATAAAGTATATTATTGTTCAGCAACTTAGAAATTTTAAAGCCAAAAATCACACATTGCAAATTTTGGATTTCGTGTTAAATCCGATCGCTTGTTAATACGATCACAAACAATTTTTTTTACTCCTGTTATCGAATTTCATACCTTTAAAACATGGTTTTTAATGTTTGCCTTACTGTGCATTCAATATATCTTTTCTTTAACAGTTCATAATCTACAAGTTGCATGTTAAAAAAACATTATGTCATCTTTACAATACTTATTAAGGCCAATGTCCAACTCAAACGAAATTCAAATGTTAACACTCATTAGCCTTACTAACCTGCAGTTTACCAAACATACAGTTCAACTGTTAATTAACTATGTTATTGTTTACAAGGTTACAAGTTTCACAAATTCATCCATACAGTTCCTTCACTGTACATATTTCAAAGTTTATGTTAACAGCAGAAGCATGTTTTGTTACAAAATGTTAATGTATCATTTCATCTCAAATATCAATTCATGGAGTAATCCGATCGCCAGTTAATGGGGTCAGGAAGTAATTCATTTTTTTCCCGCTTTGATACAATAAGTTTCAAGGAGGGTTTTTACTGTTTGCCTTCCTCTGGATTCAATATATATTTCATTTAAGAATTGTTAATGTACAAGTTGCATCTTAAAAAAAATATTATGTCAAGTTTACAATACTCATTAATCCAATGTTCAACTGTTCTTACATTATAATGTTAACGCTGTTACCCACAAAACAATTCAATAGTTCCTCAACCTAAAACTACAATGTTACAATAATAAACACCTTTAACATAACTATTGTACTTCTTTAGACATAATAAAAAGGTTACAAATGTCAATTACATTAATTATCGACCAAACAAATTTCTAAATATACACATCTCATTGCGGTAATTTTTTGACAGGCAAGTCGCTAGTGTATTTATATTACATGATTATTGTAACGGATCTCCTGGCACCCCGACCGGGTACCTCCGTTGATGGACGTGTCCTAGCTTGCGTCGAGGCCTACAAGCACCGCTCCGGACACCACACTACCACAGACTCCACAACCGCCGTAGCTTAAAGCTCCCAGGGAGTATGCAGCGCATAGCAATCCCCAGTAGGATATAGCGATCCCCTCTAAGAACGAGACGAGGCTACCTTTTGAAGGGTCAAGTAGAACTATTTTTTAATAACAGGGAATCTCCTTTTATGCAATGGTGCCCTCTGAAGGGCTACACCCACATAATTATCACAACAGCCAATTATCTACATGGTTCAACCCCCACGTCTCCTCCCCTCAGATAACAGGTAACACAATTAAAACAGACACAATTTTAACCACATTCTGGATGTACCCCAAAAACAGGGGGTACACCTTTAAGTCCCGCACCATTCAATAGCTCTCACCCAGGGGAACAACATATAAAAAAATGGCATGAATCAGACCAGGGGTTCAAAAGTTAGTAAAAGTATATTTTACACATAACACACAGACATTGCACATATCCCCCATACAATACACATATAGGACAATAGGTGAGTCACACCTCCCTGGCAACTTGGATACAATCAGACATTAATTAGATCATCCTTCTTTGTTCTTATCAGAGAATCAAAACACTTTGGAAAATGCAAGGATCCTTTACAACATCCTTATCTTAAGAGAGTCTCTGTAACAGCATTATCTATTAGCCTAGAAGCTGTGATATTCTGAGCCAATATATTCTGTAGAACATAAAACAACATATCTACAGTACAGCAATGTGATCATATTTTAACCAAGAATTAAATAACCATAAGACAGGGTAAAACAGTGATGGGATCCGTTACACACCTCCCCGTGACCATAAGCCGGCATACACGGTCTGATCCCAACGGATCGGCCTGGGGATGTCCGGACAAAAGTATTTGTTGGTCAATTCTCTAGTTTGACAACCCATCAGCATTACTGCAATTCACATTGACTCACATTTCACATATCCCCAGTTAGCTGGGATCTGAGCGCAGAAAACTACCGAATAGCGCTCAGATCCTATTCACACAGTTCAATTGCCATGTAGCTAAAGTCTTTCCCATAGTCTTTCATTATATGAATGGGCTCCATGGCATAGCTATCTGGGGTATCACCGCTCCCACAGGGCAAGTACCGAATGACCCCCCTGTATGTAAAGGGCCAGAATGAGTGACATACACTCTGGTATGGCCGAATACTGTGTTTAAAGGGCAATATGTCCCAGGGCCATAGTCGCAGGGCAGGAGGCTGGCAAACAGTCCTCTCCAAGCCAAAGTGGCGAAGGGCACTTCGTCACACATCTCCCCTTTGGGGGAAGTCTAATCAGGCACCTGACCTTCTGCCGGTCAGTGCCTCCGTTAGAGGATCCACCAACCCACAATAAACCAGTGCTAGAGCAGCCCCCCCACAACAACAAAGTGCAAGAGTAGCCCACCCACAACAAGCCGTTACTGCAACTGGATATTTCGCTTTGGTGATGGGGCAACACGCTGAGGGGACTTGAGGGGCAGAGGCCAGCGGCACTCTGCCCTGATGCCAGCTCTTCTGCTGGGTTATTTGGGACATATTCCAGCTCAGTAGCCAGGGAAACGTGGGGGTCAGTGGGGGTTAACATTTCCTCTGTTAACCCTGGGGCCACATTAGAAGTTAGCTGGGGAAGGGAATTTGTACTTACCCCCTCCTCCGGTTGTCCCAGTGAGCGTAGTTGGGGATCTGGACAGGCTGTGGGCACAGAGACCCCATCTGCGCCGTCTGGGAGATTGTTGTCTCCCCTTGTCAGGGTAAACTGTCGCTGGGAAGGAAGGATGACACCTTCTGCCCCCTGTGGTTCACACTGCCGCTGGGGGGGAAGGACGACACCTTCTGCCCCCTGGGGTTCACACTGCCGCTGGGGGGGAAGGACGACACCTCCTGCCCCTTGGGGTTCACACTGCCGCTGGGGGGGAAGGACGACACCTTCTGCCCCCTGTGGTTCACACTGCCGCTGGAGGGGAAGGACGACACCTTCTGCCCCCTGGGGTTCACACTGCCGCTGGGGGAGAAGGACGACACCTTCTGCCCCCTGGGGTTCACACTGCCGCTAGGGGGCAAGGACGACACCTTCTGCCCCCTGGGGTTCACACTGCCGCTGGGGGGGAGGGACGACACCTTCTGGCCCCTGTGGGTCACACTGCCGCTGGGGGGCAAGGACGACACCTTCTGCCCTCTGGGGTTCACACTGCCGCTGGGGGGAAGGACGACACCTTCTGCCCCCTGGGGTTCACAGTGCCGCTGGGGGGGAAGGACGACACCTTCTGCCCCCTGGGGTTCACACTGCCGCTGGGTGGGGAGGACGACACCTTCTGCCCCCTGGGGTTCACACTGCCGCTGGGAGGGAAGGGCGACACCTTCTGCCCCCTGGGAGTTCACACTGCTGCTGGGGGGGAAGGACGACACCTTCTGCCCCCTGGGGTTCACACTGCCGCTGGGGGGGAAGGACGACAATTTCTGCCCTCTGTAGGGCCGGTAGAGAGACCTCGGTCCCATCTCTACCTGTCATCTGGAGGTCATCCCAGGACCAGTCAATGAAGTCTGGTTCTGCTTGTTGAGTAGGTTGGGGCTGCACAAGGCTGAGCAGGTGTTGGTAGTCCTGCTCCAGCTCCCACTCTCTTGTTACCAGGTGGGTCATGTCTTTGCTCACCTCGCCTTCGTCATCCCAGACATACATGCCCATCCGGTAGTCGTAGATGTCCCAAAACCTAGACCCCTCCGTGCTGCCAAGATCAATATCGTCCTCCAAGGCATCCCATAATAAACCCGGGCCATCATAATCATTCCCCTCCGGTAAGTCGTGTTCAGACGTCCAGGGGGTAAGTCGAACGGTATGCCACCAGAGGGCCTGGTATGCGTTGTCTAGCCAGAGCTCTCGCCATACCAGGGTCTCTAGTCTTGTCACCCACTCATCCAGGGGCTGCTCTCCCAATAGATACATCTGCATCGCCACACGCTTCTGTAGCCGCTGCTCATCACTGGGGAGACTCTCACCTCGCCGCCATTGGGCATCTTCCAGGGCATCATACCAGAGTTCCTTTCTGTCTGCATCCCTGTAGTCCGCGGCCAGCCTCCTCCTCCTCATCATGAAACGCTGTCTGAAAACTAGCCGGTTCCATCCTGCTGTAGCCAGGGGCGCTGTACGGATACTAGCGTTGCCCTCAATTTGTAACTCCAAACGTTACCGGTGTCTCCGTGCTGCTTTTCCTCTTACTAGGACGCCATCCCACCACTGCCAGCCAATGTAACGGATCTACTGGCACCCCGACCGGGTACCTCCGTTGATGGACGCGTCCTAGTTTGCGTCGAGGCCTACAAGCACTGCACCGGACACCACACCTACAACAGACTCCATAAAATAATAAATAATAAATAATAATAATAAATAATAATCATAAAACAGGCTAAAACAGTGATGGGTTCCGTTACAATTATAACTGTGTAATTTAATGATTTTTACAATATAAAGCCTGTTATGTAATCCATTTTTACTCTCTGTTTACTTTTTATAGTGAACTATCTTCCTTTCTCTTCAGCTATGACAGGCTTCAATCTATATGAAGATGGATGGGCAACACAGCTTTTAAGCATTGACTTAAAGAGGAACATGAAAGTCCTCTGGAAGAGACATGCCAGGCCGTTTTGTCAACGTTGCATACCATTCTTGTACAGAGGATCGCACCATACCTCATGAAATTGACTTGATTGGAGGTCACCAACATATTGTGATCTTACTAAACATTGGGATACATTTAAGATCTTATCCTGTCCATCATTACATAATGAGACTTCTCAACATCCGTCGTGCTTTGGAACGCCTCTTCCTCCGAAGCCCCCAAACTAAGGTTCTTTTTAAGACAGAGAATACTGGTGAAATGGACAAAAGTTTTGAATCAAAGAGTGATTTTCATGCCTATATTTACTACCGCATCTTGGAGATTGTCTTTAAAGATCTCAACATTGGCTTTATCAATGGATGGGAAATGACCACCGCATTTTACTCCAATAAGCTTCTTCCTCCAGAAGAATACATTAAGAATGAAGTTGACATGATGATGACTTATATCTGTTAAATGGTATAGTGAATACATTGCTGTATATACAGTGTCTTGCAAGAGTATTCACCCCCCTTGACTTTTTCCTATTTTGTGACATTACAGCCTTAAGTTCAATGTTTTGTTAATCGGAATTTTATTTGAAGAATCAGAATAGTCTAAGTTGGTAAAGTGAAATGAGAAAAATATATACATAAAACTATTTTTTTAGAAATAGAAAACAGAAAATTTGTATGTGCGAATCTATTCAACCCCTTTGTTATGAAGCCCATAAAAAGCTCTGGTGCAACCAATTACCTTCAGAAGTCACATAATTAGTGAAATGATGTCCACCTGTGTGCAATCTAAGTGTGATATGATCTGTCATTACATATACACACCTTTTTTGAAAGGCCCCAGAAGCTGCAAACCTGAGTAAGAGGCACCACTAACCAAACACTGCCATGAAGTCCAAGGAGCTCTCAAAACAACGAAGGGACAAGGTTGTTGAGAAGTACAAGTCAGGGTTAGGTTATAAAAAATATCCAAATCTTTGATGATCGCCAGGAGCACCATCAAATCTATCATAACCAAATGGAAAGAACATGGCACAACAGCAAACCTGCCAAGAGACAGCCGCCCACCAAAGCTCACTGACCGGGCAAGGAGGGCATTAATCAGAGAGGCAGCACAGAGACCTAAAATAACCCTGTAGGAGATGCAGAGTTCCACAGCAGAGACTGGAGTATCTGTACATAGGACAACAATAAGTTGTACGCTCTATAAAGTTGGGCTTTATGGCAGAGTGGCCAGAAGAAAGCCATTACTTTCAGCAAAAAACAAAATGGCACATTTGGAGTTTGCAAAAAGGCATGCGGGAGTCTCCCAAAATGTATGGAGGAAAGTACTCTGGTCTGATGAGACTAAAATTGAACCTTTCGGCCATCAAAGAAAACACTATGTCTGGTGCAAACCCAACACATCACATCACCCAAAGAACACCATACCTACAGTGAAACATAGTAGTGGCAGCATCATGCTGTGGGGATGTTTTTCAGCAGACGGGACTGGAAAACTGGTCAGAGTTAAGGGAAAGATGGATGGTGCTAAATACAGGGATATTCTTGAGCAAAACCTGAACTACTCTGTGCGTGATTTGAGGCTAGGACGGAGGTTCACCTTCCAGCCGGACAATGACCCCAAACACACTGCTAAAGCAACACTTGAGTGGTTTAAGGGCAAACATGTAAATGTGTTGGGACGACCTAGTCAAAGCCCAGACCTCAATCCAATAGAAAATCTGTGGTCAGACTTAAAGATTTTTGTTCAAAAGTGCAAACATCCAACTTGAATGAGCTGGAGCAGTTTTGCAAGCAGGAATGGGCAAAAATCCATTGGTAAGAAGTAGCAAGCTCATAGAAACTTATCCAAAGCGACTTGGAGCTGTGATTGCCGCAAAAGGTGGCTCTACAAAGTATTGACTTTAGGGGGGTGAATGGTTACAAACTTTTTCTGTTATTTTGTCCCATTTGTAGTGTGCTTCACAATTAAAAAATAAAACATCTTCAAAGTTGTGGTCATGTTCTGTAAATTAAATTATGCAAATCCTCAAACAATCCATGTTAATTCCAGGTTGTGAGGCAACAAAACACGAAAAATGCCAAGAGAGGTGAATACTTTTGAAAGGCACTGTATATTATAACAATTCATAGTTACTGTATTTGTTTTAAATCATATTTTATATTTTTCTACCTTCCACTTTTCAACCATAATTAGTATCCTCTCAAAAGGTATCATATATCACATAACTACTCACAGTTATTACAGAATAAATTCTTGTCTTACACATAATATTATCTGGGCAGTATCGAACAATACCACTCATAGGAAAAATATATTTTTATAACAATTACTACCATCTCTTATCTCTTATGTATTTAAATATCATTATGTTTCTCAAACTCCTTCTCCCTCTTCAACCTCGTAATGCCTTTTCTTCAGAATTCATATCTTCTCCCCTCACCGATCTCTGTGTCCTATGGACATCTGTTTTTCTCTTCTTATTAACATAACTTCACCAAGCATTTAGCAGCCACAAAACAAAATTATGTTTACTTTGTTAGAATGCTACAAATCATTACTAATTTCTAATCATTCTTTATACATCACTACTAATCACTAATCATTCTACATACATCACTACTACTTTCTAAAGACACTTTTCTTTATTAAAATGATTTGGCATTGTTTTTTATTCTGTTTATGTATCTTTGTAGGGTGGACACGTACCGGAGGTGTCTGTGTATTAATATCTTTGCAAGTCTGTTGTCTGTTGTGTGAGTCGCTTGTTCTTACAACATACATTTAGATCTTTGCAAGTATATTGTCTTGTGTAATGTTGGTCTGGCACAGTGTGAGAGACCAAATAGTTCCTTAATCTCTGTTTACAATGCTAAGAGTTCCTTGAAAACTCCACAAAAGGTTTCTCCAACCCTTTAAAGACTAGGATGTTGTTTTTTGCAATAGTTAGCAGTGATTCTACAGATCTTTAATTGCTACCAAAAATAAATAAAAAATGCCTGCTACAAGAATTGTAGGTACCTGGGTAAAATTTCGAGAACAATGGTATACCAAACACATCCACTTAACAATACCTAAAGGACAGAATATTTAATATGTACAAAAGTGCACTTGATCAGTGGGATATGTTGATTTGGTTAGGTCGACAACTCTGAAAGGCAGTCAAACTAGGATTTGGACTTGCCCAATACAATGGAAGAATCTAGCAAAAAAATAAGGAACATTTAAGAAATACAAGATCCAAATAGTAATCCAATATATTAATAAAAAAATACAGCTGTGGGGGGAAAAATAATTACATTTATTTTACCATCCCTTGGATGTTCCTCTGCAAATGCCCTTGTCCTTTACTCCTGAATAATTGAATACATCTGTGTTGATTGTAGACACTGGTCCTCTTCATTACTGCCTGAATACCCTAATTTATCTATTTCCCCCTCTGGAATTGCCTCCATCAAAAAAATCCTGCCATTAAAAAAAAAAGTAATTCTTTGAAAATCCATCCCTGAAGAAATACATGTATTGGAAATAACAGGTGTTACACTGTTACCTATGGGGTCCATAATAAGTCCCATGGTTACAGTTATTGATACCATGGCAAGGGCCCCCAAGGGAAAGCAGTGAATGTTAGGTTCCATGTGGGGTCCATGATGACCCTCCTGATTATAGTATCAGATAAAATATGAGATCTACCAAACCTTGGCTAAAGAACAGCTGTTGTGGAGTTGATGTGCCTAACTTGAACTAGTCTGCACTAGGATTTTTTCTCTACTCTTTTCTTCTAGGAAAATGGTGAAAGAATGCTAGTTGAAGCAGATGTTTGATCAGCAGCAGCAGCAAAGGCAGCCCCTGGAGACTTGGCCAGGCTTGTGCTAGGTAGTTACTAGTTGGTTGGTTCAGTGGGCAGGGATTTACCAGTGAACAAAAGTAGTGCTTCCGGTCCTTCGCAGTTAGTCAGGCTGGGGCACATATTGTTTATGGATCACCATGTCTTTCCCTCTCATGTAAGGCCTAACTACTCAGCTCAGGGGAACAAGTGGCTCTCCATGGGGTGGGGTGGCTAATGGTGCACTCCATCACCAGTGCGGTTGATGTGCATACAGGCCCCCTGATCTGGGCATCCGGTTAGGCGTTCTAGACCTCCTGAGAGGCTTAGCCCTACAACCACTGCAAGAGGCGTGTGCCATCGCAGAGGTCCTTGAGCAGAAGACCAGAGGGGTAGCACCCCTAATGCTCCTGGAGGTTCCTGGGCCACCTACTTCAGTGGGCCCCTCAAGGCTGTCCAACCTCCCCTGTGGCTGAGGCTGTGTATGGGGGCTGCCGATGTCGTCCCGCCATGGCTGCTGCTCCCCCCACTAGGCCGGGACCCCCCACAGCTGCTGGCAGGCATGCAATTAATTTCCCAGGAGCCCTGTGAGGACGGTGAGCTGTCCCCTACATGCCCAGATGGTCCCTGTGGTAGTGCACTGCTGGTTGACACTCCTCCAGTGGCATCCAGAGCTCCCGATGTGCATGAGAGCAGGACAGGCTGCTGCAACGCCCAAACGGAAGGATATGGCAAAGAAGTTTCGTCCGTCGGGAGAGGTGTCCATGCATTGCGCTGGATCCAGTAATCAACTCTGCCAGGCAGGATCAAACACCAGATCACACTGCCAGGCTGCCATGTACATCCAGCACTAGGATGGACAGATGTGAATCTGGTGCCCACCGATGATCGCTAATGATTCAGGCGACAGGGTCCCTGGACAGCAGGCAAGAGATGGGGCATCGCACGTGGGTTGAGGAGGATCAACCTGGTATTCCTAGAAGTACTGATGATCGTCAAGGCAGGAGGCAGGATCCACAGCCTACCAAGTCTCAAGGTAGGAATTTGGGGTGCATCTTCAGGAGATGCAGCCCGTTGCCTTACATTAGTTATGATGGATGCCATAGTAGGAGTCATGACTCACTGTCCTCATTTAGGAGTGGGCAGGATGACGATACTCGAGGCTGCCCAAGTTCGTCGACACAAGGGTGTAGGAACTGGGGGGGGACATATCCACCCCAGATTTTTCAATGTGTTTATTTATGTGTAGAAAGGCAGCTGAGTGGTATTTCTATACTATATGCGGTATCCCCCCCCCCCCCCCCGATTTTCATTGGCTCCTACACCTATGCGCAGACATCACACTTTTTGAGGCATCTTTCCTCAGGTTAATTTTCTCCACATCAAGACCAGAGTACTGCTTCTCATGGGAGGCAATGGAGTAGAGGGGGTAGAAATGGGTCCTGTTCAGTGTCACCTGACAGGGTGCTTGTTACTTGCTCCTCAGGAGGATGGACTGGGGCAGGTGGAGAGAGGTGCCCCAACTCACGACTCGACTCCCCTTGGAAGGGACATGAATGATGTGCAGTTTGCCAGTGGGATATTAAGTGGGACAGCCAGTGACGGGTCTTCCTTGGCTGGGCCTACAGGTGAGCAACCATATGCACCCACGAACACTCAGATGCAGGATTTTCTAGTGGGGATAAAAGGTTTGTTGTCTAGTTTTGAGGATCAGAGAAGTGAGATGGGGGTGGCAAGAGCATGGGTGGGGATGCCACTTAAGCATCCGCTACAGCGGTGGGTGTGGAAACAGGAGCAGACAGTTCAGAATATAGTTCAGCCGTAGCTTCTGTCCTAAAGGTGGCAAACACTGCACTCAAGAAGCTCTCCTTGTGCTCTATTGACCCAATTGGTGAACACGTCCCCCCCCCCCCTGGTATACAGAGTTTATCAAGATTTTTAGTTTGCTCACGCTCAATCAATTCTTGGATTTCAAGCATGAAAATAAAAAAAAGAGCATGCTAAAAAAGAGGACGATACACGTAGGCGCCGGTTGAGGAAAATTTCAAAAACATTTAACAAATTGGCTTCAGGTGTATGTTATTATGGCAAGCGTTATAGAGGAGAAACAGCCAGCGTGTTGCTCTACACTCTTGTGTTACTTGGATGAAATAGACGAATACACAGAACATATGGGGGACTGGCATGGTGGCAGTATGATGAAAGGTTCCACCAAAAGCTAGTAGTTAGGCCTGAAATTTAGTGGAATTTTAGGGACATTGCTAGCTAGTTTAAAATTGTCACCCCACCCCCCTTTCGGCCAACGGTTTCGGGTGTGTCTAAGTCTGGATCTGCAGCGGTGTGCAAAAAGCGAATGCTGTTTTGCTTATAATGAGAGTTTGCATAAATGGGCTCAACTTGTAAGTTCAAACATGAATGCAGTTTGGGCCAACTGCTTTTTTGATGCTTCCGAAAAAACAAGTCTCAGAAGGTGGATGCTAATGCTGCAAGGGGTAGGATGCCGGTTCCGGCAGAAATGATGCGGCCTTGGTCATGGGAGTTCGCTGAGTTGCGGCCCAACGATACAGGGTTGCTTTACGCAGGTTTGAATAATGGTTTTGTCATTCCTTCATCGGTTCTGAGAAGTTTGAAATGTCCCCCGAACTTGAAATTTGCCAGGAAAAACCCTGATTTGGTTCTTAAAAAACTGATTGGGAAAGTGGGCTTGGGAAGAATGGTAGGAGCCCTTTTCTTGAGTTGCCTATGCCCGACTTAGTGATGTCTCCATTAGGTTTAGTCCCTAGGAAAGAATCGGGTAGTTTTCGGTTCACTGCTTGTCTTGCCCTAAGGGCGTGTCTGTTAATGACAGTATTGGGAGGGATTTAGCGTCAGTACAATATGCATCGTTTTTCACATGCCGTGGATTTGGTAAAAAGAGCAGGCGTGGGAGCGTTGCTTGCAAAAGTCGATATTGAATGATCCTTTTGCTTTACTGTCAGTACACCCATCGACCCATTACCTCCTGGCTGTTGTTTCAACAGTCTGGTTTTTGTGGTTCTGTGTTTGTACCAATGGATGCGCTATATCGTGTTCGTATATTAAGAAGTTTAGCTTTCTCCAATTAATCACCAGTTGTAGGGCAGGGCTGTTCATTATTTAGAAGATTTTTTGTTTGTGGGGCCACAG
Organism: Discoglossus pictus; assembly: GCA_027410445.1. Classification (NCBI taxonomy): domain Eukaryota; kingdom Metazoa; phylum Chordata; class Amphibia; order Anura; family Alytidae; genus Discoglossus; species Discoglossus pictus. The sequence continues at coordinate 134,311,488 of CM050169.1, forward strand.
GGTTTTGAGAGTGCGCACACCTGTTGCATTGTTTCTCGGCTATGGCAGCTGATTTCGGTATTCCATTGGCTGCAGAAAAAAGGGAGCGTCCAACTCGGGTCATACATTTCATGGGCATACAGATTGACTCTAAGGCTGTGGAATGTAGGTTACCATTAGCTAAGGTGGCTGATCTTCAGGAATCGGTGTACAAGGTCTTGAGCTCTAAGAAAGTCACCCTGCGGGAAATGTAGTCATTATTGGGGAAGCTCAATTTTGCATGCAGGATCATGCCAATGGGCTGCAGATTTTCAAGTAGACTGGCACTTGCCACAGCCAGGGTGACTCAGGCCCATCATTGTATAAGGGTTTCAGCTGAACACAAGGAATACTTAATGATTTGGTTGTTGTCCCTCAGTCAATTTAACAACCAGGCAATTAGCATGCATGATCCAGTAAAAAAATGAGTTAGATCTGTTCACTGATGTGGTTGGCTCGAAAGGTTTTGGTGCATATTTTCATGGTCATTGGTGGTCAGAGGCATGGCCAACAAATTGTGGAACAAGGTGCTATGGAACCTTGCATTTTGGAACTCTTTCCGATTGTATTTTCCATAATCTGCAATCCCCATATGGTTTTCCATTGCAATAACTTGGGGGTCCTGCTGGCATTTAATACCCCCTTTGGCCTCTTCACTGCCTATAGTTAAATTGTTAAGGAAATTGGTCTTAAAATGTTAAACAGTTTAACATATTTTGTAGGGCTGTGCATATACCTGGGGTGAAAAAAGTAATTGCTGACTCTCTTTCACGGTTTCAATGGCATAGATTCTGGGAAGCAGCAGACTTGCTTCAGACGCCCATGCCACAGGAGCTCTAGGATTTTACCAGGTATAGAATTACTGATACTTAGTTCTTTGTTCCTGGTAACATGGAATTATTATGAGAAGGTATGGAACGAATGGGGTGTTTGTCATAGTATGGCTTGGGTGAGGGAATCTGGGGGGGGGGAAACCCCTCAATTTTTACTGTTCTTATTTTGCAAAATCACTTGCTGGGTATCTCTCAAACTGTCCTTGCTAGGATTCTGTCAGCCTTAGCCTTTGTCTTTAAATTACAGGGTGTGAAGGGTGTCAGAAAAAAAAAATGTTTTGGTTCACCACGTCCTTAAAGGTATTCGCAGGGGTTTGTGGCACAAATGCCGGGGAAAGAAGAAGTTTGGTGTCTTATTCCTTATTACAACAATTAATGGGCCCCTTGAAGAGTTTATGTCATTATGAATATGAATATGTGTTGTTTAAAACTACTTTTTCTGTTGCATTTTTTGGGGCGTTTAGGATAGGAGAATTAGTGGCACCTTCAAAATGAGAGGTGGGCGGAATACTGTGGTCAGATATTTCAGTGACAAAGACAAGTGTGTCGATATAGTAACATAAATCTAAAATGGACCAGTTAGGCAAGGGCAAGGTTATCATTTTATACCCTATTGCGTCTTCAGGGTAGGGTGTCGTTTTTTATTCAAAGCGATAGGTCTAGCTTGTCTAGATTTTAGTTCCAAACAGTCTTTAAGTCCTGTTTTTCATCTCTTAGCTTGAACCCAGCTCAATTTGGGACCCACTTTTTTAAAATTGGGACAGCAACTGAAGATTTGGGCTTTGAAGCTAGTGTAGTGCAGCAGATTTGGAGGTGAGAGTCGAATACTTTCCGTGCTTATGTTCACCGCGTTTATTGTTCTGATGTGGTTCTTTTTTTCTTTTAATGTGTCCTTTCCAGCTATGGATTATGGGTCATTCTTTTATTCACTGGGCCAGAGGCGCAGCGATAATGCAGAATAGAGGCATACAGTTGGGTTTCAATGCCAATTAAATGAATGGTGGTTTGGCATTTGGGGCATGAGGTGGGATCAGTTGCTGTAGCTATTTTTGGGTTATGCCCATAGTTTTGCTTTGGGTACGGTTCCCATGAAGGAGCTGATTAGGGTCATGAAGACAGATTTCATGCGTTTGAAGGAGTTGTATCCGGAGCCATTTTTAATCTGGTCAGAAGTGGAGGGCAGCTAGGGACACAGTTAAGATAAATAAGGATTGATTAAAGTTAAATAAAATTGATGCATCACTTGTCAGGCGCTTAGGGGGTTGTTATTCATCATAGGGATATGGAGACGTCAGAGGCTCTCACAGGCTATTTAAAAGATGGAGTTCATCCTTAATAGGTCAGCCTTCAGCTGTTTAATTACATTTTGAAGGTTGGCATTCGACAGGCCTAGCTGTGTGGTGCTAGTTGGTGGCAGGGGTGATTGCTCGCTATAGGGCGGAGCCCAATTATTTTGGTGATGGTCTTAGACCACAGATGGTCCTATAGGCCTCCTGGAGGCCTCAGTGAGTTTTGGGCTAATTTTATATTTCAAGCAATCACTGCTATTTTTAATGATTATCTTTAATCTCACCAATAAAACTGTGGCCTGTTTTTAATCCCATACTTGTCAATTGTTTTATTTGGGTTTGGGGTTACTCATGGGTTTTCTTCACGGACTTAGTCCACTCATGCTCAGGTCAAGGCAGCCCTTAAAGACAGCATGGGGGAAGGGGCAATTGATCAGGCTAGTGCTAGGTAGTTACTGGTTGGTTCAGTGGGCAGGGTTTTACCAGTTAACAAAAGTAGTGCTTCCTGGCCCATTGCAGTCAGTCAGGATAGGGCACTTGTTCATCCCTCCCTATTATATGTTACTAAGCGACTTGCCCGTCAAAAAATGCTGGCAATTAAATGTGTATGGTTTGAATTCTGTTTTGTACTTAATATGAGTGTTTGACACTGTTAACCTTTTTATCTATAAAGTAGTACAACAACAATATTAAATATGTTTATTTTTTTAACATGAAACTTGTAGGTGACCAAAGTGGTAAACTTTTTTTTTTTTTTAAATTTACATTTTAATGTAAGAATAGGTCAACATTGTAGGAATGAGTATTGTAAACTTTACATAATGGTTTGTAACATGCTACTTGTAGATCACAACTGGTAAACTATATAGGTATTGAATCCAGAGGAAGGCAAACAGTAAAAACCCTTATTGAAACTGAGCCAATTGTATCAAAGAGGGAACAAAATTAATTCCTTCCTGACCCCATTAACTAGCGATCGGATTAGTCCCAGGATTAATATTCTCAATTTAATTATACATTTAAATTGTACAACAAAACCTCCTCCTCCTGTTAACATGAAACCTTAAATATATACAATGAAACAAGCGAAGACATTTAAAATAAAAATAGTACATTACAAACATTAAACTTAATGTATTAAGATTTAAACTTGAATTGTTACAAAAATGCAAGGAAAATAACGTTCTTTGAGCATGTCATCTCTAGGACATTTTTTATGGCATTAAATTGCTTGCAATTGTAATGTATTTAAAGTTGCAAGTCTTTCTTCTGTTCTTTGTTTTTGAAGCTGAGTGTCATAGTCTTCAAAGTTTATGTCATCTATGAGTCCTGGATCTGGCAGATTAAAACTAGCACAACTTATTCCATGAGAAAGAAAGACCTCTTGAATTTCAATTAATGCTTTTAATTGTGCAATAGGCTCATTGTATCATTGCAAAAAGTCTTCAGACATATTTGTTTTAAATTTGTCCCAAAAAGCTAATGCATTTGGAGCATTTGAGAAGATGCAAAATAATGCAAATTGAATTGCATTTGATATAGTGCTGCTTCTTCTCTATGTCATTTACAGTTCTTAAGTGTTCAAAACTTTGTGCACCAGGAACACTTAGAAGGAATAAACGTAAGCAGAAACGTTCATTTTTTTTTCTATGGCTTTTCTTTTTCCTCATAATCCATTAACGAAAAAACAATGGTAGGGAATGTCAATATATAACAATTCCCTTGCCTCCAAGTCGTTACAATTTAATTGAAACCACGCAGTTAGTGTAGTTTGACGATGCTCACTGTGTGCCAAAGCATGTGTTTCATTTCCAACATTGAAAAAAAACTAAGTGTCTTTGGGGTAAATGTACAGTTAATCGATATACTGCATGTGAGCGATCGTGCATTTCAAATTTGAGAAGACGCCACATTGCTTCTGGGCACTTACATAACGAGCTATCTACATGAGATGCAAGTTCATCATGTAATAACTCACTTTGTTCCAGATTTTCTGCACTTTTGACCACTACAGTAGCTGCATCATAGCCTTTCAATATATATTTCTACCTTTTTTCCATGAATAATGGCATTTTGGCCTTCTCTTCATCTATGTAATAGATAGCCATCACAATTAGCATAAGTTTTGTCTCTATAATCTTTTGGAAATTCTTTAGTACATTTCTTATTTTCCATACATGGTGACTTTGGATTAATATCTCCACACGGTCCATGAATCATACGATGAGTTACAATCTCATATAGTCTACCATGTATTTCTGGATATGGTAGTTCAGCAATAATCACTGAATCCACTTTGTCACCATTATCCAATTTATCTTTCTCTTGAAGGTTTATAAGAATATGTGCATGTTTGAAGGCCTCTTTTTTGAAATTATATTGTATAAAACATAAGCCAGACATTTGCCAAATAACTGAATTATGGTTATGTCATGTATTAATTCAGTTAATTTGATTTTAAAGACTCTTGCCACTAGATCAGGTCTATCGGAAGCAGTTTGTCCAATTAGTAGATTTTGTACAATCTCTAACCATTGTGGATTACATGTAAATGTAATAAATAAATCAGGTTTAGAAAATGTAGTTACAATAGCCATGGCATCATTGTTCTTGCAAATTGCGAGGAGATCCTTAAAAAGGAGAAGGTAAAATGATGGCTTTGCCAGCTGGCAGATCTCTAGTTGTAGCCACCTCAGCAACATAATCCATCAGTCCACAATACTGTTCTATACATAGTTTATCTTGTTGATATTTTATGACATTTAAATTATTTGCCTCAACTTGCAAATATGAATCAATGATCCATTGTTTGTGTCAGTTTTCCTTCACATAAAATGGGATTGAATCCATCTTGGATGGCAGACTGAGCCACTTAAAATTCAAGCATAGAAATATTATTTTTTGACACATACTTTTGAATTTGGGTAACTGGCAATTATTAATATGGGTTGCCAACCTGCTTCCCCATTGTGAAAAAATATGGGATATGTCATTGAATCCAAAATAGTTGAATGGTTTGCTGATTCATTTCTGGGATTATTCTAATATCCATCTGAAATGGTTGTTCTCCCTCGTCCTTTTGAAAGACCATTGCAACCTCATTTTGATGTTGGCAAAATTATAACGGCGTTTATCAGTATCTCGATCTCTTTTAAGCACCATATTGAGTTTTGGGATTGGCAATTGATGTATTTCTGCATGAGTTTTTTGTTCCTTTTCTACTTCTGACAATTTTTATAGGCTTGAGAGTATGGGTTTTAAGCCATAATTTTATCAAGCTCTATAAAAATAATGCGTAAGAATTTTTTATTTTCTAGAAGCTGCATATGTTGTTCAACAGCTTCCATTGTATCAAGGACATATAGTTGAGCAAATTTTTCTTTGCTCCCCTTTCTCTGGATATAAATGAGAAGTAAGATGGTAAATTTGTCCTTGTACTTTAAAGCAGTAAGGGTCATGTCCTGGCACATTACCAGCTAATGTTGCGGCCATAGATGCAAAAGATATTGCACTATTATATGATCTTATGTTTAATTTGAAATTTTGGTAGTTGGGGAAAGTAGGCTCAGTCATAATGCTTTGTAAATATGTTGGGAATTGTTGTCTTTGTGAAAGTCTTACCTTGCCTTTTTGACAGCAAATAATGAACAGGCCATCTTCTGGTTCTTTCCTGTTTGAAATGATAAGCCCCACAAAAACTGATAGACAATATTGATATTATCATAACAATTATGAACCTCTATTGCCAAAGATTTAAGTAAAGGACAATTGTGAGAAGATATATCAATGTGACTCTGTAAATCCTCAGTAGAATTATTAAAATTCTTATCTGATTGGTTCAGGAACATTTTCTAAATGCTTTTGTTTTTTTAGTTGCCTTCTTGGGCTTGGATGTTAGTTTGTCAGCCGCTAGTCTTTTGCTTGTGAGTCTCTCCTGTTATTCTTGTCGTTGAATTTCCTTCTGCTCAGGCGTCTAATGATCTCCCCATGGCTTTTGACGTAGTCTAGTATGACGTCTTTTCTTTTCCTGTTTCTTGCCAGTATCTGACAGTTAATCTGGAAATAAAATTAGTATATTAGTACATTTGGTCCTTTGTTTATTTATTTGTTTTAACTGTAGTTTTTGTTATTTATTTTTTTCTCCTATCCTGTTTTGTGGTGCATCACTGTTTGCATTATGAGGATAGCTTTATGAGGTTGAACTTAGCAGATTTGTTAGGTTGCAGTGTAGTTTGTGGAAGTCGCACAGCAAACATGAGCAAAGCAATAGAAGGACATACAATTACATGCATAACAACTCCCAACTGTCAAATATTGAAAAATAATAAAATGTTATTTTCCTCATAGGTTGTAATGGTCATGCATAAATTAATATGAAAAGCCATGCTGCAACATGCTGGAAGCTATTAAAGACACACTACCTCATTAAATAGCAACACAAATACATGCAAATAGCTGACATATTAACCCTTTCTCACTCACAAAAAACAAATAAAAACCACCACATGGCATATATCAAGTACCAAGGGAAACATTTGACATATGGTTGTTCAGTCCCTCAGTTGTCTCTGACTCTCTGTGACCCTATGGACTGTAGCACACTTACTAATGTCTCTGTCTGTGCTTATCTACAAGGTTGCATGACAAAGATACTGGTGTGGGTTGCCAGTTCCTTCTCTAGTAGACTGCGACTTGTCTGAACTTTCTGCTTTGACCTTGTGGCCCAACTTGGTATAGCTCACAGCTTCATTCAGGTACACAAGCCCCCTCACCACCACTGCTTAGGCAATAATGAAGGGGACCAGGGGAATATACACCATACTAATCTACTCTAACATATCAGGAAGGGCAACAAACACACATGGAGGCTGTGCAGAGGCACGTGGAGCAACAGCCAGTTCACCTCCTTCAGGGATTTATCACCGCTAGGCCCATACTGGAAAGTCCAATGCAATTGCTGTTAGCCAAGTGCCAAGATGTATAACCCATTCCCATTTGGTGACCTCCCATTAAGTGTTTTGCTATCAATCAATCTATATTATCACCTGTCATTCTGTTATCAGGCCTTCAGGGGAAGGTTGATACTCCACAGTATTACAAATTGCACTTTATTATTATTATTATTATTATTACTAGCAAATTGCCTGTCAAAAAATGACAGGCAAAAAAGTGTAAGCCAGGCAATGCTGTTTGCCACACAATGTGAGGCTTTTGCTTCTCTGAGCTCCTTCGGCGCTCATCGCGTTGCTAACAATGAGCGCCTTCGGCACTAATTGCAAACCTTTCCCACCTCCTACTGTAGGTTAACCTGTAAGTTTTGTGCTTGGGAATGGCGTATCTTTCCAGCATCTTCCCACCTGTCCCTTCCCTGTGTGTTTCTTCTTTATGTGTCTGCTGAATGTTTGTATGGTGCACCCTGACTGGCATTGGTTTTATTTTCAAAGTCCTGTGTGCCTGGCGTGGTACTGTCTTTGGCATCATGTATTTTCTAAGTCCCGGCGCTCATTGCCTCATTGCTCAGAAGGCTTCAATGCTCAACGGCTCATGACAAATCACAGTTTGACAATTATAATACAGTATGTGATATATGATATATATTATTGTATGATATCTAATGCTATTATTATTATTATTGTTATGTTACATGGTTACATAGTAATTTAGGTTGAAAAAAAAGACTTTAGTCCCATCAAGTTCAACCTTTTTAGATCTAACTCTGATCTGCAATACACAGATTTATTATTAATTGATCTAGAGGAAGGCAAACAGAAAAAAAAAAAAACAGTGAAACTTTGGCAATTGTCTTAACAGGGAAAAAACAAAAAAAAATTCCTTCCTGACCCCAGATACTGGCGATCGGATCAATCACTGGATCAATACTCCCTCTCTATTTATCCAGGATAGCCCTTAATGCCCTTTTATTTAAAAATATATCCAATCCCTTTTTAAAGTTATCTATCAAATCCGCTGTCACCACCACCTTTGATAGAGAATTCCACAGATGAAACTCCCTGACTGTGAGGAACCCTTTTTTTTTCTTTAAGGCGAAATCTTTTTACTTCTAATCTCAAAGGATGTCCCCTTGTCAGTTGAAAACCTCTTGGCACCCTGGATGTATTTATATAAGGTAATCATATACCCTCTTAGACACCTTTTTTCTAGAGTAAATAATTTTAATTTGGTGAGTCTTTCTTCATAACTTAGACTCTCTATTCCATTTATTAGCTTTGTTGCCCTCCTCTGTACTTTTTCCAGCTCTAAAGATACATTTTTGTGTAGTTGTGCGCAAAATTGTACTCCATATTCCAAATGAGGGCATACTAGGGATTTGTATAGTGGGAGAATTATATTGGGTTTCCTTGCTTCTATACCCTTCTTAATACATGCTAATATTTTACTTGCCTTTGCGGATGCTGCTTGGCATTTAACACTGTCACCTAAGTGGTTGTCCACAAGTACTCCCAAATCTCTTGCCATATCTAATACCCCTAGATTTGCTCCATTAAAATTATAAATTGCATCGCTATGTTTCCTTCCCATATGCATAACTTTACATGTATTCATATTAAATCTCAACTGCCTCTTAGTTGCCCATTCCTCAAATGTATGCAAATCCCTTTGGAGGGAAAAGTACATCATTTTCTGCTTTAATTACTACCACATGATGGGAGGTAGCCATCTGTGTACAAAATATCACCATCACATAGGCCAAAAACTCTGTGGCCAGGCTAGATTAGGTTACCATTTGGACCAATAAATTGTCACTGAGGAGTGCTGTTGATAAGGCACAAACATCTGCACAGCCCCTAGGTCCTCCTTCGCCTAGGCACAGGGACCCAATCCCCTGTGACCGGCCACCGTCTCCTGGTGGTGTTGGTGGGTGGGCAGGGGGAGACAGCGGCACCTGTAGTGGGAATGGTGGAGGCATGGTGGGAGGAGAGCAGGGGCCGGGCTGTGGGTGGCCAGGGGATGCCTCTGGGGTGGATGAGTTGGGGCCTGGGGACTACGAGGTCATCGCATAAGATCTGCTGTCATCTCCTGGAATTGGCTCTGGTCTAGCCCAATCCTGCGGCAGCCCAGCCAGGTAGGATTCTGTCATTAGGTGTTGATTGCTCTCCTCCCTATTTCGAATTGGCCAGGCTAAACATTACCTCCACATGATTGGCGGAGGATGCTGGCCTGGATACCGGGGAGACACTCCATCTGCTGCCCGCATGAGGACCAGCATATCTGCCTGCACAGCTTGGCTTGGTGTTGGGGATGGAGGACCTTGTGGCATGGCCTGGTGAGAAGGTGGCAGTGGTGGTGGGCCCAGTTGGGAGGGTCTGGGGCCCAGCTGGAGCCTTATGAAGTACAGGTTGTGGTGGGCCCGCTGGTGGTGGCCAAATCCAACGCACTACTGTGGGGGGAGGAAGTTGGTGGCTTGTTCAGATGGTACCTCCAGTCTTAGAGGCCCTGGGGATATACTGAGTCCCCTGAAGGAGGGGGATAGTGGAGTCAATTTCCGGCAGTGTGGCCAGTGGTCCTGCTGGTGATCCCACTAGCCAGATGATATCCTCTTCCTCCAAACCAGGCCCTCGGGTCCTCTTCTTTCCTCCTCCTCCTGCTCCAGTTTCTGCTGAGTGGAGGCTGTCTCCTCCACTTCCTGCTCCAATGGAGCCGACACCCCCCCGCCTTTGGCTCAACACTGGATCCAGACCTCCTTGATGCTGAAAGAGAGAAAAGAAAGGTATATGTTATTAGTATGATGAATCATGCATTGTTTTTGTATTTATTCCTAACTAGTGAATGTCGCGAACAGTTCGCCGGCGGACTGTCCAGGCGAACATAGCATGTTCGCGTTTCGGCGGACGAACTGCGAACATTATGCGATATTCGACCGCCCCCCTATCCTTTATCATTGAGCAAACTTTGACCCTGCATGTCACAGTCAGCAGACACATTCCAGCCAATCAGCAGCATACACTCCCTTCCAGAGCCTTCTACCGTCATGGACAGCAAGCCATTTTGGAATCATAACTAACTTGCAGTCTTACTGAGAGGAGGCTGAGTGTAGGTGATACTGCATCAATAGGGAAAACCATAGTTAGGGCTACTGTACACAGTGTGCAATACAGTCCTGAATGACTCTTTTGATCTCTGCTGCAAGGACACCCCTGTGTCTCTTCCCCCCCTTATCATCATCCTCCCCTCACCTTAGCACCCAACCCAAACACCCTCACACTTATCCATAACACCCATCAACCTAACAACCTAACCCTAACACCCCTCACACTTATCCCTAACACCCCTCACCCTAACCCTAACACCCCTCATACTTATCCCTAACACCCCTCACCCTAACCCTAACACCCCTCACACTTATACCTAACAGCCCTTACCCTAACCCTAACACCCCTCACACTTAACACCTAACCCTAACACCCCTTACACTTATCCCTAACACCCCTAACCCTAACACCCCTCACACTTATCCCTAACACCCCTCACCCTTACCCTAACACCCCTCACACTTATCCCTAACACCCCTCACCCTTACCCTAACACCCCACAGTTATCCCTAACACCCCTAACCCTAACACCCCTCACACTTATCCCTAACACCCCTCACCCTAACACCTCTCACACTTATTCCTAACACCCCTCACCCTAACACCCTAACCCTAACACCCCTCACACTTATCCCTAACACCCCTCACCCTAACCCTAACACCCCTCACACTTATCCCTAACACCCCTAAACCCTAACACCCCCTCCACTTATCCCTAACACCTAACCCTAACATCCCTCACCCTAACACCTAACCCTAACACCCCTCACACTTATCCCTAACCAACCCCTAACCCTAACACCCCTCACACTTATCCCTAACTAACCCTCACCCTAACACCTAACCCTAACACCCCTCACACTTATCCCTAACACCCCTCACCCTAACCCAACACCCCTCCCACTTATCCCTAACACCCCTCACCCTAACACCCCTCACACTTATCCCTAACACCCCTAACCCTAACACCCCTCACACTTATCCCTAACACCCCTAACACCTCTCACACTTAACACCTAACCCTAACACCCCTTACACTTATCCCTAACACCCCTCACCCTAACACCCCTAACCCTTACCCTAACACCCATCACACTTATCCCTAACACCCCCTCACCCTAACCCTAACACCCCTAACCCTTACCCTAACACCCATCACACTTATCCCTAACACCCTCACCCTAACACCTAACCCTAACACCCCTCACACTTATCCCTAACACCCCTCACCTTAACCCTAACAACCCTCACACTTATCCCTAACACCCCTAACCCTAACACCCCTCACACTTATCCCTAACACCCCTCACCCTAACCCTAACACTCCTCATCCTAACCCTAACACCCCTCACACTTATCCCTAACACCCCTCACCCTTACCCTTACAACCCTCACACTTATCCCTAACACCCCTCACCCTTACCCTAACACCCCTTACACTTATCCCTAACACCCCTCACCCTAACACCTAACCCTAACACCCCTCACACTTATCCCTAACACCCCTCACCCTAACCCTAACACCCCTCACACTTATCCCTAACACCCCTAACCCTAACAGCCCTCACACTTAACACCTAACCCTAACACCCCTTACACTTATCCCTAACACCCCTCACCCTAACCGTAACACCCCTCACACTTATCCCTAACACCCCTAACCCTAACACCCCTCACACTTAACACCTAACCCTAACACCCCTTACACTTATCCCTAACACCCCCTCACCCTAACCCTAACACCCCTCACACTTATCCCTGTGTCTCTTCCCCCCCTAATCATCAAGGGAGGGGGTTGAGGATGATGAGGGAGGGGGGAAAGAGACACAGGGGAGGATGATGAGGGAGGGGGGGGAAGAGACACAGGGGAAGATGATGAGGGAGAGGGACAAAAGACACAGGGGAGGATATACAGTGAGGGGGGAAAGAGACACAGGAGGGGGATGATGATGGAGGGTGGAAGAGACACAGGGGAGGATGATGAGCGAGGGGGTAAAGAGATACAGGGGAGGATGATGAGGGAGGGGGGGATGAGACAGGGGAGCATGATGAGGAAGGGGGGAAAGAAGACACAGGGGAGGATGATGAGGGAGGGGGTAAAGAGATACAGGGAAGGATGATGATAGAGAGAGTGTTAGGTTATTTATGTCCTTTATGGATTAAAACCAGACTCTGCATCGACTATGTAATTTTCAGTGGGAGTTTTGACATGGATCCCCCCCTGGCATGCCACTGTCCAGGTATTAGTCCCCTTAAAACAACTTTTCCATCACTATTGTGGCCAGAAAGAGTCCCTGTGGGTTTTAAAATTCGCCTGCCCATTGAAGTCTATGGCGGTTCGCCGGGTTCGCCGGTTCGCGAACATTTGCGGTGGTTCGCGTTCGTGGTTTGCGAACCGAAAATTTTATGTTCGCGACATCACTATTCCTAACTATCTGACATCTAGGCTTGAATCTGGATGATTACCATAATTGCAACTCAGATTTGCTATCATTTGCTAGATTTGATCTATTCTTTGGTTCTTCGACTTGAATGTTCTTGGCTCCTAACTCTATCTTGATCCGGCTACGGTCTGTAACTGCATAGGCCTGCAGTGGGCACACCAATATATGGACTCTCTATTGGTTGATTACTGTGGTTGTGTACAGGAATGACATTGATTTGTTACTGACGCATCCATCTATCTCTTGTTAAGACATGTCAGTGTCCTTGTTGGTCATCATGTACATGTGTGGTGTGTATAATATACATTTGGCGGAATTTTGGCTGTATGTCATATTCACCTGACATGGAGGCTGGGTCCTGCTGAGCCACCATGCCTGAAGCTCCAGTGGTGGGCACCTTGCTCAGAAGGCCCTTGGCCACCCTCTCCCACTCACTATATTGCACAGTCACATTATTTTCCTCCTTGGCCATCATCCTCCTCACCTTGCCCCTTATGTTGTCAAGACAGTGCTTGACGGACCTCCCATCCCTTTGCACTGTGCCCACTGCTGTTACCTCAGCTGCTACCTCCTTTCATGTGTGGGCCCTAGGCCCTGGCCTGACCATGGATGGCACCAAGGAGGACCACATTCTCTTTGTGCATCTAATTGTGGGGCCCTGTTGCTTGCCCTTAGCCTCTTTCCCTCCCGACTGTGGATGGGGATCTTTGCCTCACAGACTTGTCCCTGAGGCCTATCCCTCCCCTGAACTACCAACCCCCTGGGATCAGGCCTCCCCCCCTCTGTCCCTTATCTATATTTGCCTGGTTCTTAATGCTACCCTGCCACCACCCACTTCCTCCTCTCCACACTCCTCATCTTCCTCCACTTCCACCTTCTTCTGCTCCTCCTCCTCCTCCACCGGCCTCCTACTCCCCCACCTCCTCCTCCTCCTCCGCCACTCCTCACCTCCTCCTCTCCTCTCCACTCCCCATGGCCACCTCTCTCAACTATCTCTCCTTCTTGCCTCTCCTCCTTCTCCTTCTCTCTGCCTCTCCACTCCTCCCCCCCTCCTCTGTCCTCCCTCCATTTAAATCACAAAAAGAATATAATCACATATATAGTTGTGAGCATGCAAGTTGTTGCATAACGCTTGAAGCGAGGGGCCGCATTTGCGGTGGTGGAGCATCCCAACGTCCCGCGCAAATGCGGATCCTCGCAAAGCGAGGGTCCGCATTTGCCGGAGGTGGAGGCTCCAACGTCGCTGTGTTAACACACACCCACACACACGACTTTTTAACAAAAAAATACCCAACCTCCCAGCCAACAAAAAACCTAACGTAAAGTCCCTGCAAATGCAGATTTAACTATGAAAATGTGGTTCATGTAAAGTGACATGTAACACGCACATTTATGTGTATAGCCCCTGCAACAAACTAATCTAAATCCAAACTAATTAAACAAATAATCCAAACTAATTAAACAACTATATTTAAATGACAGTAAAAAAAAAAAAATTACCAATTAAAATGTGATTGATGTATAGTGATATGTGACACGCACATTTATGTGTGTAGGCCCAAAAACTAAGTAATGTTAATTGAAAGTAATTACAAAAGTATTTAAACGACATTAATTTATTGTAATTCAATATATAACCTAAAGATTATCTTTCTCCTTTTTTTTACTATTCAAACAGATTCTGCATCAACAGCGTCACTCAAGAATTTGCACCGTGCATAGTGAACCACAATCCCTTTTAAACAACTCCAAGAAAGAACAAGAGGTACGATAGAAAAATACATTACATGCTGAAAAAGACCATGCTTTGCTAAATCAAAAAGAAGAAATATACAATTAACCATTTCAATTTCTTTTTCAAACAGACACTACAAGAAGACCGGCGGATTAAGATTGCCAGGAGGGGACCCTCTGTCATTCGACACTTCAATCAAGGTAAAGTATAACAAGTACAAAAAAGAAATGAACTATATATGTTTAATGGCCGCCAATATAAATTAATATTCTTCTTTAATGTTTTAGAACCTATAAGCCTTACAAAGAAGCCTAAATAAGCATACCAAAGGTGGTGGGCACAAAACAGGATTGTAGAAAAGCTCACACAAACACATAGCAAACTAAATTAATAGATTCTTCTTTAATGGTTAATAACCTATAAGCCTTAGAAAGAAGCTTAAATAAGCATAACAAAAGTGGTGGGCACAAAATACGATTGAACTAAAACTCACACAAACACATAGCAAACTAAATTAATATTTTTCTTTAATGTTTAAAAACCTATAAGCCTTACAAAGAAGCCTAAATAAGCACACCAAAAGTGGTGGGCACAAAACAGGATTGTACCAAAACTCACACAAACACATAGCAAACTAAATTAATATTCTTCTTTAATGTTTAAGAACCTATAAGCCTTACAAAGAAGCCTAAATAAGCATACCAAAAGTGGTGGGCACAAAACAGGATTGTAGAAAAACTCACACAAACACATAGCAAACTAAATTTATATTTTTCTTTAATGTTTAACAACCTATAAGCCTTAGAAAGAAGCCCTAAATAAGCATACCAAAAGTGGTGGGCACAAAACAGGATTGTAGAAAAACTCACACAAACACATAGCAAACTAAATTAATATTCTTCTTTAATCTTTAACAACCTATAAGCCTTAGAAAGAAGCCTAAATAAGCATACCAAATGTGGTGGGCACAAAACAGGATTGTACCAAAACTCACACAAAAACATAGCAAACTAAATTAATATTCTTCTTTAATGTTTAAGAACCTATAAGCCTTACAAAGAAGCCTAAATAAGCATAACAAAAGTGGTGGACACAAAACAGTATTGTAGAAAAACTCACACAAACACATAGCAAACTAAATTAATATTCTTCTTTAATGTTTACCAAGCTATAACACTTACAACCAAGTCTACATTTGTATAACAAAAGTGGTGGACATAAAACAGGATAATGCTAAAAACATTGCAATCATATCCAAAATAAGAACAACATTAATAATTACAGTATAACAAAAAAAAAATACTGCAATATACAAATACATTTAATTTATTTGTAAAACTTTGCACAAAAAACTGCATAGCACAAAAATTCACCATAACAAATACAATACACCAAAATTATAAAATTTTTGCTTTATTTCAAATACTTTTAAATCAAATAATATTTTCATTTTTCTTTTACAACAGATACTGCGTGAAGACAATCAGACGAGGATTTCAACAGAGGACCAGACCATCGGACGAGGACTTTCACCAGAGGACCAGACCATCGGACGAGGACTTTCAACAGAGGACCACACCATCGTACGAGGACTTTCACCAGAGGACCAGACCATTGGACCAGGACTTTCAACAGAGGACCAGACCATTGGACGAGGACTTTCAACAGAGGACCACACCATGGGACGAGGACTTTCAACAGAGGACCACACAATCGGACGAGGACTTTCAACAGAGGACCAGACCATCTGACAAAGAATTTCAATAGAGCACCAACAAATATTCTGATTGAAATCACACTTAAACCAAGATACAGTATAATAAGTAAAAAAGGAGAAAACTAAATAAACATGTTTGATCTGCATCCGTTGTCAACAGAAAAAAAAATAAAAGAACAAGCAATAACTATGTCCCTTATTCAATTGCAATTTGCCCAATTCAATACATGTGTAAATAACCAAATCACTTTTTTTTTTAAAGAAGTTTTTAGTTGGTAAACATCTATCCACAAACAAGGTTTTCAATAACTAAAAACTTCTTTCAAAAAAATATGTTATCTGCTTATTTACAGCAGTATTGAATTGCTCAAATTGCTATTCAATGAGGCCCTATAACTTTTAACAAAATATAACTGATACATTAATGATTTACCTCTTATTTCTCTATTATGGACAATAATGTTTAACAGTAATTCCAAATTTCAATATACCCAATTACATTTCATTTTTTTGCTTTACAGATTAACATGGCTACTAACGAGAGCAAACAAGAGAAGAAAAGACGTCAAACTAGAGAAAGACAAGAGAGATGAGCCGACCAGCAGACACCAGAGGAGAAAGAAATTCGACAAGAAAAAGAATGCAAAAGACTTGCAAGCAAAAGACTATCAGCTGCAAAAATGAAAGATACGCCAAAAAAAACTACCAAGCAAATAAAGCATTTACAACTGTTCCTCCAACATCAGATGACATTTTACCAGAAAAAATAAAAGAGATTCCAAAAAAAGCAACAAAAAAAACAAAGCATTTACAACTTGTTCCTGAAACATTACATGACATTTCACCAAAACCAGTACAACATATACCAAGAAAAGCCACGAAAAAAACTAAGCATTTAGAACCTGTTGTTGAAACATTACATGACATTTCACCTGATGAATATGAAAGTCAAACTGCTATATGCTTTGCAAATTGTCCTTTACTCAAGTCTTTAGCAGTAGCGGTTCATAGTTGTGGGGAAATGACTACTCAATGTCAGTTTTGTGAAGCTTATTATTTTAAACAGGAGAGACCCAGAGATGGCCAATTCATTAGTTGCTGTCAAAAAGGCAAGTTCAAACTTCCACTTACTGTTCTAAAGTCCAAATCCAAATTTATCATCAGACTTCCCATTTACATCCAGAGGAAGGAGAGCAAAGAAAATTCGCTCAACTATATGTCCTAGATACAATGGAAGCTGTTGACTAACGTTTGCAGCTAGAAGAAAATAAAAAATGCTTACCCAGTGTTTTTATAGAGCTAAATAACATTATGGACAATAATCCCTACAGTAAAGCTTATAAATTGGCAGAAGTAGAAATGAACAACAACTTCATGAGACATCAATTACCAATGCCAAAGGTTAATATGGTGCTTAAAAGAGACAGACATACTGATAAACATTGTTATAACTTGCCAACATCAAATGAGGTTGCAATGGTGTTTCAAAATGATGAAGGAGAACCACCATTTCAAAGAGACATTAGAATATATCCCAGAAATGAGGAGCAACCATTCATTAATATGAGTATCTTAAGTCCAAATTTAGATCCAATGACATATCCAATTTTTTTCCCACACGGAGAGGCAGGTTGGCAACCAAAATTAACACTTCCAAGTTACCCAAATGCTTAAGCCAGAATCCGAAATAATGTTTCTATGCTTGAATTTAAAGTAGCTCAAATTGCCATTCGAAATACATTTAATCCAATTTTATGTGGTGGAAAACTACCACAACAATAGATTATTGATTCCTATTTGCAAGTTAAGGCCAATAATTTAAACTTTATAAAATATCAACAAGATAAACTACGTGTAGAACAATATTCAGGACTAATGGACTATGTTGCTGACGTGGCTACAAGCAGAGACACGACAGCTCGCAAAGCCATCATTTTACCATCTTCCTTTCAAGGATCTCCTCGAAAAATGAGAGGAAGATGCAATGATGCTACGGCTATTGTCACCAAATTTGGCAAACCCGATTTATTTCTGACATTTACATGTAATCCACAATGGCCAGAAATTACACAAAATTTACTTCTTGGACAAAATGCTTCCGATAGACCAGATTTAGTAGCCAGAGTTTTTAAGATTAAATTAAATGAATTAGTACATGACATCACTATCAGTCAGTTATTTGGCAAATGTCTTGCTTATGTATATACCATTGAATTTTAAAAAAGAGGCCTTCCACATGCACATCTTCTTATAATACTTCAAGAAAAAGATAAATTAGATACTTCTGACAAAGTGGATGCAGTCATTGTTGCTGAACTACCAGATCCAGAACTATATGGTATACTATATGAGATTGTTACTCATTGCATGATTCATGGACCCTGTGGTGAGCTTAATCCCACAATCACCATGTATGGAAAATAATAAATGTTCAAAATATTATAGAGACAAAACCTATGCCAATTGTGATGGCTATCCACTTTATAAAAGAAGAGAAGGAGATAGTGCCATTATTCGTAGAAAAAAAGTTGACAATAGATATGTAGTACCCTACAATCCACATTTACTCATTAAGTAAAATACAAATGGGGTTTACCTTACAAGTAAAGGCTGATAAACTGCAGAGTGCACTAATTGTGCCCAGGTGAGAGGAGTGTGGCTTGACTGTTTAACTTGTATAAAAGGTTTGTGAGCTGGTTTGGGGCCTGTTTACAAGTGGATTACCTTACAAGTAAAGGCTGATAAACTGCAGAGTGCACTAATTGTGCCCAGGTGAGAGGGTTGTGGCTTGACTGTTAAACTAGGGAAAAAGGTTTGTGAGCTGGTTTGGGGCCTGTTTACAAGTGGATTTACCTTACAAGTAAAGGCTGATAAATTGCAGAGTGCACTAATTGTGCCCAGGTGAGAAGGCAGAAGTTAATATAAACAGGAGAAGGGGAACTTGTGAGCTTGCGAACATTTTCAGTATTAAGTGCAATTCTAGTAAAAGCCTAGGGGCCTCATTCAATTAGCGGCCGCAGCCGTTGCGGGGCCGCAAGGACCGGCCGCAAGCTATTCGGCTATTCTATTCCCTTACGGCCGGGGGCTCCGGCAGGCTTGCGGACGGCGCCTTGCTATCCTTGGCGGCCGCTCGCGCCGGAGGAAAGCCTTTGATCTAAAACGGCCGCAAGAGTTTCGGCCGCAAGAAAGCCCCGGTTGCTATTCAATTGCTACGGGAAACCTCTCTGCAAGGCTAAAAGCGAGCCGCAGCTTACTTGCAGCAAACAGGTCCCGCTAGCACCAATTAAGCACATAATAAAGCCCAAATAAAGCCATCCTGCACTCTGATGAGACAATAAAGTGATTGTAGGTGTTAGCAAAAATAGCACAACATTCCCCTATACTCAAATCCGTAATTTTTGTATTTTCAAATTCTTGTCAAATATCCGTGGACAAAGTCCCGAGGGCTTGGAGCACCTCAGACCCGCAAAGGCTGCGGGATTAGCCTCCGTCAAGTCCGTAAATGGGTAAAATAGACCTACGGGTCGTAAAGGGCTAACTTACAAGTCGTAGCATAGAAAAGCCATCCTGTACTTTTATTAAAAGTGAAAGTGATGTTTGGTTTCAGAATTAATAGCTCAACATTCCCCTACTCTCAAATGCGCAAATAAAGATATTTAACTTCATCTATCATGCAAGCCCGCACGGGTTTGAATAACGAGCTACGGGCTTGGAGGGCAATCATCCACCAAACCTGTAGGTGCTTCACTAAGAAGCTACGGCCAAGTCTCAAGCCCGTAATCCTAAAATCAAACCTGAAATCAATTAACCAATAGGAAGATGACAATCAAGGGCACAAATAGTTTAAAAGGGAGTGAAATTCGGTAATCTGTGACTGTGTTGTATGCTATGCAAGTGGACACACAGGTCTTGGAGTTGGAGGTTTTGTGAGAGTAAGAGAGAGAGAGGAGGAGAGATGGAGGGAGAAGGCAGCGAAGGGAGAGGTCAGGGAGAGCAGGGCCCCCAGCCACAGGCTGGCCAGCAAGCTGCTGCTGCACGCAAAAGGGCAGCAAACTTTACCAGCCAGGAGATCGAAACACTGGTTAGAGGAGTGCAAGCCCGACACTCCATCCTAACCGGTGGGAGTGAAGTGAGGCCCAGACAGAGGACAGATGCCTGGAAGGAGATAGCGGCTGAGGTCTCCTCGCTGGGGTATGCGAATCATACCTGGCAGTCTGTCCAGCACAGGTTCCAAGACTGCCGTATTGCTGTAAAAACGAAGATGGCTGATGAGGCCAAAGCAGCACGTGGAACCGGTGGTGGGCCGCCACAAACGTTCACATACGCCGGTTGGGAGGCCACAGTCCGCGACATGATCCGGCCAGCGTTAGTCGTGGGCCTCCCTGGCCTGGTGGACTCCGGTCGGTCTGAAAGCCTGCAATGTGAGTACCATGTACACCTTAACACCCTCATATGTACGCACATGTACCCCACACAGATAGATAACTGACGTTGAATTGCACTGTAAGATAACTGGTTGTGACTACAGATATATGAGGCTGCAAACATCATGTAAATCCAGTGTAAAGAAATATACTTGTCAGAATTGTTAGCAATGAAATATATGTCCAATACCTCCTCCCACAACTGATTATGATACCGTTTTGCAAATCTATTGATGTTACTGTTATGTTTGCTGTTGGTTCCCAGTGCATATAAAGCATACATGACAACTCAATCGCAATTGTTTTTTTATTGTCATGAGTTCCCCTGTCACACTCTACTCCATGTTAAACTGGCCCATCCATAGCTGTTTGGCTTAACCCTCCTACTGCTTAGAATTCATGTACATTTTGATTATAGGTATAGCTGATGTATCCTGTTTTATGTGGGCATTTCAGTATGTGCTGGAAGAGTGCCGCCGCCGACTCTAGGGATGCGGTTCCGCTTGCGTCCCCATGTAGCTGTCAAAAATAGTTGGTACACCCAAAGCCACTAACCCTCTAACCCTAACCCCCTAAACACCACTTTCTAACTCTAACCCATACCCCCTAACTGTAGCCAGAACCCGAAACCCATAACCACTTACCCGGCCTGCTGGGCTGGCGTAGCTAGAGTCGGTGGCGGTGCACTTCCAGAGATGCGCACATACAACAGGATAGGTCCGGTCTAGCTGGTACATCCCCATGAGAGTACATGTTTGGATGTGCACACTGCAGCATATGCGGATACAGACTCTGATGGACTGCAAGTTTGTGTCGTGTAACAGCATAATCTGGACCATGTTACATTAACATGTTAACTCACATTGCTGAGGATTGGTCACAGATTGGTCTGTCTCACACACTGGCCAACAGATTCAGATGAGCACGTGTCCTAATTAACTGCAGTTGGCATACCGCACCAGCATTACATATAGTCATATGAGCCATGGGCCCTTTCCTGTTATCTGACCATGACTGCTGGTATCAGCAGTGAGCAGCCTCTACATGTCCCAGCATTTTCCTGGAGATTATATAATCATGCATATTTAGTGGGTTATGGTGTTTTAGGTAAGGGGTTCGGATAAGTGTGAGGGCTAGTGCTTTTGGGCTTCTGTGTAATCTGAAAATGATGTATATAAACAGCGGCAGCGCCATCTATCAGCCCCCTTGGTCCAACTGCTGCTGCCAGCAGTCGCTGTCACATAACAGGAAAGATCCCAGCCAGGATCCACAATACTAATGATGCAGATCAATTTTGATTAGCGTCAAACATTCACAGCCAATTACAAGTCACTCTGATCTCAGAGATATGGAAACAACAATACTCAAATCAAAATCTTGTCTCATTTCAGTACCATCCAGGTGTCCCCTGCCTCCTCAGGGACCTGCAACATGGTGAAGATGCAGGACCACCTGCAGCCACATCCCCTGCAGCAGGCCCATCGTACCAAAAGCCCACCTGGGCCATCCACGAGGTGCCATCAATTGCCTCCAGCCAGGATAATGGCACCGCCTGGCTCCCAGCCAATGTGGGCTGGACAAATGTGGGGCCACCCAATGTGGTCCCATCCCAGTTGGGCTCAAGGTATGGATCCAGCATCAATGGTGCCTTGGAGCATGGGCCCCCGGCAGGGCATGTGGCACCCCCCAGCACCAGCAGGCCACTCTGGCCACTCCGGCCCCACAGGCCCCGCAGGACCAGGAGGACCAGCAGGCCCCTCTGGCCACTCCGGCCCGCAGGACCAGCAGGACCAGCAGGCCCATACAGCCACTCTGGCCCCACAGGCCCCGCAGGACCAGCAGGCCCAGCCATCCACTCCGGCCCCACAGGCCCCGCAGGACCAGCATGCCCATACAGCCACTCTGGCCCCACAGGCCCCACTGGCCCATACAGCCACTCTGGCCCCACAGGTCCCGCAGGACCAGCAGGCCCATACAGTCACTCTGGCCCCACAGGCCGCGCAGGTCCAGCAGGCCCAGCCATCCACTCCGGCCCCACAGGCCCCGCAGGACCAGCAGGCGACTCCGGTGAGGCAGGAGACACCACTTAGCAGTGCCTTCACTCAAAGGACACAGTGGTCTGGGTCGCTGCCAGTTAGTCCTGCGCTGTCAGCGGCCCAGTGCCATGATTTCCTGGCTCATCTCCAGCATGAGCGGTGAGCAAAATCACCAGTTCATGCTGGAGATGAGACGCCACAAAGACAGGAAGCTGGAGGACCAGAGACGCCATAATGACCGTGTATTTGAGGAAATTACCCGTCAAAACGAACGGATGTTCCAGGAGGCGAGGCGTCATAATCTCCTAATGGAGGAGTACGCCAGAAGGCCTGAAATGGGCCGAGAAGGCCAGCACCAAGACTGGGCTACCCCTTCAAACTCGCCTCCGTCAACATCCCACACCCTGTCCCCAGCATCCAAGCCGGAAGAGCCTCAAAACACCCGAAGAGGTCGGGGGCCGGCCTAGAGGACCATCTTCCAAAGGCCAGGAGAGCCAGGAAACACACAAGTGGAAGCGGAAATAGGTGAGAACATGTTCATGTTGCATATAGAAGCAATTGATGTCCCAGATCTATTGACGTTGAGGTGTTGCAGTCAATGCGTATATTGTTCTAATTGATGTCTTGTTCTTATCTTTTTAGGTTCCATTTTATTGATGTTCATGGATTTCTGCCTCCCGTTTTTTTTTTTTTTTGTAAATATTTGGGAAAGCAACATAAGATTAAACATTATGTATTGCTCACATTATCATTGTTTGTTTTCGTTTGTACTGTACCATGATTGGTAAACACCACATGAATGCTACACACAAACGTTATTGATTAGTACATACATCTTCCTTCAATATACCAGCCCTGTGTTAATGTAGGGTTGGGGTAACAGCCACTAGTGCAAGCTGAGGGTGGAGGTAATATTCATGAGTTTGATTACAGTAACGGTGATGCATGATATTCATGTTCATGACACATGGATAGATTAATTCAGGGGAAATATCAAAAGTGAGTCCACCCCTAAGTGAAATTGGCGATTTATTTTGTGTGGCCACCATTATTTTCCTGCACTGACTTAACCCTCATGGGGATGGAGTTCCCCAGAGTTTCCCAGGTTGCCACTGGAGTCCTCTTCCACTCCTTCATGATGATATCATGGAGCTGGTGGATGTTAGAGACTCAATTGGGAGTCAAATGAATACTGACTTTATTTTGTTGCCCAGAAATATATATATACACATCTCTTCCCACAGGCAATACACACATCCCCCATAGTTGGCCACACAATACACATTGAGGGACAACAGGTGGGTCACACCTCCCGGAGACTACCTGGCTACTTTGATACAATCAGACATTGCTTAGATCATCCTTCTTTGTTATGTCTGATAATGAAAACACTTTATACAATAGACTTCCTTATCCTATTATGAGTCTCTGTACTAGGATTATCTATTATGCCAAGGTCTGCAATAGTCTGGGCTGAGATTTTGCGAGCAGAAAACAACATACATACAGTATAACAGTATGATCATATTTTAACCTTAACCATAAAACAGGGTAAAACAGTGATGGGTTCCGTTACACTCCACACCTTCCATTTGAGGAGTACCCCACAGATGCTCAATAGGGTTTAGGTCTGGTGACTTACTTGGCCAGTTCATCAACTTTTGACCTTCAAAAAGTCCATTGAGGGAACCATGAATGAAAACATGTACTGTGACATACTGAAGCAGAACATGATCCCCTCCCTTGGGAGACTGGGCTGCAGGGCAACATAACATAACGACCCTAAACACACCGCCAAGACGACACTGCCTTGCTAAAGAAGGTAAAGGTGATGGACTGGCCAAGCTTGTCGACAGACCAAAACCATATTGAGCATCTGTGGGGCATCCTCAAACTGACGGTGGGGAGTGCAAGGTCTCTAGCATCAACCAGCTCTGATGTATCATTAAGGAGTGGAAGAGGACTCCAGTGGCAACCTGGGAAGCTCGGGTGAACTCCCTGGCCATGAGGGTTAATGCAGTTCTGGCAAATAATGGTGGCCACACATAATTGACATTTCATGTCAATTTTGACATTTCAAATTAAGGGTGTACTCACTTTTGGTGACAATGGTTTAGACATTAATGGCTGGGTATTGAGTTATTGATGGGTCCGAAAAATTACTTTACATTGTAGCAGAGTGTCATTTCTTCAGTGTTGTCACATGAAAAGATATACTAAAATGTTAACAACAATGTGACGGGTGTACTCACTTATGTTAGATACTGTGGCCCTCATTTAATTGCAATTTGGCCAATTGAATAGGGCTTGAAATAAGCACATAACATATATTCTCTGAAAAATTTTTGAGTTAGTAAAACATCTCTCCCAAATCAAGGTTTTCACTAACTAAAATCTGTTTGACACAATATATGTTCTGTACTTATTTTGAGCCCCATTCAATTGGCAAAATCGCAATTGAATGAGGCCCTGTATGTTCACTATTAGGATGTGAGCCACTTACAGAAACCTGTCTCATTTGTCTGTTTCTGCGTCATATAGATTGTTAATACCAACCTTCCCTTATGTTTGAAATCAGTAATGCAAACACACTGTGAGAATTCTATTGACACCCCTAACTGATGGTGCAGAGCACAGATGTGGAGTCTGAAGGTCCTTTTATTGATGTTCCGGAAATGCTATGGTATCAACATTGACGAGGCAGACACAAACAACATAGCAGATAAATCATATTTAATATTTCCCGAAATTAACAAGGCAAGCTTGCCACAAAGCCACAGGTTGACTAATCAACACAGGTATGCAAAGGATCATGGTGAAGGGGGGGTAGGATACAAAATCCAAGTAACACAGGGAAATAGGGATATGAGAGCAGAATGCAGGCATGGAAAATGACATTGATATGGATGATCAGGGGATGTACAGTATATCAACCAACATTAGGCAATATAATAGATCTCATTATTGTTCCGACATATATATAACAGTCAATAAGGAAACACCATAATAATCCAGAATAAGGTGATATACATATGGGGAGAGCAAAATGTATGCTTGGGTGTTAAACGGACACTCTGATGCCACATCAGAAGTATAAGTGCTCTATCAGTGAATGCTATGAGCCCATAACGTCAGTTCTCACGCAACAATAAGCAGCACATAGATAACCTTGGTCAAAAAGATGGTGACCTGACCAGGACCATATCAGTCAGATGTTACTTATTGCAGAGAACTCACAACAAACCAGGCAATATCAGCTGATAGTTTGTTCTCTGATTGAGCATCTATACTCACTGTTGTTGAATATGCATAACTGAAGATTAACGTAACCTCCTTAACTGTTAAGTCCCAAGCCTGGATTTACTCTTCCCCATATGCACAGGGAGGGTCACATCAGCACTGAAGAAAAGATCTTGAAGGGTTGGTGCTGCAGGCTTCACAACAGTCCAAGTAGAGGAGAGGATAGAATGTCTAAACCAAAAGGTACCTATGAATCGAGATAGACTATATGAGCATACAACATGCTGTGGATATACCAGGAACATCAGCTGACAGATGTCACATCACATCTGCATTGTATATTGAAATTGTCTCGTGACACATATCGGCTATTCAGTCAAGGTCATTAGATATCAAACTGGATACAACAAAGCAATGAAACGACACATGCACATACATGAGGACATTGACATGACCACGGAATGTCAGGATGTTTTATCGTCATGCCTTGTTCTGACCGGGATCTGGAATACAAACACACAAATAATATATTAGTGGAAACCTTACATATGCCATATGAGCAGCCACCAACAGATGTAGGTATGTCGGCACACATGTTAGGGCATTGGGATCTCGTACAAGCTAACCATCTGTACGATGATAATGATGGCCCAGGACTAATTTGTCCTGATGTGGGAATATTATGATTAGTCGAATTCTCAATTTTTTGTATTGTGCAAACATATTCCGGTAACGCTGTACAGGAGAGAAGAACCCGGACATATACAGTATGTAATATTGACAACGCAAGAAAATGGAGGGGCCCTGTTTGGAGCGTAAAGTCTGTTGATAAATGATTTGTTCACAAAGGCCCACACAAGATAGAAAATCACCACTTCCAAGTTAAAGGTAATGGACATGGGGAAGAGTAGATAAGGAATAGCAAGGTTAATAAGTAAGTGAGAGATACATAGGAAGGAGGTTGTGTCAAGTAGAAAGATATGCATTAGTCGGAGAGGAAAGGGATCAGATGTAAAGTGCGATGCACTATTTTGTAATAAGGTATCTGCCCCATGTGGACAGATAATGTAATCTGCAGATGGGACAGTCAGGAGACACATAGTTTAACCACA
The DNA here is from genome assembly GCA_027410445.1 of Discoglossus pictus. Classification (NCBI taxonomy): domain Eukaryota; kingdom Metazoa; phylum Chordata; class Amphibia; order Anura; family Alytidae; genus Discoglossus; species Discoglossus pictus. The sequence continues at coordinate 134,338,387 of CM050169.1, forward strand.
GCTTGATTAGGATTAGGTGATGGGCGAATAAAAGGAGAGAGGTGGGCATGAGAGTTGAAATGAAAATGATGCAGACAAAAAGGGGAGAAGTAAAGAAGAGTCTGAGGAAAAGGCAGGGGATGTGAGGAAGAAGACAAGAGAAAACATAGTGGAAAGGGTTAATTGGGATAGTTAGCAGAAGACTTGTGTGACTCAATAAATTAAGGGTAACATGGTGGAGAGAGAGAGAGAGAGAGAGAGAGACACCAGTGCATCTGTAATAGAAAGGGAAGATCACAACTATCACACATTGATACATGTTCGGACATCCACATGTGGTTCTCTACCTTGGACAGATCAAGTGGAGTATCAATGAAGATATCTGTTCCCCCAGGACACGTCTGCATGGTCCGATCAACATTTCGGACCACTTCAGCAATACATAGGGGATGTCTTGGGGAAAACGAAAGTTAGGCCTACATTAATGTAGTTATTAGTCATTTCCTCTCGTGCTTACATGCACATGTTTCCCGCAAATACTCACTTACAATGTAGACGCCATTGATGTAGCTGATGTTCTGTTGCTGGCAAGGTCGTTTCCCATGTCTGTGTGGTTAACAATGTGTTGACACACGGCAACAGTTCTGTAATGGCAGATATGATGAGATGAGTCACACAATCCATATGATATATTGCACAATGATTCCTAGTTAACACATCCTTGAGACTATTCCTGTTATCTGACTGAGAATGCTTTTACCAGCATTCGCTGAATAAGAACAGGGGACATCCCCTCTTTTGCATCACATGAGGTACATTTCTTATGGTTTACAGTATGCTGTTATGTTCATATATCCAGATTGCTAGGAATTGCATTGACCTCCATGGGATGTGGAATAGCATGATCAGACAATGTGAACATCACTGTTCTGGGCAGATGTTTTCAAATACGATTGTGATTCCTATATACATTGACATTGTGGGAATACATCAGACCATCCATTTAGCTTAGCTTCTTGAGGTTGGCAGATATCAATATATATGAGGTGTATGGGAATGTGCGCATACTTACCAGTAACGGATATCAGAGCAGGCTGTATTTGATCCAGTATGAAGAATGCGTCACGAGACATATGTTACATCACATAGCTATCCTATACTGTGGACTGTTGGATATTCTGGAAGACAATGGGGAAGGAGAAAAGAGATGTATTAGTAACCATAAGCCATGTACATTTGAGTTGGTTGTAATTAGTTCAGACTTACATGGAAGTACTCACGAATGACGTGGGCACGTAGTTGTGTGACCCCTGAACGTTATCCCCACCATCGGGAGGTACTGGATGCTCCGCCGGTTCAAGCGGAGCATCATCAATGTTCCCCAGACATGTTTGCCTGTACTGCTATATTGTGCAGAATACAGCAGGCCATGATGATGTGACAACCCTTCCCTGGTGTATACTGTAGCGCGCCGCCAGTGGAATTGTAAACATCTAAGCGCATCTTCAGAGTCCAAAGGTGCGCTCTATTACATTCCGGGTTCTGGCATGGGCCGCATTGTACCTCTCCTCCCCCTCTGTGCGTGGATTGTTCACAGGGGTCAACAACCACGGCAAACACCTATATCCTGCATCACCTGAAGGAAACAAAAATGGGAGATGTAGATATGAAAGGGAGGGTTGTGCTGCTCGTTAAAGCATCTGTAAATATACGCAGTGATTAATGTGACGTTAGTTTAGGGATCTCTGGGTTGGAACTTCATACTCCTCTGACCACGTCACATCGGGTTAGGCACAGCAACAAGCTACGATGCAATGGCTCAGTCGGCACACCTTCTTTATGGTGCAACAATGGAATAACATTACAGTGGAACATTATGTATATTTTAGGGTATCCTTTATGGGTACTCACCCAGTAGCCACCCAGGTGGAGCTCTCCAGACTCAAAATAAAGATGGGTGGATGACTGACGAGGATATGGGCATCATGAGTACTTCCCGGGAAGCCTGAAACCACATTTTGTATGCGCATGTCTGCATCACAACAGCCTGTACATTGATGGAATGATAGTGTATGCGATATCGGAACATGGCTTCTTGCTCTCTAGGAGGTATCAATGCTACATGTGTACAATCTATAGCATCGAGCACATTGGGATACCTCCCATTCGAAAGAAATCTGCTTTCACCTTCAAGATCTCTTCCCCAGTGTGGGGAAAACTGATGTATCTGGCAGCTTTCAAGACGATAGCATGGAGGAATGTCCTCAGGCACCTTGAAAGGCTTGCTTGAGACATTCCTCGCTACTATGCTAGCAGTGTTCTGAAAACTACCAGATGATAGGATGTGTATGGCGGCTAACATCCGTTGTCATGCCTGGGATTGCTCTAATGGTCCGTGAGGAGAGGCTCCATGTCCTCCCTCAGGACCGCATAGAGCTCCTCCAGGCTGGCACGGGTTAGCCTAAAACGCTCAGACACTTCCACAGCAGTTAACCCCTCTACTGTGACACTCTCCCTGTACACCCGGGGTGCACGAAGCCTCCTGGCAGGGCTCCTGGGCCTGCTCACCCCCCTGTGGGTCTGCTGTGCAGGAGCTCTACTTCATGTGCCACATCCTCTAGGGGTCTCTCATCTGGCCCCCCCATCAGCTGATCACCCACATCAAGGTCCTCCTCCCTGTCTGCAGGTGCCCTCATATCCCCCTCTCCCTGTGCCACTGAGCTCTCTCCCCTAACTGACCCCCCACCATGATCCTAGGCATATCCGGTGATGAGCCACTTGACTGCCTTGGTTCCGGACCACCATGGATTGCATCAGCACGCTCACCCACATTCACTCCCATCCGCCCACTTCTGTCACGCCTCAGCCACTCCACAGTCGCACGCCTGACATCCCGGTTTCCACTCTGCAACATATTCCATTCCTACGACGCTTGCGCTCTCCTCACATACCTATACGCTGTACTCAGGTTGCTGCTATCCATGATGTTCAGACTTGCTAATTCATGGATGATGGGTGTGGTTTATAGCTTGCTAATTACCCCAGCTGTGATTATCCGGGTGGATTTCACAAATGGCAAAGCTCACTGGTGTATCTAAGCTTCATCATGTTATGAAGTTCCCTGATTATGGATTTGTTGAGCCATTTTAATTAGTAACCCCTAATATTCTGGCCCACATTTGAATTTGGGCCCATGCTCCATGATCTATGTAATGTGGCGTGGAAATATATACAATATTTGTGTTCAAAAATCTAGATGTGATAAAAGAGATGTAAATCAGATAATGTTGATTTGTTTAGGGGACACATTCTATCCTTTCTGAGTGCTAAAGGGTTAATTTGGCCCGCCATTTTGAGGATGTACATGACACCAAAAAAATCTCTTTTATTAACATATTTGATCATTGTGGATTGTTTTTACAGTAATTCGAAATGCCTTTTATTTGCTTCCTTTACACTTTTAGGGCCCTTTCAGCCCTGTTTCATTACAATGCCTTAAGTGCATACGTGTGGACTTCAACGGATGCGGCCGTAAATTAAATCTAGCCAGGCGTGAATCGCGGCCTTCCGAATGTAGGAAGGTCCGTGACGTTTAGGCGCGCACGCAAGCTGGAAGGGGGACGGACTAGCCGCGCCCGGCACGAACCATCCAATAGCGGAATCACGCATCGCGCCACAGGTCGCACAGCCAATCACTTACGGGATAGAGCATTTGATTGACAGGTGTGAGTGAATAAATAGGAATGACACGCACCCACGCCTCGACTGTGTTGTGATTTCGGACGAAGTAGCACGCGGTTCCAGGAGCTAGGTGGTTGAGAGTAGGTAAGTTGCTTTATTATCAAGTCGCGGTTTAAGTTTCTTTTACGGGAATCCGTTACTACATTTACGGATGCCGATGTAAAGAAGTAAAATTGTTGTTTTGGCTTGTTATAGGTGTTTTGGAGGTAGTTTGGAGAGTTTGGGAGTTTATATCTCGGGCCCATAGGAGTTTGGAGAGGAGGTAAGTTGCATTGTACATGCTTTTCATCCTATCAAGCTGTCTTATATTTGTATGTTTTTGCCAATTTCTATATTTACTGAATACACTGGGAGGAGGTACAATTGTGTTTTTGCTTCTTTATAGGTGTTTTGATGTATTTTTGGTTGTGTGGGAGTTTGGATCCGGCCCATAGGAGTTTGGAGGGAGGTAAGTTGCATTGTACATGCTTTTCATCCTATCAAGCTGTGCTTTTATTTGTAGTTTTGCCAATTTCTATATTTACTGAATACACTGCGAGAAGTAAAATTGATTTCTTTGCTTGTTTATAGGTGTATTGGAGGATTTGGGATCTTTGATCCGGCCCTTAGGGGTTTGGAGGGAGGTAAGTTGCATTGTACATGCTTTCATCCTATCAAGCTGTCTTTTATTGTATGTTTGGCCAATTTCTATATTACTGAATACACTGGCGAGAAGTACAATTGTGTTTTTTTGCTGTGGCCTATAGGTTTGGCGAGTTTGTTTTTGTGGGGAGAGGAGTTTTTGTAGAGGGAGGTAAGTTATTTATATTTTTCTGTTTAATATTAGATCTGGATCTCTCTCTCTCAAAATCTTTCTCTATCTCTATATATATATATATATAGAGAGAGAGAGAGAGAGAGATTGATTCTGAGTTTGAGTTTGAGATTGAGTTTGAGATTGAGTTTGAGATTGAGTTTGATTGAGTTTGATTTTGAGATTGAGTTTGATTGAGTTTGATTGAGTTTGATTTTGAGTTTGAGATTGAGTTTGAGATTGAGTTTGAGATTGAGTTTTATTGAGTTTGAGATTGAGTTTGAGATTGAGTTTGATTGAGTTTGATTTTGAGATTGAGTTTGATTGAGTTTGATTGAGTTTGATTGAGTTTGATTTTGAGATTGAGTTTGAGATTGAGTTTGAGATTGAGTTTGATTGAGTTTGAGATTGAGTTTGATTGAGTTTGATTTTGAGATTGAGTTTGATTGAGTTTGATTTTGAGATTGAGTTTGATTTTGAGTTTGAGTTTGATTGAGTTTGATTTTGAGTTTGATTTTGAGTTTGATTGAGTTTGATTGAGTTTGAGATTGAGTTTGAGATTGAGTTTGAGATTGAGTTTGAGATTGAGTTTGATTGAGTTTGATTTTGAGATTGAGTTTGATTGAGTTTGATTGAGTTTGATTGAGTTTGATTTTGAGATTGAGTTTGATTGAGTTTGATTTTGAGTTTGATTTTGAGTTTGAGTTTGATTGAATTTGATTGAGTTTGAGATTGAGTTTGAGATTGAGTTTGATTGAGTTTGAGTTTGATTGAGTTTGATTTTGAGATTGAGTTTGATTGAGTTTGATTGAGTTTGATTTTGAGATTGATTGAGTTGTAGATTGAGTTTGAGTGAGATTTCTACACATATTTGCAATACACATAGGTGTTCCAAACTGCTTCTTCAATGGGGCTTGACAAGAACTTTTTTTCAGCCTAGAACAGCAGGACCATGTAGTTCCTACTAGCTCTGGTACAGAGGATGGCTTCAGGATAGGTACCATGCCCATGAATATGTGCAGAATATAATGCAGATAGGATATTAGTGGCCTCAGACATGGTCCACTCCCCACACATGATAGAAGCACACAGTAAATAGCCGCATGCCTTGTATATATGCAAACTGTAACTGACCCTTCCACATTGTTTATGAAAGTATTGATCTAGCGAGTTTCATCAGCGCCTCTCAGGTCCAGAGTGAGAGGTGCTGTACACCCCTCCCACTGCTGTCACAGGCTCTGTCCACTTAAGGTTGATTACTGCAGTTAGTTCCAACATTGATATCCAAGCAGAAATAGTGTTAGAGGCGATCAGAATGGGGGACGAGCGTGGAGCAGGCAAACCCACTAAAACATTTCTTTATTTCTCTTTCTTTTCTTTTCAGGTGGTGATGGAGGGAGAGGAGCAGAGGGTGGAGGAGTGGCAGGGAGTCCCGGGGCGTGGAGGTGGGGAAGAGGAGGGGAGGAGTGAGGAGGAGGTAATAGTTGAGGAGGGGGAGGTAGTGGAGGAGGAGGTAGTGGAGGAGGAGGTAGTGGAGGAGGGAGGAGAGGAGGAGGGAGGAGAGGAGGAGGAAGGAGGGAGGAGGGAGGAGAGGAGGAGGGAGGAGAGGAGGAGAAGGAGGGAGGAGAGGAGGAGAAGGAGGGAGGAGAGGAGAGGAGGGAGAAGGGAGGAGAGTAGAGGAAGGAGGGAGGAGAGGAGAGGAGGAGGGAGAAGGGAGGAGAGTAGAGGAAGGAGGGAGGAGAGGAGAGGAGGAGGAGGGAGAGAGGAGAGTAGAGGAAGGAGGGAGGAGAGGAGAGGAGGAGGAGGGAGAGAGGAGAGTAGAGGAAGGAGGGAGGAGAGGAGAGGAGGAGGAGGGAGAGAGGAGAGGAGAGGAAGGAGGGAGGAGAGGAGAGTAGGAGGAGGAAGGAGGAGGAGAAGGGAGAGTGGAGAGGGTCCTCATCCCCAGGCAGAAGAGCAAGAGGCTGGCAGCAGGTCCAGGGCCCAAAATTATAGCCGGGAGGAGAACAGGGTCCTCCTGGAGGCCATCCGTGCCCGCCCCGTCATCACCTCGGGGGGTAGGGAAGTAAAGGCTGGGCCCCGTGCTACTGCTTGGCAGCAGGTGGTGGATCTGGTCAACGGTGTGGCGGGCCGTGGACGGAGTCTGCGGTCCATTAAGCACCGGTTTGACGACATCAGGGCCGCGGTGAGGAAGAAGATGGTGCAGGAGGCCGAGGGGCGGAGGGTCAAGTACCTTGCCCATGAAGGGATTGCAAGGGCCATGCTTGCACCCTCCGACGCAGCTGGAGCATCAGGCCCGGTGGAGCAGCAGGACCCAGCCTCCATGGCAGGTGAATATGACATACAGCAACATGCCACCACATGTGCATCACACACACTACACATGGCCATGACAATGACATGTCAGCTCCATGAAATAAGGGCCGCAAGCTCTGGGATCGACAGCAAACTCACCGCCATCAGGCATAATCTCTGCTACGCCCATCCTGGTGGGAGCCATGTGCCAGTGTCTAGTTATTCCCATTTGGTGAACTCCAAACTGTTCTGCTATTTATCAATTTACATGGGTGAGGGTTGCTAAGTGGTGGTGGTGGTGTGAAGCAGCTTGTGTACCTGAATGAAGCTGTGAGCTACTGTAGTTGGGCAGGTCATAGCAGAGAGATCAGACAAATCCCAATCCACTAGAGGAGGAACTGACAACCCACTCCAATCTCTTTGGCCTTCAAACTTTGGAGAACAGCACAGGCAGAGACCTAGCTGAATGTGCTGCAGTCCATATGGTCATGGAGAGTCGGACACAACTGAAGAACTTAAGCACATATAATGAAATATTCCCCTGGTACTTGATATATGCCAAGTGGCGGTCTGATTTGGCCACTATTTGTATTCTCTAATGTAGATGTGATGAGCGAGATGTGTATTCTATCGTTGATCAACCATATAGCGTGCATCGAATGTGCGCTGTCATCTGCGCACCGACACATGCACGCATCAACAACAGCAGGCCCGACGGAGGCTAGCGATCTCATGATAGGATTAGGCGGTGGGTGTAAGGGTTAGGATTAGGCTGCGGCTACAAGGGTTAGAAGGGTTTATGGCATTAGGTCATATCACTTGCGCACTTTCATCGACGCACAACAGTCAAAAATATTAGAACTGCGCA
>CM050169.1:134361059-134476059 GCA_027410445.1 Discoglossus pictus
TATAGACCAGTGAGCCTCACTTCTGTAGTGGGGAAGCTTTTAGAAGGGTTAATAAGGGATAATATACAAGAATATGTCTATTTGAACAGGATTATAAGTAGGAGTCAACATGGATTTATGAGGGATAGGTCATGTCAAACAAATCTAATTAGTTTCTATGAGGAGGTTAATAGGAACCTGGATCAAGGCAACTCAGTGGATGTAGTCTTTTTGGATTTTGCAAAGGCTTTTGATACAGTGCCACATGGGAGACTATTGGGAAAACTAAGGGATACAGGAATTGCAGTAAATATCTGCTCATGGATTGAGAGCTGGCTAAAAGACAGGAAGCAAAGGGTTGTTGTAAATGGAACATACTCAGATTGGACTAATGTGGTAAGTGGGGTTCCTCAGGGTTCAGTATTAGGTCCTCTCCTTTTTAACATATTTATTAATGACTTAGAGGTAGGATTGGAGTGTGGGGTCTCCATTTTCGCTGATGACACAAAGTTGTTTAAGGTAATTAAATCAGATAATGATGTGCTTTCCCTCCAAGGGGATTTGCATAAAATTGAGGAATGGGCATCTAAATGGCAGATGAGATTTAATACGAATAAATGTAAGGTTATGCATCTGGGAAGGAAAATTATCCATGCAATTTATAATCTTAATGGAGCAAATCTAGGTGTTTCAGATATTGAAAGGGATTTGGGAGTGCTTGTGGACAACCACCTAGGTAACAGTCCTCAAAGCCAAGCAGCAGCTGCAAAGGCAAATAAAATATTAGCATGTATTAAGAAGGGTATAGAAGCCAGGGAAGCAAATATAATTCTGCCACTATACAAATCTCTAGTACGCCCTCATTTGGAATATGGAGTACAATTTTGGGCACCACTTCATAAAAAGGACATTTTAGAGCTGGAAAAGGTACAGAGAAGGGCAACAAAACTAATAAGGGGAATGGAGGGGCTAAGTTATGAAGAAAGACTAACCAAATTAAACTTATTTTCTCTAGAAAAAAGGCGTCTAAGCGGAGATATGATTACCTTATATAAATATATCCAGGGTCAGTATAAAGATTGTCAAGGGAGCTTTTTGTGCCAAGAGGTTTTCAACTGACAAGAGGACATCCCTTGAGGTTAGAAGTAAAAAGATTCCACCTCAAAGAAAGAAAAGGGTTCTTCACAGTAAGGGTGGTTAATCTGTGGAATTCTCTACCAGAGGAGGTGGTGACAGCGGATTCGATAGATAACTTTAAAAGGGGACTAGATTTATTTCTAATTAAAAAAGGAATTCAGGGTTATCATGGATAATTAGAGAGACAGTATTGATCCAAATTTTTTTCATTTCCCTTTGAGACAATTGGCTCAGTCTCGCTTGTGTTTTTTTTTTTTTCTATTTGCCTTCCTCTGGACTAAATATTAAATAAAAAAAAATAATTGATTAATAATTAATTAACAACTAATGAAGTAATAGTTAATCCGCATATTGCAGATCAGAGGAGATCTTAAAAGGTTGAACTTGATGGACTGAAAGTCTTTTTTCAACCTTAAATACTATGTAACTATGTAAGTACAACGCCTACATCAACGTAGAAGCCTGCACTTCCATCAAATCCATTAAATATGTCTATAAATATATTTACAAATGCTACGATGCAGCTACTGTAGTCGTCAAAAGTGCAGACAACCCTGAAAGTAGTGAGTTAGTACATGATGAATTGCCTCTCATGTAGATGCTCGCTATGTCAGTGCGCCAGAAGCTATGTTGCGGCTTTTAAAATTTGAAATGCATGATAGATCACATGCAGTATATAGATTAGCAGTACATTTGCCACAAAGACATTTAGTATATTTCCATGCTGGAAATGAAATGAATGCATTGGCCCAAAGTGAAGATCGTCACACTACACTAACTGCATGGTTTGAATTAAATTTCACAGATTCACAAGCAACACAATTCTTATATATTGAAATTCCATATCACTATGTTTTTGTGAATGGATTATGAGACCCAGAAAAAGCAGAGGAAATAAAATCATCCCAAGAATTTACACAGTCAGTCCAGGAGATGTTGAACGTTTTTGCTTACGGATATTACTTTTAAATGTTCCTGGAGCACAAAGTTTTGAATACTTAAGAACTGTTAATGACATTGTATATGAATCCTTCCATTTAGCTGCAAGACATAGAAACTTACTTGCTGATGATACAGAGTGGGAAAGATGTTTAGAAGAAGCAGCACAATGTCAAATGCCACGGCAGATGAGAGAACAATTTGCATTTATTTGTATCTTGTCAAATGCTCCAAATGCATTAGCTTTGTGGGAGAGATTTAAAAGCAATATGGCTGAAGACTTTATGCGACGATACAATGAACCTATTGCACACTTAAAAGCGTTAATGGAAATCCAAGAAGTATTTTTAACTCATGGATTAAGTTGTGCAAGTTTTAATTTGCCTGATCCAGGTCTTATAGATGACATAAACTTTGAAGACTTTGACATTCAACTACAAGCAGAAAGAACAGAAGAAAGACTTGCAACTTTAAATACCTTACAATTGCAAGCATTTAATGCCATTAAAAATGCAATAGATGATGACATCGTGACAGAGCGTTATTTCTATCTTGATGGACCTGGCGGATCAGGAAAAACCTATCTATATAATTTCTTAATGAGTTCAGTACGAGCACAAGGTCAAATAGCAATGGCGTTTGCCACTACTGGAATTGCTGCACTTTTGTTAGAAGGTGGAAGAACTGTTCATAGTGGATTTAAACTGCCAGTGCCTATTTTAGAAACTTCTGTGTCAGATATTCGCATGACATCATTACAAGCAAAGAAATTGAACAAATGTAAATTAATTATAATAGATGAGGCCACAATGATGTCATGCTATGCCCTCCAATGTATTGACCGTTTGCTTCGTGAAGTCATGGATAAACATTACCTGTGGTTGTACATGGAAATTGAATTGACATTATCGAAACCTGTATAAAGTCAAGCACACTGTGGAAACATTTTACCCATCTTCAACTGCAACAAAATATGAGATCAGAAGGCCAAACTGATTTCAATGATTGGCTTATTAAAATTGGAGAAGGCAGAACAGAAAAAATACCACATTTACCGGACGACACTGTAGAGATCCCACCTCATATGATTTGTCACCAAGATATTATATCGGCTATATTTGAAGGTAGCATAAATAACCAGGAATATTCCGAGCTTGCCAACCAAGTCATACTAACTTGTAAAAATAAGGATGCATTATTCATCAATAATGAAATCTTTAAAAAAATTAATGCACCACAAAGAAATTATCACAGTGCTGATTCTGTACTTGCTGATGACAATGACAAGTCAGGCTAACTTTTCTACTAAATTCATAAACTCACTAACTCCTTCTGGAATGCCACCACATATTTTGCAGCTAAAGAAAGGTGCAATTATTATGTTACTGCGAAATATGAACCCCAAAAAAGGCCTATGCAATGGGACAAGATTAATTGTTCAACAATTAAAGGACCATTTTATAGATGCTGAAATTTTAACTGGTACCCATAAAGGAGAGAGAGTTTTCATACCAAGAATAGATTTAGCACAAAGTGAAAGTAGTCTCCCTTTTATACTTCAAAGAAGACAATTTCCCATTATTATGGCATTTGCCATGACCATTAATAAATCACAAGGTCAAACGTTCAAATCTGTGGGTATTTTCTTGGAAGAACCAGTATTTGCACATGGCCAATTGTACGTTGCGTTGTTACGGTGCAAAAATCTACAGGCTATTAAAGTTTACATTGAAAAGAATTAAAGTCAAGGTGATTTATTAGAAGATGGACGTATTTTTACTAAAAACATTGTCTACTATGAAGTACTATAACTTTGCAGTAAAGAAATAAAACCCATGCAAAACTAATTTAAAAGCATTCAAAAATACAAAACAATAAACAATTCAGTCATAATTAATGGAAGTACTGTTTATGGATGATTCACCTCACAAAATACTTGCCTTGCATTTTTTTGACAAATTATGTTAAAATGTTAATCAACTATGTTACTGTTTCTAATGTTACAAGTTTGAAAACAATACTTTCAAGTTCTTTACTACAGCATATTACAAAGTTCATGTTAAGAGCTCAAACACGTTTTAAGTCACAATGTAAATAATGTCTGTTATGTTAACATTACTCCCTGGATTAATGTTTAATGTTTTTCGCCAGTTCATGGGGTCAGGAAGAAATTTATTTCATTGGGTACGTTTTAAGGAGAGTTTTTACTGTTTGCCTTCCTCTGCATTCAATGTATATTGAAGTTAACAATTATTCTGATGGAAATTGCATGTTAATACTGATTAGCTTAAAGTTCAACTGTTTTTATATTCAAATGTTAATACTTTTAATAAAACATTATGTTTAAAGATTAATTCACTATGTTACTGTTTATAATGTTACAAGTTGTAAAAATGTGTTTTCAAGTTCCTTAGTTACACAGATAAGAAACTTCGAGTTTCAAAAAATATGTCAAGTTTCTTACTGAAATATATTACAAAGTTCATATTAACAATTGGGTACGTTTAAAGGAGGGTTTTTACTGTTTGTCTTCCTCTGCATTAAATGTATATTGAATATTTAAAATTGCATGTTAAAAGACCATTACCTTAAGTTTACAATACTGATTAGTTTAAAGTTCAACTGTTTTTACATTCAACTGTTAATACTTTTAATACAATATTATGTGAAAAAATGTATTCACTATGTTACTGTTTATAATGTTCCAAGTTCTAAAAATGTTTTGTCAAGTTCCAAAGTTACACAGATAATAAAGTTCAAGTTTAAAAAAATATACTTTCAAGTTTATTACTTACATATATTACAAACTATTAATTAAAATTGTGTACGTTTCAACAAGGATTTTTACCGTTTGCTTTCCTCTGGATTCAATGTATATTGAAGTTAACAATTCTTCACATACAAATTGCATGTTAAAAAAACATTACCTCAAGTTTACAATAAGGATTAATTTAAAGTTCAACTGTTCTTACATTCAAATGTTAATACTTTGAATACAAAATGCTTTAAGACTTATTGTTCACCAAGAGAACATTTTACAAAACTAAACATGTTTAATATCACAATACTTACAAGTGTCAAATATGTATATTAATAACTAAACAACTTTCCAAACATACACATCTCATTGCCCTCATTTTTTGACGGGCAAGTTGCTAGTGATAAATAAAATTAAGTATTACTTTATACCTATGATGGGAAAAAAAGATGAGTGTTTTATTTATATGTATTAACTGTTGGGGGTGGGGTGTGGGGGATGGCATGGGGTTGTGTATATGGAGTGACTTAGCTCTATGTGTCTCTATGTGTGTTCTTTAAATTATTTGTATTGCTATTATGTAGAATTTGTAAATATGTATAAACAAGGATTAGGTGTAAAATCGTAAATACTATAATTGAAATAAACAAAACCGCAAAATACTGCTCTCAAAACTCTCTTACTCTCTCTCTCTCTATAACCAACCTCTAACTTCGCGACCTGAGTTCTATTTTGAAAGATAATACAACACAGTCAACGAATAGGCACGTGGAACACAACTTTATAATCTCCCTCTGTCAATCATCTGCAGCTACACCGCTTTCTATTGGCTGAGAGGCCTCTGTCGCACTACGTTATACCCTGATTGGATCATAGCAGCCAATTGCATCTCGGCCAGCCCATTAATAGTTTGCGGATTTGGGAGGGCTTTACAGGCTTAAGACTTTAGTCCGTAACTCGTACCCTTGCTCAATTGAATAGCTCCAGATTTAAAGATGAACGGGAGCCCGCAGCACACCTTCAGACATACGGCCTACATCCCGTGATGCAATAGAATCGGGTCCTTAGACTGCCACAATAAAAGTTGTTTACAGGGAGGGAAAAGTGTTGTTAAAAATTAGAATACATAATTCCTAGCTTCCTATTTTAATACAACTTACTTGTTTTCTTTTCTCAGCAGTGCCTCTGATTTCTATACTGATCACAAATTCTTACTCCTAGTGAACCGGGGGTGTCGTAGAGAAATGCAAATTCCTTTCTGAGATCAATAACTGTAATTGAAGAAAATGTGAAATTTCTTTCTACAAATTTGATATAGGCTTTTTAATTTTGCCACAGCATTTAAACATGTGTTGAACCATCTTGCTGTATCAGACTTTGACCGGAAGTGAGTTTCTTAAGGAGCAAATTGCACAGGGCAGTGACTAATGGCCTTCTTCAAATCTTTATTTTCTTAAGCTACACCTCTCATCATTTTTTAATGTAGCGATTCTGATTACTGTTTTTTTCATGTCTGCAAAACTGTCCTACAAACTACTCAAGAACCACCATGTGCACTAAATTACGGGTGGAGTTTCTATAGATTTCACTCAAAGGTGATCCAAATCTTAATTTACTAAGCATTCGCAAATTACTTATGCCTCGCAACCTGTAATTTGAGAAGATTTTTCAAAAACAATTTATGTGCATCAAAAACCTTGCTGAGATCTGTCAAAAGTAGCTAACGATACAGTACATTACTAAAAAAACATGAACAAATAATTAGAAATAAATACCCAACATTCTCATAAGCACATATTTTGAATATAAAAATATAGCCTGTCATCAATATGTAAGAATACATCTGGAAACATCAACTATTGGCAATATCACACCTCCACACAACATATACCAAATTCATGGGTAATATACACGAGGGGTTAATACAAATCAGGAAACCCATATGGCCTACAACAGGTGTACCAATGCATTGACTCATCACAAGGCCGAAGGTGCTCATTGCAGTGCTCCCACACTTATATAGCAATGAGTGCCGCAGGCACTCATCGCGAGCCTCGCACGACTTTGCTGCAATGAACGCCGTAGGCAACACTTTGAAAAAAAATACGAATTTTCTCAAGCACATAACTCAAAACACAGCCCTAAAAAAAAAAAAAAAAGTACAAAAAAAATTAAAAACCTTACACACAGCTCAAGGGGACAGCACTCAAAGGTTGATAGTTATCAAAATATTATTTTTTTTTTGTTTTAGTTATCTAATTTCCCAAATAAATATTCCTTTGTAATATTAACAACTGGCACAACTTAATTATTCCCTAAATCAGCATACTGCTTAATCTAGTTAACTGATATAGCCCTGTATGCCCATTTTATACAAGAATGTATCTAACCCCTTTAGAAAGTTATTTATTAAAAGGCCACTGTATAAAACACAAATATATATATTTAAAAAAATTGTTTGACTAATGCTTATTAAGCAGGTGTAATGTCATAAAACTCGTTTTTAATTAGAAAAAAATAGAACTGCATATGAGCCTGTGAGAGGGAAGAGGTGTTGTGTCAATTTCGGTCAGGTTCAGGTTTATGTCTATGTTTCCACCCTCCAGCCACTAAGGTATACAAAAACACATGCGCATGATCTAGCACTCATGAAGTGATTTAATGGAGACAAAATTGATTCCTCTATCCATAAACAAAAGTTCAGATTTTCTCTAATTTTTTTTTAACTCTATTTATGTGTTGTGAATACTGGGCCAATCAGATCAGGACAACCTTTGAAAAGATAAGTTGGTCCTGTATCCAACACACCGTTATTAAAACACAGCTGCTTGATTATCTGCACCATGTGTCCTATTTCTACTTGAGCAAGTACACTCCATTAGTCGAAAGAGTTCAAATTCACCTGCAATTACTCTTAACCTCTATAATCTTTAGTTTTGGAAAGTCAGGTCAAATCAATGACACGTGTTAGTGAAATACTGGGCAAACTCAGTACATTATGATTGGGACAGTGTTATATTAGTCTGTAGACAGGTTGACTTACATAGCCTACCACAGTTCAAAATAACCAAGCTGGTCTGTTTTCTGTGGACAAAAATTGTCCTTTCTTGATAATACTGATAGCGTCAAATTTTTGAGATGGACATCTAGCTTAAATTTGTCCCCAGAGTTCTTGTTCAAAACTGTTCAATACATGCCTCTCCTCACATTACCAGTAAACCAGGAATAGTATTTGCACAATGTGAGGAGTCATATTCAGACAGGGGCACAGTTTTATTATAATAGTGGACAGGAGAACATGAGTACAAGAGTATAAGATAGACATCCATTACTTCAGAGAGATCAATTTTCTTCCACTGGATGACATTCCTCTCAGAGGGCAGTATCTTGTCATCTGCACAGGAAAAAACTATAAAATAAATGATAGATACAATATGCCAACATTACAATGTATTATTTTATGCTGCCTATCATCCTCTCTGATAGACCCATAAAATAAATTAGAATCTTTAAATGAGAGATCAATGTCATTAAGGACAAATAAGACCATTAGAGAATGGATCTATTGTCTTCTATGCAGTTGCATGCACACAAAAAGACTAGGCATGCTCAATGTGCAGGGCAGAAAACAATGGGACCCAGTGCCTCAGATGTTTATCATTAATTAAAAGCATTGTTCTGTCATTAAGAAAAGATGATTCTTTCTTTTTATGAGTAGATCAGTAAGACTGAGTGACAATTCAAAGTGACTTAAAGCCTCATGTAAATCTAAGAAAATGCACCTATGAGTGCCATAACTAATGAGTAAATCCTACCTAGCTATGTTAACCCCCTCCCCTAAAAGACTGCAAGCAAACTGCTACGGATCACTGCTCCAAGTGAACTTCACGACAAAGCTGAAAAGCAAGGAAAAATCTCCATTGATTATTGCTTGGACAATAAATTCCGAGTTACTCCCTGACACCCAAGTCATATGCCCCTACAATGAACTCCCATGCAGCAGGGGGACCCCCTGCAACATATTAACCCTCCTATAAGCCAGGGAGACTTTCTGGCACCCAACATCCCCACCCGCAGCACAAGTCCTTAAAGGACCAGCGCCACAAATTAACCCCTTCCTCAGAACTTTAAATGTGGTATCTAAATGGTATAACCCCACAGCAGCATGTACCATAAGTACCCCTTGCAGCAGCTAAAATTAACTCCCCCATGCTGCGGGGTCCAGTTTGGGACCCCTGCCGAGGCCCAACAATCAACCCTTGCCATGGTGGTCTCGATCGGGACCACCTTGGCATGTCTAAATTAAAATGTCCTGCTTTCTGGTCCCTTAAACTACTATGAAATTAACCCCTGCCACACCTAAAATCAACCCCTATAATTCATGAGCGTTATTTAACCCCAAAAGTCCCATAAGGATCTATATATAAATCTAAAATGAACACTCTAATTGCTATGAGGGTCTACCCTCATGACACTAAGTCTAAGCACTACATTACACTATTAACCCCTACACTACGCTTTTAAGTCCTCACTACCCTATTAACCCCAATTACTACCCTTTTAACCCGTACACTATCAAATTAACCCCATACACTACCCCATTAACCCCTACACTTTTGAATTAACCCCTACACTACCCAATTATCCCCTACACTAGCTACCTCACCATATTAACTATTTAATCCCCACTAATTAACTGTACTACTCCCCTTCTAATTATCACCCTCTAATTAAATAACTAACCACCCTATTAAATACCCATCCCTCCTAATTAAAGTACCTTATCCCCCTAATTAAATACCCATCGCCCCTCTAGCTAAATACCTAATCCCCCTCTAATTAAATAACACTGCCACCATTGCAGACATTTATCAGAAACCAGGGTGGTACATCACTGAAGATGCCGTGTAAATTGGCGGCAAAACGCGTTTGATTATTTTCTGACAAAAATATTTGTTTTTATAATTTTACTACTTATATATTTAGATCCAGGATTTTGATCTCAATTTTACCCAACACTTTGATTGTGTTTTATAAATAAAGCTATTATTCGCTCACACACACAAGGGTGGGTGTTTCACATATTATAATTGTCAAACTGCGAATCATTGTCACACTTTGCAGGTTCGCAAAGCCAGCTCGCAAAATATGCATCCCTCGCGAAGCAAGGGACGCAGTTCGGGACGCAAATGCGGACCTTCCCGAAGCGAGGGACGCATTTGCGGAGCTGGAGGATCCAATGTCAGCTGCAATAAGCCTTCGGCTCATTGCAGGGCGCAAAGCGAGGGGCTGCATTTGCGGAGGGGCACATAAACTGCAATGAGCCTTTGGCTCATTGCAGGCCGTAAATGCGGACCTCGCAAAGTGAGTGTCCGCATTTGCGGAGGTGGAGGCTCTACTTCGCCTCACTCTTGGTAACAAAAAAACCTGAAAAGCAGGAGTTTTTTTTTAAAAAACTGCGGGACTTAGAAAAAAAAAAACCTTGTGGGATGAAGAAATCGGGACTTAGATAAGTAAAAATACGACCCCCGGTACTTAAAAAAATGAAATAATCTGAGGTCCCAAAAATACAAAGATAAAGGCGGAAACGTGTGCATCAAAAACAACAAAAACATGTGAAAATAACAAAACAACATAAAAAAATCTCACACAGAGCACGGGGGGGGGGGGGGCTGGGGGGGCAACAGACAGCCAGGACAAAATGAGAAAAAAATGGCGGCATAAAAAAATGAAAACAAGGCTACATGACTCCTAACCACGCAAAACAATGCCAAGCACACAAGAGTTTTACCCAGGAAAGTTCGAGGTACAAAATACACTGTTAGGAAGGACTGCAAATGATCCACACCCGCGTAACACATAGAAAATCGCAGCCATTTTACAACAATAACTTGCAACTAATAACATTTCCATTCTAAAAAGGCGATTTACACAACTAAACAAAAGCTTTGCCCTCGGGCATGCAGCCTATTTACACTGCATACTTGACACAGGTCAGCAACAGTTTAAATGTACATTGTAAGCTGCAGGAAAATTGTTAGCTCCTCAGGATATTGATTGCTGGATATACAGTATTGATTACAAATAGGTAAAATATATTAATTTGTTAGTTAAAAAAACCTAAATCACAAAAAATATAAATTCTACATTACAGAAAATAAAAAAAACACATTACAACCCCCCCACCCCCACTACAGAAAAAAAAAATTACACACCTGAAAAGGAAATAGATATAATACAAATACATACAATACAAATGCATACAATACAAATGCATACAATACAAAGAAAATGAAATACAATACAATACACCCCTATCTAATATACAATACATCCTATCTATCTAATATACATCCCCCAATCTATCTAAATAGATACCATAATCTAATATACATCCTATCTATATAATATACATCACACAATCTATGTAATATACAATAAATACTATCTATCTAATATACATCCTATCAATCTAATATACATCCACCAATCTATCTAAATAAATACCACAATCTAATATACAATACACGCTATGCTATCTATATAAAACACATACCCCTAGCTAACATACAATAAATGCTATCTATATATAAAATAATCTAATTCTAAGCTAAAATAAAATAATTAAGAACACTTACCTTTGCAGATGTCCCTTCAGATCAGCCACCTAGGGAAAATAAAATAAAAAAATTAGTGCAACACATTTACAGTAAATAAATAAACATTCTAAATATTCTACTCACCTTTCCAGCATGTCCCGTCCTTCTTCTCTGTTGCAGCCCCAATTAAAAAAAAAACATAATATAATTTTATTCTGGAACACTCCGTAGGAAGCTCATTAGCGTCAGGGACATCCGCGAGTGCGGATGTGTGTTGTTTTTTTTTCTTTTTTTCTAAAGAGCGCGGATGCTTCCGGGGCAGAAGACGAGGAGGCCGGAGATATCGCAGGGAGGTAAGTAGATTGTGTTGATTTTACTTGGTTTTATGTTTATGTATGTGTACTAATGTTATGTTTTTTTTTTTAACAGGCACCGGAGAAGAAGAAAAGAAGATGGACGGGACATGCTGGAAAGGTGAGTAGAATATTTAGAATGTTTAGAAGGTTTATTTATTTTATGTAAATGTGTTGTAGTAATTTTTTAAATCTTTTTTACCCTAGGTTGGTGATCTGAAGAAACATCTCAAAGGTAAGTGGTCTTAATTATTTTATTTTAGCTTAGAATTAGGGTTGCTATAAAGAGCATGTATTGTATATTAGATAGATTGGGGTATGTATAGTACATAGATAGTATTTATTGTATATTAGATAGATAGGGGGATGTATATTAGATAGGGGGATGTATATTAGATAGGGGGATGTATATTAGATGTATATTAGATAAGGGTGTCTTGTATTGTATTTAATTGTATTGTATTTAATTGTATTGTATTTAATTGTATTTAATTGTATTGTATTGTATTTAATTGTATGTATTTAATTGTATTATGTTGTATGTATTGTATTGTATGTATTATATGTATTTCCTTTTCAGGTGTGTAATTTTTTTTTCTGTAGTGGGGGGGGGGGGGGAGTTGTAATGTATTTTTTTTATTTTCTGTAATGTTCCTTTTTTATTTTTGTGACTTAGGTTTTTTTTTTCTTGTAATGTACATTTTTTTTGGGGTGATTTAGGTTTTTTATTTTATGTAATGTAGATTTTAGATTTTTGATGACTTTAGTTTTTTTGATTTCTGTAATTACAGTGGTGGGGAGGGGGTTATTAGGGGGTAGGTAGGTATGTCGTGTAGGTGTTAATAGGTTAGTGTAGAGGGTGTTTAGTTGATATTTAATGTTTTATTGGGGGGGGTATAGTGCAGTGTAGTGTTTATACTTAGTGTCATGATGGTCCTTGAGGACTGTCATGGCACTTATGTGGTTAATGTTGGGTTGTAACAGGCCCATAATGGTCATAATATACCCTTATGGGACTGATGGGGTTAAATAGAGGCTTATCAGGGTCTGGATAGACCCCCATAAGTGACCAGGTTAAAATGGTGTAGTGCTTACACTTTGGGTCATGAGGGTCCTGGATGACCCTCATGGCACTTATAGTGTTTTTACATGCGTTCATTAGTGTGTTAGAGGGGTCTATATAGCTAAGGCACACAGTACACTCACATTATGTGACAAACAGCATTTCAACACTTTCTTTTATTGACCGTCATTTTTTGACGGGCAAGTCGCTAGTTCAAAATAATCAATATAAGTTATTCGAGTATAACGTGGATTTATAGACAAATATAGCTTTCAAATAAAATAGTGTTTATTGACAATAACACAATAGATTTATAATATACTGTATATACTCGAGTATAAGCCGAGTTTTGCAGCCCTTTTTTTAAGGCTGAAAAGGACACCTCGGCTTATACTCAAGTCACTCTCCCCCAGTGTCTCTCTAACCCCCCTGTGTCTCTCTAACCCCCCTGAGTCTCTCTAACCCCCCGTGTCTCTCTAACCCCCTGTGTCTCTTTCCCTCCCCCACTCCTCATCCTCAACCCCCCCTCCTCATCCTAAACCCCCCTCCTCATTCTAAACCACCCTCCTCACTTTACCCCTCTAAACACCTCCCCCTCTTCCTTGACCCAGCCAATGCTAATGACGTGGCGCGCATGTGACGTCACGTCATTAGCATATGCCAGGTCCCGACGCAGGAAGGAGCGTGGAGGAGCGGAGGAGCAGCTGCAGATGGAGGTAAGTGAGGGCAAAGGGAGAGGGGGAGGTATTTCGAGGGGTTTTCCTTAATACATACTGAGATTGCTAGTTCCCTTGGGAAACGACCTCAGTTATTTTCCTAGATTCTACCAAATCTTGAATGCAATGCTTTGTTGACACATCTGTACTCAGAAAGATCTTAATAACACCTGAGTGTATTTTTAGATCAATATCTGATATTTGGGTTCCGGAAATAAAACACTTGTCCCACCATTGTTTCAAGTGACAACATTTATTGAACGTATTAGTCTACTCCTAAATCTGTCCCCTTAAATTAAACTAAATAAATAAATAAATAAAAAAGAGACTACTGTAAGGCAAAATGTATATGTTTTTTAAATAAAAAGTACCAACCCTATAGAGTCACTGGGGAGCTGATGTAAATTGAAAAAGGGTAAGAATGAAAAGGGGTAAGAAAATGGCTGTTCCTAAATCACCTTTAAGTTGTTTTTTTTTCAGTTAAAAATAAAGAACATGAAACGGATATTACTCATATTTGTCCATGTTGGAACAATTAACAAATGGAAACATTTCTACTAGACATAGGTATTATGGAGAAACAATAAGTATCAATGCAGAATTATTAACAGTAACAAAAATGAAGGATATTTTGGCAGACTTTTAATTTTCCATGATTTCATAATTCAGACAACAAATAGCTAATAATACAACAGACATCAGAAAAATAGACGATAAAATGGAAACTATGGAGGACAAATTGGATAAGCTGACACAGGAATATACCGACTTAAACATATGCGAAATTAAGAAATAGAAAATAAGAAATTAGAAGAAAAGATCCAAGAGTTGGACTGTAAACTCATGAAAATAGAAGACTACTCAAGAAGATTCAGTTTAAGATTCAGAGGAATACAGGAATCTGTCTCTAATACAGACCTGAGAGCATATGTAAAAACTATTTGTTGTGCACTGCATGGGTATGAGATACAAGAGGAAACATAATTAGATCTAATACATAGACTGCTAGATTGGACTCTAAGGCCCTCATTCAATTGTGATTTGGCCAATTCAATAGTGCTCTAAATAAGCACATAACATATTTTTTTAAATACGTTTTTAGTTAGTAAAAACCTTGCTTTTGAATAGATGTTTACTAATCAAAAACTTCTTTAAAAAAATATGCTTATTTAGAGCCCTATTCAATTGGCCAAATTGCAATTGAATGAGGGCCTAAGAGTCCAAGAGATGTAATTGTAAAATGCTCTATAAGATTTAAGGAAAAAGTGATAAGAGCGATGTTTAAGAATAGTGACTTGGAGGCCCCATTTGTAAATATTAATCTATTTTCAGATATCTTGCCATCTACGTTATCAAAAAGGAGAGAGTTTGTTGAAATCACAAGAGGTCTTAGAAAGTAGGAATTGATTTACAGATGGGGCTTCCCAGTTAAAATATGTGTTAAAAGGGACACTAATGGTATACTATCCATACAGTAAAAGAGGGAGATAGACAACTACATGAATGGAATATTGAGGTAGTAAAAGAAAATAGAGAATAGACCCTGATATCTCAGATGGAAATAAATGAAAAAGCGAGAAATTTGGGGAGATATTTAATTAAGCACAGATTAAAAATTGAGATAAGGGAGATACTCTGATGAAGATATTAATAGAGTATTAAATAATAGCAATAATTTCACAGCAAGGGTTTAAAGAATGTAATGTTAAAGTAGATTATGTATGAAGTATAATGGATTTACACTTACAGAATAATCACATTATCATTTATTAATGAGAAGGAAAATGTAGAGAGTAGGGTAAAACGATAAGGAGCTAGATAAATATTTCAAATTGGAACTAATTATTAATGGTTTATAGAAGGTCACACCTATAGGTGGTTATTTTTTGATCACATTTATCTGGTCTGCTTGCTTCTTCCAATTTATATATCCTTTTTGAGGGAGCTGTTATTTTAGTCCACTTACTATTAGATAGGGATTTGAATAAAATTGATATGTAAAGCTGAATATTTGTATTGCTACTTTTTTCATTAAATAGTTGGTTTTTAATTGAGCTGTTACCTTCTGCTTAATGAAAATGCAGGTGTGGGTTTCATAATGGTAATGATTTGCCAGTTACCTCTCAAAGGGAGGTTAACCCAAGAGGGACCATCTGAGAATCATATACATCTAAATGATTTCAGAAGGATGTATGTTAGAATTTTTGTTAGGGGTACGAATGAAGTAGGGATGGTGAGATGTAGAGTTCAGATACAAGGGAATATTAGAATATTAGCAGTTATAAATGACATTGACGTTTTTGTCTCAAAATGCACAAGGCTTAAATACACCCTTTAAGAGAAAGGCAGCTCTCCTTGAGTACATTAAACATCAGGCAGATGTTGCTAGCTTCCAGGAGACACATTGGAAAACAGGAAAAAATCTGAAATTGTATATTAAACTATACTTAGATCCGATAAACTCTATTTTTCAGAGTAAACCAAGAGGTGTCTCAATCCTATTTAGTAGAAAATTAGCAATCCAGGAAGAATTTAGGGCTATAGACTTGGAGAGAAGATATATAATATGGGTGGGTAAGATAAATAACGCATATTACACCATAGTAAATATATATTCTCCAAATAAACAGCAAGTAAGCTTTGTGAGGAAAATCTTCAAACAAGTCTTTAGAATTTGCAGGGGCTCTTTGATCCTATGTGGTGATTACAATATGATAGCAGATTCTGTTTTGGATAGATCCTCCTCTGTAAAAGTAGCTCCAGACTTGCATTCCATAGAGGTGGCTAAAAAATGTAAGTTATAATCTATTAAATATATATAGAAAACAATAAATCCTCCAGAAAGAGATTATACATTTTTCTCCAAAAGATATTTTACATATACTAGAATTGAATATTTTTTAATGAATATTCAGACATTATCTTTGATTGATAAAATAACAATTAATGAAATATCATGGTCAGATCATCGGTGTGTCTGAGTATTAAGGGAGGAAATATAGGAGTGTGCAGAAAGCAGTGGAGGATGGATCCAACTCTGTTTAAAACAAAAAAACAGATTGAGAATCTCAAACAAGAAATTGAGCTATTCATTACATCTAATGAAAATATGGAAAGTATTGGTTCCCTTATTTGGTGTACACGTAATCCTTCATGAGAGGTGTTTTTATTTCCAAAGCTATAGCAATAAAGATAAAGAGAGGTCAAACATGCCTGGATGAAATTAATCTACCAAGAATTTCAGAGGAAGATTTAGAGACTTTAAATGGGGAAATTACCTCAGAAGAAATAGTCAAGGCTATAAAAGCTTTAAAACAATACAAAGCTCCAGGAAGAGATGGATTCCTGAACTGCTACTATAAGATCTTTATAGATGAATTAAAAATCTCATTATGTAGAATGTTTAATGAATTTAAAAATCAGGAAAGAATCCGTCACGAAATGACAGAGATTAAAATATCAAATATATTGAAGTTAGATAAAGACCCTGAAGATTTTAAAAACTATAGACCTATATCCCTGATTAATGTGGACGTTAAGTTATATTCTAGTATTATAGCAAAAAGATTGATTAGAGTGATTCCGAAACTGAATAATGAAGATCAAATGGGATTTGTAAGGGGGAAACAAGGCCCTGATAATATCAGAAAAATCATAGACATTTTATCATGGTCCAATAAAAACAAGTTTCCTATGCTCATCCTGTCATTAGATACAGAGAAAGCATTTGACAGGTTGAGATGGGATTTTAAAGGGGCAGTGCTGAACAAATTTGGGCTGTAGCAGTTCAGTTCAAAGGTGATTAAAGCACTATATGTCAATCCAACTCCCACAATAGGTGGACTAGGGTTTGAAACTGACATATTCCCTTTGAACAATGGAATGAGACAAGGGCGGCAACTTTCACCATTAATATTTATTATGACAATGAAACCATTCGCAGAATTGATAAGATCCTCTAATAAGAACAAAGGGAGTTTCAAGTGGTGATGAGAATTATACAATATCTATGTTAGCGGATGACGTCGTTCTAACACTAATAGACCCAGAGAACTCTATAAGGGAATTTTATAATATTTTAGAGGAATGTGGCCAAGTCTCCTACTTTAAAGTCAATATAGATAAATCAGAAATGATAAGTAAGACTATTGACTTTGAACAGCTAAAAAAGCTACAACAATGATTCCATTTAAATTGGAAAGGTAAATATATTACTCATTTGGGAATCATTCTCTCGTATGACATAAAAAATATAATGAGGAAAATTTTAGATAAAGTACTCTTGCATATTAGAAAAATAGTCTCAGAATGTAATAATTTGAACTTGTCCCTAATAGGGAGAATATCTGCAATTAATATGGTAATTGTACCTAAAATAACATTCAGGAGCATACCTCAAACAGTCCCAAAGTATATTTTAGAGAATTTTCAAACCTTGGTAAATAAATTTATATGTAATAAAAAAGACTGAGAATTAGATTGGAGATTACAAGGAGAAAGTTTGAGAGAGGAGGAGTTGCTCTCCCCTCAACTAAGGATATTTATTAATCCATTATTCTCTCTCATCTGATAGGCTGGAATAGCCTTAAATGTACAGCTAAATGGATACAGATAGAGGATGATATGATACCCAATCTCACAAAATAATTATACTTGTAGCTTTCAGGTTTAGAAATCACTAGGTTTAGAACCTTGCCGTATGGGATCCTTTCAATTATTACATTTTGGAATACACATAGGAATAAATATTCCAAGATCCCTTCCTTAGCAGCACCTATAGAGTAATTTTTGTATATGTAAAAATTTAATTGTGGGGATTATTTAAAAAGTAAAGGCATTAAAAGAATGAGTGACTTCTATTGTACGGGGGTGAGATATACTTATGCCTTTTTTCAAAAGGAATTTCATTTGAATAATATCTCCTGATTGGATTTTGTGATAGTAGATTAAAGATTGGATTTATTGGGCTATAGAAAAGAATATAACCAAGAAGGATCGGGTTTTGAATGACTGATTATGAAAGAAAATTGGACACTTAGGGCCCTATTAAATTCGAGCTGCGGATGAATTCGTATCTCGCAAAGGCCCATCGTAAGTCGATTTACGATATCCGAGTCGACTTGCGATTGACTTGCGATTGACTTGCGATTGACTTGCGTAATTTCGGACTACTTTGCCGAGATTTGCCTCCGATAAGCGCTACGTAGTAAGTAGCGGACAAGAATTCCTTGCGTAGACGCTCGTATCCCGCAAATTCGCTAAGTGCACAAAAAACACACTTAAAATGGTTTACGCATTACGTACAGACAACTTTAAAATATAAACGTGAGTTTAACAGAGGAAAAGCATGGAAGGCCATTACAATTGTTTTCACCATCCCCTCCCCCCACCAAAGCAAAGGCATTATACAACCAATTAGTTGTTACATTTTGAATGAAAAGCCATGCTGCAGCTTACATAAACCAAAATTAAAGACACACTACCTCATTACATAAAAACACAAAAACATCAAGAAAATGCCATATTAACTTTGTTATTTTGTATACATGTTGCTCATCACATCTACATTTGGGAACACAAATATGGGGCACATGGAGAATGTGAATATGTCCTGTTCAGTCTTTCGGTCGGGTCCGACTGTGACCCTCTGTCACTGCTTTCTTACAAGGTTCCTATGCCGGTGAGACCGGAGTGGGTTGTCAGTTCCTTCCCCAGTGGTTTGGGATTTGGCCCTGCATTCAGCTTTCCCTCTCACCCCCACAATGACCCTTAATGAGATAGCTCCCAGCTTCATTGAAATACACAATACCTCTTGTTTGGTCTTTCGGTCGGGTCCGACTGTGACCCTCTGTCACTGCTTTCTTACAAGGTTCCTATGCCGGTGAGACCAGAGTGGGTTGTCAGTTCCTTCCCCAGTGGTTTGGGATTTGGCCCTGCATTCAGCTTTCCCTCTCACCCCCACAATGACCCTTAATGAGATAGCTCCCAGCTTCATTGAAATACACAATACCTCTTGTTTGGTCTTTCGGTCGGGTCCGACTGTGACCCTCTGTCACTGCTTTCTTACAAGGTTCCTATGCCGGTGAGACCGGAGTGGGTTGTCAGTTCCTTCCCCAGTGGTTTGGGATTTGGCCCTGCATTCAGCTTTCCCTCTCACCCCCACAATGACCCTTAATGAGATAGCTCCCAGCTTCATTGAAATACACAATACCTCTTGTTTGGTCTTTCGGTCGGGACCGACTCTCACCCTCTGTCACTGCTTTCTTACAAGGTTCCAATGCTGGTGAGACCGGAGTGGATTGTCAGTTCTGCTGTCACTCTCCCACCCACAAGGGCAGCAAACACACACAGAGGGTTTGCAGAGGCACAATGAGCACCAGCCAACTCACCTCCATCAGGGGTCATCGCCACTACTCTTATCCAAGGAAGTCCCACGCCATTGCTGGTGGCCATGTGCCAAGATGACCATTCATTCCCATTTGGTGACCTCCCATTATGTTCTGCTATTCACCAATTTACATTAGTTTCGATTGCTTATTGATGTTGGGGAAGTGCGTGTGAGAGCAGAATTGACGGACAAATCAATAATCACTGGAGAAGGAACTGACAACCCACTGCAGTATCACCTATCATTATCCTTTTAGACCCACAGGGGAATGTTCCTACTCCCCAGTCCCGCTAATTGTACTTGGCCTGTGCATTAACCCTTTATTATGCCTAGATTGTAGATCAATTAGATGCATTATATGATATCTAATGCTATTAGGACTATTATTCCTCTTAGTATGTATGGATCTATTGCAGGTTAACTAGTGCTCATTAGTTTACAGCTATAGTAATGTGAAACGAATGTGATGCATGTGGATGTCC
Organism: Discoglossus pictus; assembly: GCA_027410445.1. Classification (NCBI taxonomy): domain Eukaryota; kingdom Metazoa; phylum Chordata; class Amphibia; order Anura; family Alytidae; genus Discoglossus; species Discoglossus pictus. The sequence goes on from CM050169.1 coordinate 134,381,474, forward strand.
CCTAACCCCAACCATTGAAAACACACCGACATGGGGAGAACAGAATAACACAGCTTTATTTTTGGACACAGACCACAATCAGCAGTGGTCAAGACTGTGCATTCACAGAACGGTATAACAAAACTTTATTTTTGGACACACACCACAATCAGCAGTGGTCAAGACTGTGCATTCACAGAACGGTATAACAAAACTTTATTTTTGGACACAGACCACAATCAGCAGTGGTCAAGACTGTGCATTAATATCATGGGTGTGGTGTGGGCGGGTCCCGAGAGAGCAAGGGGCTAAATAAAAAAAAGGGGATACCTACAGGGGTCAATCTAATAGTCTAGAATAAGCATGATGCATAGCACCTACCAGGGTCACATGCTGCAACCGGAACCAGAAATCTCTCCATTTAACTGAAGAAACCATTAGAGTGCATGGCACTTACAACTTGTCTGGATCTGTTCAATTGAACAAATGATTCAACCTCTGGACTGTGTAATCCAATCCAGTTTCACACATACAGTGTGGTGTGTGAAATTGCCCACAAAAATGAATGGTCAACAAAAAACAAAAAAGGTGGAGGAGGCAAAAAAAAAATAATGACAATGCATGTACAGTAAAGTGCTAAATACTGTACCAATATACCAACTCACCTGATTCCCATCTGCAAGCATTACTAACTATTAGCTACAGTAGGTCTCTGGATAATGAGTAATATGGGCAAATACCCATTAATATGGACAGGACACAAAGGTCAGCAGCCACATTCACTGTTTCTTACATCAGACCCAAAGATCTGTTCTCAGACCGATATTGAGGTCAGGATCACATGCTTTATTAGTGCATATATTAATGCTGGCTGTCATTAACATGCCATTGTGAGACTTTGCAAGTCCACCGCCATAGCGGTATTAGTCTACATTTCAGCTAACAATAATCATGTCTGAGATATCTGGCAATATGATAGTTTTAAGATTGTGGGAGATACATGTTAAGGAGGGGGCTGTCATTTGAGTAATGTCTACCTGAGAGGCACTGGGAAAACCTTACGCCTCATATAATTCCTCCACTATGCTTGCAGATGTAGGAGATGCCTTCATGGGCCTGAATTGTACCTAAAACAAAACAAATGGAAAGAAAAACATAAAGAGAAAACATAAAATCTAAGGGCCTAAAAAAAAAGGGGACTGCAGCATCCCTTCCCAACAGCATTCCCCAGTGACCATCAATTGGTGGCATGTTCAACCGAACCCTACGTGTCCACAGAGAAGAGGATCATGGACCATGTGATGGGAGGTAGCCATCTGCATACAAAATGTCGCCATCACATAGGCAAAGATCCAAAACTCTGTAGCCAGGCTAGATGAGGTCAGCATTGTGACCAATAGATTGTCACTGAGGAGTGCTGTTGAGAAGGCACAATTATGTCCACAGCCCCTAGGTCCTCCTCCGCCTGGGCACAGGACCTGCCTCGTCCGCGGCCGGACGCCGTCTCCTTGGTGGTGGGGGAGCAGGAGGAGGTAGTGGTACCACGGGTGGTGGTGGCGGCGGAGGCATGGTGGAAGGAGAGGAGGGGCCAGGCTGCTGTTGGCTGGTGACCTGCCCCGTTCCCAGCAGCCTGACCAAATGCTGCTCCAGCCTACGATGATGGCTCCTCTCCTCCCTAAAGCGCCTGTCCAGGCTGCGCCTCATGCCAGAGATGTTGGCATCAATCCTATTCACGACGGCCAACAACTCCAGCAGCGCAGCCTCGGTCGTTGGTGGTGGGGGCTCGGGTCCTGCTGGCAGGGCCGGGTGGGAAGATGGCGGGGACAGAGTGGGGAGGATCTGGGACCCGGCTGGAGACAGGGTCTCTGATGTTGTTGTCCCCGGTGGCTCAGAGTGTGGGGAAGGAGGAGCTGTGGCATATTCCACTCCTTCTGAGGGCCCCGGCGAGATGGCAAGTCTTTGGAGGAGGGGGACAGTCGGGCTCTGGACAGGGGGGCTGTCAACGACCACGACCTCCCCCTCCGAAGAGCCAGGGCCCTCGGATGAGCCTGTAGCCTCCTCCCCCTGAGCGGTCTCCTGCGGGGCGGGGGCTGACGGCCCCGCTCGTGGCTCATCACTGGACCCAGACCTCCTACTGGATGCTGAAATAGAGAAAAGAAAGGTACATGTCATTAGTATGCTGATCAATACATTGATATGTTTTCACTCCTAACTATCTGACATCTAGGCCTGAACATGGATGATTCTCCTAATTGCAACTCCCATTAGCTCTCATTTGCTAGATTGGATCTATTCTTTGGTTTCTTGTCTTGACCTCTCCTGGCTCCTAACACTGTCTGGATTTTTCCTGCGGTTTCACTCCTAACTATCTGACATCTAGGCCTGAACATGGATGATTCTCCTAATTGCAACTCCCATTAGCTCTCATTTGCTAGATTGGATCTATTCTTTGGTTTCTTGTCTTGACCTCTCCTGGCTCCTAACACTGTCTGGATTTTTCCTGCGGTTTCACTCCTAACTATCTGACATCTAGGCCTGAACATGGATGATTCTCCTAATTGCAACTCCCATTAGCTCTCATTTGCTAGATTGGATCTATTCTTTGGTTTCTTGTCTTGACCTCTCCTGGCTCCTAACACTGTCTGGATTTCTTATGTGGTCTGTAACTGCATAGGCTGCATTGGGCGCACCAGTACATGGACTCTATTGCTTAATTACTCTTGGGGTGGCCAGGAATGACAGTGATTTGTCAGCTTCATGGATTTAATGATACATCCATCCATCCCTTGTTAATTCCATGGAGCTGACATGTCAGTGTCCTTGTTGGTCACCATGTGTAGTGTGTGTGATGCACATGTGGTGGCATGTTGGTGTATGTGATATTCACCTGAACTGGAGGCTGGGTCCTGCTGGGCCACCGGGGATGAAGCTCCAGCTGCGGGCGATGGTCCTAGAAAGTCCCTTGCGATCCTCTCCTACTCCTTATAGGCGACACTGTGTCCCTCAGCTTCTCTGGCCATCTTCCTTTTCACCGTGGCCCTGATATCCACATATCTGTGCTTCAAGGACCTCAAGCCCCTAGGAACCGTGGACACCTCCTTCATCACTTCCACTACCTCCTTCCAAGCCTGAGCCTTAGGCCCAGGCTTCGCTTCCCTTGCAACAAGGATGACAGGCCGGATCGCACCCAGGAGGACCATATTCTCCTGGGGCGTATAATTACGGGCCCTGCGCCTGCCCTTGCCAATAGCCCCTTGCTCTCTCGACTGTGCTCGGGGACCCTGGCCTCCCTGCACTCTTCCTGAGGCCTGTCCCTTCCCCAAACTACCCCTCCCCCTGGGAACAGGCCCCTTCCCCTCTGTCCCTCCTCTCTTAGTGCCTCTGTCTCCCTCCTCCTCCTCCTCCTCCTCCCCCCCTCTGGGGACCACTCCTCCTCCTCCAGGGACACCTCCTCCTCTGGGGACACCTCCTCCACCCCCTCCGGGGACACCTCCTCCTCCTCCTCTGGGGACACCTCCTCCTCCTCCTCTGGGGACACCTCCTTTACCCCCTCCGGGGACACCTCCTCCACCCCCTCCTGGGACACCTCCTCCACCTCTCCTCCACCCTCCACTACACTCTCCTCACTCTCCTCATTCTCCGCTCCTCTCCTCTCCTCCTCTCTCCACCTATCTCCTCCCTCCATGCTCAAATAATACAAAAATAAGGATAACTCAAAATAAGTGTAACTGTTATATAGGTGATGGAAACAAAAGTGTATGTTCTATGTGTTTTTAATAACTGTTGGGGGATGCGGTGCAAAGGTTGGGGGGGGGAGGTGTGTGTTGTGTGTCCTAACGCTATGTATGTCTCTATGTGTCTTTAATCTATGTGTCAGGCAAATATGTGTAATGTGTAAATATGTGTAACTCTTACGTGTAAATATGCTAGTAATAAAATCCCAAACAATCAAAAAGAGTGCGCCTACAAATCAAAAGAACGATAAAGAAATAAAAGTATTACTGGAATGTCTGTTGGAAAGAAAAGATGTGTGTGCTATGTGTATTTAATAAGTGGTGGGGGATGGGGTGTGTTGGGGGATGGGGTGTGGTGGGGGGAATGGGTGTGTGGGGTGTGTGTCCTAACTATATATATGTCTCTATGTGTGTTTTTAAATCTATGTGTCTTGCAAATATGTGAAATCTGTAAATATGTGTATTGCTTAGAATATAAGTACTTAGGAAGTAAACAAGAAACAAGACAAAAAAGTAATCTACCTCTCTCCAAACCACTAATCTCACAACTCAAACTCTCTCCCACCTGCTCCTGAAACTGCGTGCTAACTCCAATGGCTCTTACAACACAGTCAGCGCATGGGTTTGTATCAATCACATTTATAAGCTCATACTGTCAATCAAATTCTTAGCTCGTACGTGATTGGCTGAGAGGCGTGTCTCGCTAGGACGTCCCCTTATCAGCTTGCGAGCGCGCCAACAGACTCAGCCAATTACATACGCACTTATAGTGTCAGGCCGCCAAGTGCGTATGTAATTGGCTGAGAGTCCCAACACGGGCCGCCAAGTGCGTATGTAATTGGCTGAGAGTCCCAATTACATACGCACTTGGCGTCCCGCGTTGGGACTCTCAGCCAATTACATACGCACTTGGCGTCCCGCGTTGGGCTTCTCAGCCAATTACATACGCACTTGGCGTCCCGCGTTGGGACTCTCAGCCAATTACATACGCACTTGGCGTCCCGCGTTGGGACTCTCAGCCAATTACATACGCACTTGGCGTCCCGCGTATGTAATAGGTTGAGAGGCTTCTTGACTTAAAATCATCAGCTGGAATGCCATGTAAAGATCCACAGGTGACCAATGGCAAAGCAGAAATTAACGTGCCTAATACCAGATCATGCAATCAACAAGCTATATAACCCCATCCCCAACAAGTCATCAGCATGTCTGAAACAGCATGGATGATCATGTGAGAGGGATGATGGCCAGGATGAGTGGGCGTATGAGGTTGAGACGCTTTTGTGCAGCTCAACTAGCACAGTATGAAGACCAGGAAGCAAGGTGTGTGATTGAGGGGGTGATGGGGAGTGGCAGAGAGGAATGTCTGGGAGTGAATGAGGGTGTGAGTGGTGATGTGATCCATGCTGGGGCAGAACCAAGCCGGGCAAGGGAATTACCACAGGCCATGCCTAGTATCGTGGGGGTGGATCAGGGAGGAGAGAGAGCTCCAGTAGCACAGGGACAGATGGATATAGGGCCACCTGCACCCACGGAGGCTGACAATGTTGTCGGTGATCAGCTGCTGGGGGGAGTAGAGGATGTGTTGGCTCAGGCAGAAGGGGGGGAGCCTGACCAGGAGCCTGACCAGGAGCCTGACCAGGAGCCTGTGAGGAGGCGGGCACCCAATGTGTACAGGGAGAGACTCACATTAGAGGGGTAACTGATGGGGAGGAGTATGAGCGTTTTCGGCTGACCCGTGCCAGTTTTGGGGAGCTCTATGAGGTTCTCAGAGCGGACCTTGAGCCTCGCTCAGGGGCAAATAGAGCCATCCCAGGAATGACACGGATGTTAGTTGCAATACACCTCCTTGCTTCTGGGAGCTTTCAGACCACCCTGAGCATAGCCGGAGGAATGTCTCAGCCAAGCCTCTCGAATTGTCTGAGTGCATTCCTCCGTGCTATTGGTCGGAGAGCTGCCAGATACATCAGTTACCCTAACACTGCTGAAGAGATCTCGAAGGTGAAGTTCAATTTCTTCCAATTAGGAGGTATCCCCAATGTGCTTGGTGCTATTGACTGTACACACGTGGCACTGATACCTCCTAGAGAGCAAGAAGCGCTGTACAGAAATCGTAAGCATTATCATTCAATCAATGTACAGGTTGTTTGCGATGCGAACATGCGCATACAAGGTGTGTTTGCAGGCTTCCCGGGAAGTGCTCACGACGCCTATATCCTGCGTGCATCCGGAATATATGACATCTTTGAGTCCGGCAGATTTCCATCCGGATGGCTACTGGGTGAGTACACATTAGTAATGGCAGTCAACCATATCTCACTATGACTGGATACAATAACACATACGGTACATCATGTTTCCCTCTATTGCTCTGATGTTCACATGTGCATTACGGAGTAATACTACCAAAGCCAGAACAGAATAGCTCATTGCTGGCCAGAACCCTGTGTTAGCTTGGCCAAACAGTATGCACAACAACATATGACAAAAACCATAACTGATTAATCATTAGGTTTATGTTCTGATGCATTCCCTTGTATCCTGTGACATGGACATCTCTAGTCTACATAACGTGTTGTGTGTTCTTGTACGGCCTATGTAAGTGAGATGTCTTCAGAATTCATCTGATAGAGGAGAATTAATATTGTTTGGCAAACTTTTTCTTGCCTGAATATATCCCGGAATAAACATGAATTAGCTTACCTTGAAGTTAACAAAATCTCCAAGGTCTTTTGGCATTTGCGTTTGATCGTGTCCGCCCCTGGGAAATTCCACCTGAATTAGCATCACATTTACGTTCACAAGAATACACGATCACGCTTCACCTCAGACCTCTGGCATGTGCTCGTTACAAGAACTGCAACAGTGACTTCCTGCTCTCTACCAGAAGGGTCGCAATATGTACCCTGTTGTATTTCCCTTGTATCTCCGCCTCATGTAAGTGTCCTGTGTGTGTGAACATCTGGATTTTCCATTTGTTGAAATCACATTATAATTGATCTGAAGCTTCAGATAGAATCCATGTGTTAATACCCTACTAATTATCCTATCAGATGCATTCATGATCCATCTCCCTTACATATATCTTTAACTGTGTATTAGCCACAGGGATGTGTTGATAGGTCATGATGACGATATTTGGCCATATGCTTTGTCAAACATCACAACATCCTATTCATATCAACATCATATTTTATTTCCACCAGGTGATGCAGGATATGGGTGTTTGCCGTGGTTGTTGACCGCTGTGAGCAATCCCCATACTCGGGCAGAGGCGCGGTATAATGCTGCGCATAAAACCTGCCGGAATGTAATTGAGCGTACCTTTGGTGTACTAAAGATGCGCTTCAGATGTTTACATTCCACTGGGGGGCTCTACAATACAAGCCCCAGAAAGTTTGTCGCATCATCGTTGCCTGCTGCTGTCTGCACAATATAGCACTACAGGCCAACTGTCTGGGGGACATTGATGCGGCTCCGCTACCTGGGGAGGAAGAGCCTTTATTTCACCCTGAAATGGATAATCTGCAGGGGCCACAACAACGTGCCCGCCTAATTCGTGAGTACTTCGCATGTAAGTACATACCCAATATGCATGGAACACAGTCTAATGTATCTGGATTATGCCTAACTCCCAAATCCACCTTTATCCATCTCCCTTGTCATACAGAATTCCAACCAGTCCACAGTAGAGGAGAGTTCACTGACGTTGTCGATGTTTGTACACTGGAACAAGCCACATGATCAGTTATAGGTATGTAAGCACACATTCCCATACACATCTTAAGTACTGACGGTTAGAAACATCAATGGCATAGATAATTTGAGTGGATTATATATCCCACTATGTTAATGTATATATGCCCCACGTTACATTGTTATCTAGTAATTTAGATGGAAAAAAGACTTTAGTCCATCAGGTTCAACCTCTATAGATCTATGATCTGCAATACGCAGAATTATTGTTAATCGATCCAGAGGAAGTCACCGAACAACAAAATGTGAAGCTTTGCCAATTGTCTACACAGGTCAGAAAAATATAACATTCCTTCCTGAGCCCAGATACTGGTGATCGTATTCATCACTGGATCAATACTCCCTATCACTTTATCCAGGATAGCCCCTAATGCCTGTTTGGTTTTGTAATGTAAAAAGATACCCAATCCCTTTTTAAAGTCACCTACAACCTCTACGGACCAGGATTGCTCACATTGTCTGATCCTGCCAAACCACATGAAATGGGATCCAAATGTGGTTGAAAAATACCATACACACATACTTTGTCTAATTTGTGACTGTAATCCTAACATCATATTAACCTTACAGAGCTGCTGTCGTGTGTCAACTCTTCTTTAAACAACCTAGACATGGAAAAACATGACCAGCAACAGAACTGCTACATCAATGTGAGCTACATAGTGAGTATTTGTGTAATAATATGGCCACGTATGCTGAAGGACACAAATAACACATCAATCACTTTATTAATATCGGCCTATCTCTTTCCAGAATACAGCAGATAGGTAAGCGGTGATAACTAATGACGATCCACATCGCACGTGTCCTGGTGGAACAAATCACCTCGTGGATGAGCTTGGGACTGCGTCCAAGGTAAAACACCACATTTGGCTTTCCAAAGATGCATTAATGTGTAATCTATGTGATATTCCTACATCATTAGCCAGATGAGTAGCTCGTTTCATATGTAGGGAAAGAACAGTGAAGACGTTTGTATGAAATGAGCAACATATATCGCTACAGTGGATCGAAAAGGTCTAAAGTCTACACACCCCTGTTAAAATGTCATGTTTCTGTGCTGTCAAAAAATGAGACCAAGATAAATCATTTCAGAACTTTTTCCACCTTTAATGTGACCTATAAACTGGACAACTCAGTTGAAAAACAAACTAGAATCAGTTAAGTAGAGTGAAGAAAAAATCAAAAAAGAAAATCACATGGTTGCATAAGTATGCACACCCCTAAACTAATACTTTGTTGAAGCACCTTGTGATTTTATTACAGCACTCAGTCTTTTTGGGTATGAGTCTATCCGCATGGCACATTGTGACTTTTCAAGATTTGCCCACTCTTCTTTGCAAAAACACTTCAATTCTGTCAGATTGCGAGGCCATCTCCTGTGCACAGCCCTCTTCAGATCACCCCACAGGGATTCAGGTCTGGGCTCTGGCTGGGCCATTCCCAAACTTTAATCTACTTCTGGTGAAGCCATTCCTTTGTTAATTTGGATGTATGCTTTGGGACATTGTCATGCTGAAAGATGAAGTTCCTCTTCATGTTCAGCTTTCTAGCAGAAGCCTGAAGGTTTTGTGCCAATATTGACTGGTATTTGGAACTGGTCCTAATTCCCTCTATCTTAACTAAGGCCCCAGTTCCAGCTGAAGAAAAACAGCCCCAAAGCATGATGCTGCCACCACAATGTGTCACTGTGGGTATGGTGTTCTTTTGGTGATGTGCAGTGTTGTTTTTGCGCCAAACATATCTTTTGGAATTATGGCCAAAATGTTCAACCTTGGTTTCATCAGACCGTAACACCTTTTCCCACATGCTTTTGGGAGACTTCAGATGTTTTTTTTTTTTTAAAAATGCAGCCTGGCTTGGATGTTTTGCTTTGTAAGAAAAGGCTTTCATCTTGCCACTCTACCCCATACGCCTGACATATGAAGAATACGGGAGATTGTTGTCACATGTACCACACAGCCAGTACTTGCCAGATATTCCTGCAGTTCCTTTAATGTTGCTGTAGGCCCTCTTGGTAGCCTTCCAGACCAGTTTTCTTCTGGTCTTTTCATCCATTTTGGAGGGAGCTCCAGTTCGTGGTAATGTCACTGTTGTGCCATATTTTCTACGCTTGATGATGACTGTCTTCACTGTGTACCATGGTATATCTAATGCCTTGGAAATTCTCTTGTACCCTTCTCCTGACTGATACCTTTTAACAATGAGATCCCTCTGATGCTTTGGAAGCTCTCTGTGAACCATGGCTTTTGCTGTGGGATGCGACTAAGAACATTTCAGGAAAGACCAACTAGAGCAGCTTAACTTAATTTGGGGTTAATCAGAGGCACTTTAAATGATGGCAGGTGTATGCTGACTCCTATTTAACACGATTTGGAATGTGATTGCTTAATTCTGAACACAGCTACATCCCCAGTTATAAGAGAGTGTGCAGACTTATGCAACCACATTAGTTTTCTTTGATTTTTTTCTTCCCTCCACCTTACAGATTTCAGTTTGTTTTACAATTGAGTTGTACAGTTTTTGTCACATTAAAGGTGGATATAGTTCTGAAATGATTTTTCATTGGCTAATTTGTTTACAGGAGTGTGTAGACTTTTTATAACCACTGTAAGTGACGAAGTAAGCGCTCCGGGAGCATGTGCAATGTAAATATTGACATGTTCCTTTTATGTTTCAGATCGCAAAGATTAGTCCCTTTCCACGGTCAGAACAAGGAATGATGAGCATTCCCATGTTCCAGGACTATGCTATTGTCACATTGCATCATGTATGTTCAGATGTCAGTCATCATGTGTTGCATCGGGTGTGATATCACATCCTCTACATCGATTTATATGTACCTATTGCTTTAGATCTGCCATTCTCTCCTCTACTTAGACTATTGTGAAGCCTGTATCATACTTCCTTCCAGATCTCTTCCTCAGTGCTGATGTGATCCTCCCTGTACATATGGGGAACAGTAACTCTAGCCTTGGAACATAACTGTTAATGAGGTTCCGTTTACCTTCAGTTATGAATATGCAACAGCAGATAATAGAGATGCTCATTCACAGAACAGAATACACCTCGAACTGGCCAGTTGGTTGGTAGTTCTGCTAACACCTGAAATTATTTGGAACACACTGATATGGTCCTGGTCATGTTCCCATCTGAGTGTCCAAACTTATGTATGTAGAGTCTTCTCTCATAGTGCCATTTCCAGTGACATGACCTACGGGGGTTCTAACATTGACTGATTGAGCACTTCTACCTCTGCAGTTGCATAGGAGTGTGTGTTGCGCGCACACACAAGACTACAGATTACTTCTCCCCATGAGCATATCTCCTTCTGTATTGTTGGGTTTGAATATTGAATGTTATCCTGATATATTTAATAATATAACTGATATTGCCTCACGTTGGATGATGCACTGTATCTCCCCCCCTCAACTGATCATCTATACCAATGTCACCCCCCCTGCGTGCATTCTGGCCCCATGTCCCTATTTCCGTGTGTTACTGGAACTCTGTATCCTACCCACCTCCACCATGATACTGAGCAGGCCTGTGGTAATTTGTCACTGTGTGGCTTTGTGAACAATTAAACCGTTTTTTTTCACTCAATGTTTGTGTAATCCTGTATATTTACCATGTAACAATTCAATTCCCCTGAAAGTCAGATGTGCTCAGCACCATCAGTTAGTGGTGTAACTATTCGGGGCAATCTGCGTTGACATTACTACATAATCATGAATGTCGATTCATATCATTCAAGTTGAGCCCTTCAAGTCATTATATACAACCCTGCATGTCTCTAGACATGATTTCAGAATTCACACCCCTCCGACTTGCACCTACATGTATATTGGCAAGGTGCAGATTAATGTAGCATATGTATCTATGTAAACACACACAGATATATGTATTTAACAATGACACTTCATTCTCTCTGTATTCTCGCAACTAGAAAGCATGATATGGTACAAACACACAGAAACAGTGATAACAGTATAACATAATCATACTTTATTGCATACACAGAGTACAAACAGAAATAGACAGGAATGTGCATTAATATCATGTGTGTGTTGTGAAGAGATCCTAGTATGGCAAGGGGCTGTGGCAAATCTGAGGACATCTGAAGAGGAAACAGACAACATCATCAGGGTAATGCATAGCATCTCCTAGGGTCACATGTGGTCAGGACCCCACAGTAACCAACAGCATATAACACGACATCTAATCAACATAACCATTAATGCGCATACAACAACCATATGGTTGCCAGAATAAACAGACACTATAAAACAGGGATCATGTCATACTAAGCGATTTCACACACAGTGTGAATTGGTCAATAGATGATATGAATCTGGAAAACAGAGGTAGGAGGTGTTAGAACAATCAGAAGCTGTTATTAGAGTACATTGTTTTTGCTTTTGACACTACTCTAAACCAACTAACATGAACATCATCTCTGATGCAGTAAGAACCATATTTATTCTATCCTGTTCAGTCAGCCTTCCAGGAATATGCTTAGGATGTGGAATACGACAAGGCATGCTTCACTGTGAACACAATCCTTCAGCAAAATGTACTATCACTATCTATGTGGAATAGTTGTGCCATGCTGATATCACATCTCACTTCTAAATGGGTGGTACCAAGGCCAGACAGATTACACTGTTCACATTACCCCTAAACACATGCACATTGATCATGAAGTCAAACCCTGGAAATTGCCACTTTGGTTTGGATGACATGAAAAAACTGAAGCCAATTTCATAATGTTAACGGGATGGAATGCTATAAAAATTTATGTGGAATTGCTGGTTTGGATTAGCAGATAGTAATGGGACTGTGCAACTCGATAGCCTGGACACTGATCATTATAATGGAAGATCACACAGTCATGTTTCTTAGTGAAAAGATATGTAGTCATATATTTCATTTCAGAGCCATCTGCAGTGGGGAATAATCCTGATAGAATGCCCGTTGGGAACTGGTTTGAGTGTTTACTCACATGATGGTATTGTACTGCTCGAAGATGAAGAAAATGTCTTCATAGTTGTGAGATTTGGCTATTAACACCTACAAAGACAAAAACAATGTCTCATTCCGAACAATATTATGATTAAATACAGCATTTAAGCTCAAGGTCAATCCACATTGAACATCAATTGTTAAAATGTTCAACATAACCAGACATGTACACACTCTGTAGCCAATATTATGTCAACATGTATAACAATCTGTATTCTGTGAGGAGTGGTCAGGAGGCCCTCTCGGATGGTCCTAACACCTCCTACTCCGAGTTAGCGGGCCCCCACCGTCTGTGCCCGCGGCCCGTCTCCCTCTTCCACGCCTTGGTGTGGGATCAGGGGGTGCCACTACAGCAGGTGGCTGGGGTTCATGGGTGGGCGATGTCTGAGATGAGGAGGCAGACATCTCAGGTTGAGATTGGACAACCGAAGGCTGGAGAGGTATGGGCTGGCGACGGAGATTACGCAACAATGCGCGTCTCTCCCGGCTTGCGCGTTCCTCATATCTCTCCATCCTTCGGTTGTGCCTCCTCATCTCAGCATATATGGCATGTGTGGTGGCTGAGATGACCCTATTTCCAGCCAGGATGGCCCTGCTAACAGCCAATTGATTTTCGCTGATGGCCAGCATTTGACTTGCTAGCTGGTTTGGGCCTGGTCTTCTTCGTCAATGTGAGCCATGATGTTCCGTAATTGGGCAGGGAGATGTGGCAGAGGACCTGGAGGTCTGGCGGCTGGCGGCTGGGTGGCTGGCGACTGGGCGGCCGGCGACTCCGCGGCCGGCGACTGGGCGGCCGGCGACTCCGCGGCCGGCGACTCCGCGGCCGGCGACTCTGGGGCCGGCGACTCCGGGGCACTTCCTCCCGGGGCACTTCCTCCCGGGGCACTTCCTCCCGGGGCACTTGTGGCCGGTGCACTTCCTCCCGGGGCACTTGTGGCCGGTGCACTTCCTCCCGGGGCACTTGGGGCCGGGGCACCTCCTCCCGGGGCACTTGTGGCCGGGGCACCTCCTCCCGGGGCACTTGTGGCCGGGGCACCTCCTCCCGGGGCCCATGGTGGAGCCCAGGCTGAGTGCGGTGCCCCGTATGTCGGGGGAGCACAGTATGAGGGGGGAGCCCAGGGTGAGGGCTGTGCCCAGGGTGAGGGCTGTGCCCAGGGTGAGGGCTGTGTCCAGGGTAAGGGCTGTGCCCAGGGTGAGGGCTGTGCCCAGGGTGAGGGCGGAGCACCAGATGAGGATGGAGCCCAGGATGAGGGCTGTGCCCAGGATGAGGGAGGAGCCCAGGATGAGGGTGGAGCCGCTGAGGGTGGAGCCGCTGAGGGTGGAGCCGCTGAGAGAGGCACAGGATGGTGTGGCTGGTGCAGGCCCTGAGGTGGCCTCGCCGAAGAGGGCCTGGGCATCACTTCCCGCTCCGTATGAGCAAGTGATGTGGATGGTCCCGGGCCCTCCTGAATGTCCTGGGCCACTTCAGCCCTTCCTGCCTCCTCCTCTTCTGAATCTGTGGATACTGCAATGGAATAAACATATATTTCAGTTGGTTGCCAGACACAATTGCAAGCTATGCATTTACATATCATTGACATCATGGTCACCTGTGAGTGACTGTGGTGCTTGTGTTACACAGATGAGCCACGGGCTGCATAATGAGCATTGTGGATCATGGCTCATATGAATGTGTACTGCATGTGCCTCAGACACGTGCTCTGCTGCATCTGCTGTGCAGTGTGTGAGACTGACCAATCTGACCAGTTTCCAGCAACGGTTGTTAATATGCAGCTGAGACATGGGCCAGGTTAGGACAGTATATGACACACATGCAGTGCTACAGAGTCTGTATCCACATATGCCGCACAGCCAAATCTTTAGTCACGATCGCAGTGGAGGCCAAAGTCAGGCCTGCATTTGGGGATAGCCATGCTGCATCCATCTGAGAATATCATTCTCCAAGTCATTAAGTCTAATTGACTCATCTGTTCACAACAAGGAAATCCACATATCCAGGCCTGTGCGCATCCCAGCAAGTTTGACTTTGGACACCCTGCTCTATTGCAATCAATCTGGATATAATTCGAAATTGACATATCAGGGAGACAAATTATGAACAGGATAGGTTTGCTACCAGGACTGAAATGGTTATTGTCGCACCATACATTTTTAGTCAACCATCGGGCTTACAGTGCTATTGTATGTGAATTATCCCAGTGTGTTGGCAGGGGTGTAGGAGGCCATATAATTCTTGACCAAGGGTGGGCAGGTTCGGGCCTGGAGGGCCACACAGGTGAGCCAATCGCCTTTTCAGTCATCCGGATTGACTCACCTGTGCTCAAAAAGGATATCTTGAAAGTCCGGCATGTATGTGGCCCTCCTTACCCACCCCTGTTCTAGAGGGATACAGCTCATTATATACAACAGCCAGAACACAAGCCTATTTATACATACATACATACATACATACAGCATGATATCCTGAAAGTCCGGCATGTATGTGGCCCTCCTTACCCACCCCTGTTCTAGAGGGATACAGCTCATTATATACAACAGCCAGAACACAAGCCCATTTATACATACATACATACATACATACAGCATGATATCCTGAAAGTCCGGCATGTAAGTGGCCCTCCTTACCCACCCCTGTTCTAGAGGGATACAGCTCATTATATACAACAGCCAGAACACAAGCCTATTTATACATACATACATACATATATACAGCATGATATCCTGAAAGTCCGGCATGTATGTGGCCCTCCTTACCCACCCCTGTTCTAGAGGGATACAGCTCATTATATACAACAGCCAGAACACAAGCCTATTTATACATACATACATACATACATACAGCATGATATCCTGAAAGTCCGGCATGTATGTGGCCCTCCTTACCCACCCCTGTTCTAGAGGGATACAGCTCATTATATACAACAGCCAGAACACAAGCCTATTTATACATACATACATACATACATACAGCATGTTATCTGCAGGCTTTTAGACAGCCCATCCCCCCACAATCTCAGCCAACCATGTGTGTGATATGATACTCACGTTGCAGGGTGTTAGGACAATCTGTGTCCACCTGCCCTGGTATTCCCACCACAGATTCAGAAGGGATGAAGCGCATCACTGTCCTCTCCCATTCCTTATAAACATAAGTGACCGCGGGCCCACCACCAGTCTGACGTGCTGCTGCTGCCTCATCGGACATCTTTCTTTTCACAGCCATCTTTAAATCGTCAAACTTGTGCCGCACTAACCTCCAGTCCCTATTAGTAACCCCTACTGCCGACACAGCTCTGGCAATTTGGGACCAGGCCTGGCGCCTCTGGCTGGCATTAATGTCTCTGCCACCACATATAACTCCCTGGCGGGCACAGATTTCCCTGAGGAGAACCTGGATCTCCTCTGGGCTATAATTGGGGGCCCTGGGCCTTGCCACAACCCGTTGCCTTACAGACGGTGCCTGGTCTTCCTGTTCTATCCCTGGGGCCGCTCCCTCATCCCCACTACCTCCCACCAAGGGATCAGGCCCCTGACCCTCTGCCCCTTCCACTAGAATTCCTAGCTCTGGGGGCACTTCCCTCCCCCCCTGCTCTCCTCCTTTCTCTCCTCCTCTCCCTCCACCTCCTCCTCCTCCTCCTCCTCCTCCTCTCCCTCCACCTCCTCTCCCTCCACCTCCTCCTCCTCTCCCTCCTCCTCCTCCTCCTCTCCTCCTCATCCTCCTCCTCTCCTCAGATGTTCTCCTCACTCTCCTCCGCGCCTCTCTTGCCTTACCACCTCCTCTCCTCTAAACTCCTCAGAAAAAAAAATTAACGATAAAGCAAGATAATCTTTGTGTTGGTTTAGGAGGTAAAAAAAGATGCAAGTATTATGTGTAGTATTATGTGTGGGGGGAGGGGGGGTGGGAAGGTCTTGGGGGGGGGGGGTGTAGGTGTGCAGTGGCCTACCACTAGGTGTTGCTATGTGTACGTATTAATCTATGTGTGTGAATTATGTGATATCAGTAATTATGTGTATTGTACACAAAGGGTTAAATTATCTGGTAGTTCAAAATTGAAATTCTCTCCTCTCTCCTCTCTCTTCTCTCTCTCCTTGCTCACCAAAAACCCACCAACGCCTAGACCTGTGTGTTTACTTGCAAAAGCTCCAGCACAGTCAATTATGTTCTGTTTTTGGCTCCCTTTTAAAGGCATACTGCCGTCAGGTTAAGTGGTACGTATCACGTATTTCGCGCTCTTTTCATACGCAAAGTGATCCGAGATATCGTAACTCATGCGCAAATCCTAACGTTTACGCATTCGCATCCATCGCTCGTATCTCGCAGCACTTTGAATTTAATAGCGTCGGAAATGGTTTCATTTTTAAACTACGTAGGACTTGCGTTTTCACCTATTATTTACGCAGCTCGAATTTAATAGGGCCCTTAGTTTTAGATGCCAGGGGATATTAAAAAATCTTATTCATGGAGGTAAAACCGACAGGATTATTAGTTGAGAGGGTGATTTTGGATGGGACATACCCGAAACCAAGCGGTGGAAAGGATTTAAGCTAGTGAAAATAACATCTCTGTGTACAACATATAGAGAACTCTTCTTTAAGATAATTCATAGATGGTATTGGGTTCCGGTACGATTGAATAGTCTGGAAGCGGATGAAATCAAAACATTTCTGGAGTGAGTGTAACAAATTAGGAACCCTTATCCAGCTGACAAAAATGACGGATGTAATATTAACACCTGATCCCAACATTGCCCTCTTCCATATGTTTGAGGTTAGTATTCCTTAGCCCAAGAAATACTGTCTCGTGGTCTATTATTTGCCAAATGGCTACTAGTCAAATACTGGAAGCAGAAGGTGCTTCCTCATGGAAATAAGTCTCTATAGTAATGTCAAGAAAGAGGGAATTAGAAATCATGAATATTAATGGACTAAAACCAAACTGAGGATTAAGTAAAAAGTTTCAGGTTTGGGACTCTTATATGAAAGATAATATTGAATAGGTAAATTCCTACAATTAGAAGTCTGATATCTTTTTCTCACCACTCGGGTGGAGGGCTGGATGCTAATGAGGATGGTACTTATTAGGTTGATTTTTTTTATTTTTATGTTTTATGTTGTTAGTTGAACTGAACACATTTACAACATGATGTGATTTTTATAGTTGTGTGTTTTTCTTTACATTTGTATATGTATTTGTGTTTGTACAAGGAAAAATTATATAATAACAACTTTTTCTAGATAAAAAAAAGAAAAAGGAATTGATGCAAACCAAACGTATATTGCCAATACTCAAACACACGTGTGTATCAACTATTTTTCATTCTAAGCAACCTGTTTATACTGAACAGTTTAACCATCATGGCTAAATAAAACTTGTGAAATGCTTTAATTTTAAAAATGTATAAAATATTCACCCCACTTGTCAATGTTCATGTTTTGTTGCCTCACAACCAGGAATTAACATGGATTGTTTAAGGATTTGCATCATTTAATTTACAGAACATGCCCACAACTTTGAAGATGTTTCTTTTTATTGTGAAGCAAACAACAAATAGGACAAAATAACAGAAAAAGTCAATGTGCATAACTATTCACCCCCCTAAAATCAATACTTTGTAGAGCCCCCTTTTGTGGCAATCACAGCTCCAAGTCACTTTGGATACGTCTCTATGAGCATGCAACATCTTACCACTGGGATTTTTGCCCATTCCTCCTTGCAAAACTGCTCCAGCTCTTTCAAGTTGGATGGTTTGCGCTTGTGAACAGCAATCTTTAAGTCTGACCACAAATTTTCTGTTGGATTGAGGTCTGGGCTTTGACTAGGCCATTCCAAAACATTTACGTTTCCACTTGAACCACTCAAGTGTTGCTTTAGCAGTGTGTTTGGGTCATTCTGCTGGAAGGTGAACCTCCATCCTAGCCTCAAATCACGCATAGAGTGGTACAGGTTTTGCTCAAGAATATCCCTGTATATCGCACCATCCATCTTTCCCTCAACTCTGACCAGTTTCCCAGTCCCAGCTGAGGGTGGTGTTCTTTGGGTGATGTGATGTGTTGGGTTTGCGCCAGACATAGCGTTTTCTTTGATGGCCGAAAAGTTCAATTTTATTCTCATCAGACCAGAGCACCTTCCTCCATACATTTTGGGAGTCTCCCACATGCCTTTTCGCAAACTCAAAACGTGCCATTTTGTTTTTTGCTGAAAGTAATGGCTTTCTTCTGGCCACTCTGCCATAAAGCCCAACTCTGGAGCGTACGGCTTATTGTCGTCCTATGTACTGATACTCCAGTCTCTGCTGTGGAACTCTGCAGCTCATCCAAGGTTACCTTAGGTATCTGTGCTGCCTCTCTGATTAATGCCCTCCTTGCCTGGTCCATGAGTTTTGGTGGGCGGCAGTCTCTTGGCAGGTTTGCTGCTGTGCCATGTTCTTTCCATTTGGTTATAATAGATTTGATGGTGCTCCTGGGGATCATCAAAGATTTGAATATTTTTTTATAACCTAACCCTGACTTGTACTTCTCAACAACATTGTCCCTTACTTGTTTGGAGAGTTCCTTGGTCTTCATGGCAGTGTTTGATTAGTGGTGTCTCTTGGTTAGTTGTTGCAGCCTCTGGGGCCTTTCAAAAAAGTGTTGAGTATAGAGTGTAGAGTATACTGTATGTAATGACAGATCACCTGACACTTAGATTGCACACAGGTGGACATCCTTTTACTAATTATGTGACTTCTGAAGGTAATTGGTTGCACCATAGCTATTTATGGGCTTCATAACAAAGGGGGTGAATACATACGCACATACCAATTTTCTGTTTTCTATTTCTAAAAAATTGTTTTATATATATATTTTTCTCATTTCACTTCACCAACTTCGACTATTCTGTTATGACCCATCACATAAAATTCAGATTAACTAAACATTGAACTTAAGGCTGTAATGTAACCAAATAGGTAAAAAGTTAAGGGGGTATATACTTTTGCAAGGCACTGTATATAAATAACGTCATATAAAAAGGATTATATTTAAAGAAATATATCAATTTAGATATGATTACAAAAGGTCTGACATGTTTGTGTGCTCAGTGATCTTAATAGTAATATTAGGGATTAAGGGGCAAAAAACTTAGCAAAAAACTTTGCAAGGAGAAAAAGAAACATGTGGGAGGTAAATAATTCAGATATGATTCATTCTTGAAAATGTTGCTATTAATGAGTACATGGCCACATGTAAAGTGGTGATAAAAAACATTTCAATCAACAGACTGAGCTTTCCTTAACCTCCTTCCTGTTTTTACAATTTGTAAATCAATGAAAATAATTCCATATATTCACCAGTACTTAGTCAATTTCATAAATGTGAATGTGTTTGCTGTATTTCTGATCACTAGAGTAGAACCAGTAGAAATGAAGAGGCATGTGGAGTTCCGTAATAAACACTGGTTGCAGTATATATGTGCACTTCTATGGTATATTTTGACCCTGTGTGGATATACTGTATATATTGTGACCGTTTGCCCCCTAGAGGATGGTGCCACGTAAAGAGTGTAAAGATTTCTTGACAGGAGTGACGGAGTTAAAGTCCTGGAGAACTCCTAATTGGTCCAGCAGCAGCTTCACTTTAAAACCTGGAAAGCAGACATGGGAAGGGCTGCTGATTAGGCTCTGGCCAAACTGTTGTGAGCTGAGTGTGGAAGCTGCAGCCAGAGACTCTGAGGCCTTGTAAAGGACACAAGCTGCAAGAAGTCTGGAAAGTACAGTTAGCAGAAATAGTTGTCAGCTGTCTATGGAGTGCTGCACTGCTGTTTCCTGGATCTACAAGTGACAGGTCCTACTTGAGACCAGAAAGCCTGAGAGAGACAGAAGCACAGTAAGTTTTTGTTTGCCATGAGCTGCAAGAGTTGTACTACAGAGGAGGAAAGTGTTTTGGAACCTGCAGAGTAACTATAATCTCACAGGGGGCAAGCTTCTTGCAATAAGGAGACCAGAGAGAGAGTCTCACTGACTCTATTATAGCCATTGAAATAAAAGGATTTTTCAGAGGAGCTGCTGCAAAGTCTGGACCACACCAGAGAAAAGCCTGAGGAGGGACTAAATAAAGAAGGTACTATTTCAGGCTTTTGCATATACCCGAGGGAGAAGTCTGCAAAGTTAAGACTTTATAAACTCCACTAAAAAAGTGTATCAAGGGTCCCTGGAGGTTGGAGTACCTAGATAGTGGGTGGGGCAGGACCCCACCCCTCTATGCAAGTAATACAAAGGACTGTTTTACCTGAGAAATGAGAAGTGGTTTTCAGGGCTAGTGAGGGAACTAAGCTGTGAGCTTTTCATTTATCGTTTGTCTGCACAATAAAAAGTAAACCAGAAATCTCTGCCGTTTTTCTATGGGAGTAGGGATTGTGATTAGGACCACCCAGGCCCGTGTGGCCATACTTGTCACAATATATATGTAAGCAGGTATAAAAAGCTTCCTCTTTCCTTTAGGGATAGTACCTATCACAATTGCAATTGCTGTGTGTGCTGCAAAACTCCTTTCTCCTTCTATTTATTACAAGAAGTGTTTTGGGCGCCAAAGTGAGGCTCAGTGTGTGCCAGCCTCTCTGTTACCATGGAAACGCTTGGCCACATTGTTGAAACTGATTAACTGTTCATGTGCAGGCTAGAATACACATTAACAATGTGCCTTGGTAATGAGGTTGGTTTTGCAGTGATTGTAGTTATGACTGTTTAACAGGGGCATGTACTGATAACATTTATGAATAAACAATGGGACCATGGGTGGTAAATGTGTTGTATTCCAGTTTATTACAGATGAAAGAGGAAGAAACATTCAAAAAAATGTAAAAAGAAAAAAGACTAATAGTTTACAACAACAAAAAACATTCAAAAAAGTTTGCAAAAAACTTTACAAATAAAAAAAAGGATAGAGATAGAGTAATTTCTCTACACGTATCTGTGTGTTAATGTATAGGTGTTCACATGTAATTATGTTCAAGTAAAACTCTTACCCTGTGTATTTATAGATAAATAAAGTTAAAACAATTCAACTGAAAGACAACCCTCCAATACCTCCAGCTTCCATAGTGCTTCAACCAACATTGGGTTCAAGCAACCCCAGTAACTTTGCATTTCTTCGTCTTCAAGACGTGTTAAACATATGTAGTAATTGTAATATATTCACAGTGACTATCAGATAGACATTCCATCAATGACATCCCCTCCTAAAAATGTAGCTCACACAATATTAATTAAATTATGATTGTTGTTAGCATACATTTGGACCAATACAGCTATGGCGATGGACTTGCAAAGTCCTACAATGGCATTTTAATCAAAGCCAGCATTGATACATGCACTAGTGAAGCATGTCATCCTCTCCTCAATATCAATATGACAACAGATACTTCTGTCTAATGTAAGTAACAGTGATTATGGCTGCTGATCTTTGTGTCCTCTCTGTGTTAATGGGTAGGTGTTCCGAACTTATAATATCATGAGAATCCTTTAAAAACACCTGTATACCAGATGAATATGATATCAATGTTGCTAAAAAAATATCAGATGGTGATAATACTCTTAGACCACTGACTGTGGTCACAGCTACGCATTAAGTGTGCGATGACACATCATTATTAATGGTCATGACTAGTGATTTATCATGACAACTACCTAATGGTTAGCAATGCTTTCAGGTGAAGATCATGTAAGTTGGTATATTGTTACAGTTACTGTATATAGCACTGTACGGTAAATGCACTATTTTTTTTGTCGTTTGTCATCCTCTAATGCATTTTTTAGTTATGGGCCAACTTTTTTTCAGATATTTGTTTTTTGGAACGCACTTTATGTGTCTGCTTAATTGAGCAGATGAAGTCCAGATGTAAGTGCTATGTGCATTACTGGTTACTTCTATTAAATGGAGTGATGTATGATGAGATTTGTATTAATCAGATTCTGGTTACAGTGGTATAGTAACCACATGCAACCCTAGTAGATGCTATACATCATAATTATTATACAGTGTTACATTTAACCCTTTAGGTTTCCACTTTTTCCAAAACACCCATATAATTTATTCTTATTTAAAACCCTTCAATGATAACTGTCATACATTTTATGATAATTTGAATGTGTTTTTCTCCAATGTTTCTTATATTTTTTGCTAGATTCTTCCAATTTATTGGCAGCAATCTGACCCCAGAGTCTGACAGCCTTTGTGAGTTGTTATTGAACCAACAAAAATAACATTTGTCAGTGATCCTGTATAACTTTGGATGCACTTGTGCTCCCCTCATGTGCACTATTTTTGCATATTAAATATTCTATCCTTTCAGTACTATTAAGCAGATGTGCCTGGAATATCATTTATCGTCAAATTTTACCTTGGGACCTACAATTCTTATGTAACAGGCAGGAGTCCTTTTGGGTCGAAGTTAGATATGCTCTCTCACACCAGGCTAACATTAAACAAGACAGAATAGAACTTTACACCATATGCAGGTACACACTCAATAGGAAACTCTTCATTACTAGAGGAAACAGTCATGCAAAGATCTCAATACATAGACAACTCCAGTAAGTGTTTACAAGCATATGTAGACATTTTCACACAAATCTGAGAGGAATAGCAACTCTTCCTTAAACCTTAACCTTTATCTGGATTCTCATTAAACCAATAATATTTAACCTTATAACAACACTATTACAATAGTTCCTTCTCCTAGCTTAAACATGTGGTTCAGAAAGTGTCAGCCTCTCTTATCAAACAGACAGTAATTGGGGGATCCTGCTCTTAATATCTCAGAGTAGAGATGGTATCTCACCTCATTTGTGATATACATGCTGTACTTGAGATAGAGGTGATGCATGCAGTCTACCAATGTGATCACTTTCCCAGCAACAATATTCCAAATTGTGGAATACATGTTCCGGGACATAGTAAGATTTGTCTTACCAAGAAGCGAGAGAGAATAATAAAGGTGCACTGAAGTATATAGTGTTCTTCACATTAAAATGTTCTAAACATTTTCTATTAGATTAAAAAATGCTATAAAATCATATCTTTAAAATGAAGTTATGACTGTGATTGACATCAGAAGTCTCTCTCTTCCTCTCTTTATGTAATTTTAAAAATATTTTTTTTTAGATGCATGCTAGAAATTGTTGGAGCACAGTGGCCATTTAACAAGAGAAAAATCAAAAGAAACTATGAATTGTTGTAATGTATACACTTTTAACAGATATATGTCAGCATCATGTCAATTTCATTCTTAATGTATTCTTCTGGAGGATGAAGCTTATTGGAGTCAAACGCATTGGTCATGTCCCATCCATTGATAAAGCCAATGTTGAGATCTTTAAAGACAATCTCCAAGATGCGGTAGTGAATATAGGCATGAAAATCACTCTTTGATTCAAAACTCTTGTCCATTTCACCAGTATTCTCTGTCTTAAAGAGAACCTTGGTTTGGGGGCTTCTTAGGAAGAGACGTTCCAAAGCATGACGGATGTTAAGAAGTCTCCTTATGTAGTGATGGACAGGATGAGATCTAAAATGTATCCCAATATTTAGTATGATCACAATATGTTGGTGACCTCCAATCAAGTCAATTTCCCGAGGAATGGTGCGATCCTCTGTACAAGAATGATATCCAGAGTTGACAAACGGCAGAGCATGTCTCTTCCACAGGACCTTCATATTCCTTGTTAAGTCAATGCCTAACAGCTGTTGTGCCCATCCATCTTCATATAGATTGAGGCATGTCATAGCTGAAGAGAAAGGAATATATCCCATTATAAAAACTAAACAGCAAGTAAAAAATATATTATTTAAGAAGATTTTTTTTTTATAAAAAAGTGCTTAGAATTTTACAGTTTAAATCAAGTAGTATATATACACATTGTTTGATAGGGTAGAAACTAGGGGGACAGAAGAGATTAATATTGTGTAGAGCTAAATACTCAGGATAAGGTGCTACAAGTCACCAATGCTATCCTTGAATATAGAGACACAAGCGACAAAGAGCCTTATTCAATTGAGCAACTATAAGTTACTGAAGCCTGTAATGGAGCCTGCAAGCTAATTTGCTATTCAACTGGTGTTTATTTTTGCGAGCCGAAAACAGCTTACATGTTATGAAAAAGGCATTCTGCAAGATACTGAAAGCTATAAATAACACTCAATGACAAATGGCTGCCATATTTACCCTTTCTCACTCACAGAGGCTCTAATGTGGACCCTACAAATACAAAGTTCATCTGATATACATCTCACTCATCACATCTACATTGGGAAAAACAAATAGTGGCCAAATTACACCACCATATGGCATATATCAAGTACCAGGGAAACATTTGACATTTGGTTGTTCAGTTCCTCAATTGTGTCTTACTCTCTGTGACCCTATGGACTGCAGCACATATAGATATGTCTCTAACTGTGCCTTTCCACAAGGATTGCATACCAAAGACACTGGATTGGGTTGGCAAATCAATCACTAGTGGACTGTGATTTGTCTGACCTCTCTGCTATGACCTGCCTACCTACAGTGGTCTTACATGGCATAGCTCAAAACTTCATTCAGGTACACTAGCCCATTCAATGCCACCACTTAGCAATCCAGAAGGGGACCAGAGGAATATACACCACACTAATCTACCCTAACCCATCAGAAGGGCAGCAAAAACACAGGGAGGCTGTGCAGAGGCACTTGGAGGAATAGCCAACTCACCTCCATCGGTGATAATCTCTGCTACACCTGTCCTGGAAAGTCCCACGATATTGCTGGTGGCCATGTGCCGGGATGGATACCCATTATCATTTGAGGGGGGGGGGGGGTGACATCCCATTAAGTGTTTTGCTATCAATCAATTCACATTATCACCTGTCATTTTCATATCAGGCCTTCATGTGAATGTTGCTACATCACATTTTCACAAATTAGGTTTTGCATGTGTATTAACCCTTTAATATAGGGTTAATTTAAAGCAGTGGGGATTACGATCGTGACCACCACTGCAAGGGTTAATGTGGGGTTCCCTCTGGGGGTCCCAGCCTTAACTATTTGTTTGCCACGGGCCCTTTAAGAGCCCACGGCTGGGAATTAAAACATTTTAAATGCACACAGCCCTTATGTGCTATACGTTGGATTTACAAGTCTGGAATTTGAAGCACGCAGCCCTTATGTGTTACACGTTGGAGTCTGGAATTTAATATGGGTCTATATAAGAGTCTCTGAAGGATATGTAGGCTGACAACCTACTTTGATTCTCTTTGCTTCAGAACTTTATATGTTTTATGTGTCCAATGTTTTTCAATTTTATTCTTTGTCATATTAATATATATATATATTTTTTTTACATTTCTTACTGTAGTCTTTTATCATACAATTTTAATTGTAGTCATCAAATTTGTTTTCTTTACATGTATCTTTCCTTGGTCTTGCTAGGTATTTCTTTTCAATTTCTTCTTTTTTTCACAAACCTTTTAAGGTCCACTAATTAAAAAAAGTATTTCCTGTTTCATCCCCGCCATCAGCCACTAGGTAATGCAATGGTTGTTCGCGCAATTTTGTTCAATTTCTTCTTAACCCTAACCCTCAAACCTAACCCCTAACTCAAACCCCTAACCATAAACTCAAACCCTAATCCTAACCCAAAACCTAACCCCTAACCATTACCCCTAACCCTATGAACAAATGAAGAAATATTGAAAGTCCTTGCACCACCAAGAGACCGCTGGCCGCCATTGCGGCGGGAAGATAACAGAAAAGGTAAAATAAAAAACACATATTTATACAGATATACAAAAGGAGTTGATTTTTTTTTTATAGCCGGAAGTAATAGGATGTGCTCATATACTAGGATTACCTACTTTTGAGTTTGCTCTGAAAGTAGAGCATCCACTGTCGCAGAGTTGAATCCCCAAACATGTAAATTAATTTTCCCTGCATGCATTGGTTCATCTTCTCCATGCTGGGGTGAGTCTCCATACTGCAAGCTCTGGGATTCCAAACTTTCCTCATGAAATGTCCACCAGGATATTCTAACTTCATTCCAATCTTGCATTTGTTCTTCACATCCGTACTAACTATAAATAAGAATGGTAGATTAATTAGGCTAAGCCATACATAGGCCCCTATTTAATTTCCTTCATACCGGCCTTAGGTCTGCGGGCTTGAAATTTGCAACAGTTACACAGCGATTCAATTGATCAAGCCCGCAGCTACCTGGCCAAAAGCCTAAAATGTAAACCATGCACCTGTAAGTAGCATTTCAGAGCATGGACATGATCAATTAAGCAAGGTCGTAACTACCGATTTAAAAACAGACAATAGTAAATGAGGCCGTCATCATGACATCAGTAAAATGGAGGTTAAACATCAATCAATTCGTGTTCAGAAGTCCAATATGCGATCAGACTCACAATCCAGCAATGTACAAAATAATACAAATGAATGAAAGAAATGTTATAGTCCATGTGGTGGCCTGAAATGTATATGCTCTTTGATTCCCAGGATTGATATAACACAGAAATGAAACTTAAAAAAAAATGTATTGCAGAAATGTGAGCTTGAGACTGTTGTGCAATTAATTCTAATGTCTTTCATCACTTTTAAAGTGCAGTACTGGTTATTTATTTGCATTTACAGTCCTTTGATCTGGTGTTTAACCCCTTTGTGAGTCCTATCTTGTACCCGTAGGATTTTCTTCTACGTTTGCCAATTACGGGTGTGAAAATATTTGCGTGCTTGAGAAATTGTAGCAATTGAATAGAGATTTGGGATTGTAACAGATCAAAGGCTTAGGTGGGTCAGAGTTACGATTTTGACAACAGCATGAATTTTCAGCCTGTAACCCGCAAATTGTTTGCAGGTAGCTTAAATACGCCAATTGATTAGCAGATTCATTTATTGTCTACAATACGGGCTCCAGTAGCTTACGGCCAAAGACTTACAGCCAGTATGAAGGCAACTGCGGGCTTGCAATTGAATAGTTGCCAATGTCTAGTAATTCTGCATACAAGTCTATTGGCATTCATTAGTGATATAAGTTTAAACTGCAGTGAAGGACTTTGAACTGCTATATGTTGCTATGAGGGATACTTATTTACTGTTGGCAGGTTATTGAGTTTGAACCACTGTCCTGTTATCTTAAGCTTACAGGAACTATGACAACTCAGAATCAAGTTATTTTTAAAGAGAATTAAAAACTAAGGCCCCTATTCAATTGAGCAATTGTAAGTTACTGGAGTCTGTAAACTAATAGGCTATTCAATTAGCGTCTTTTTGCCAGCCGCAAACTATTTGCAGGTTAGAAGCTCAAAATCCCTGTGATTGTTAAAATTTTACTCCAAACCAGCTAACCCTTTGATTTTTCAAGCCCATAAATGTTAAAATCGAAAATCGCTATTTAATTGCTACAGTTCCTCATGTCCGCAATTGTTTTCACACCCGTAATTGGCAAATGTAGCAGAAAATCATATGAGTACCCTAATAGGACTCACAAAGGGGTTAAACACCTGATTGCACTGTAAATGCAGATAAAAAAATCAGTCCCACACTTTAAAAAATGGGCAAGTGATGAAAGACTTTAGAATTAATTGCACAACAGACTCAAGCGTGAAAATCTGCAATCAAAATCTGCATTCATTTTTATTATTATTTACATTGCTAGATTGCGAGTCTGATCGCATATCAGATCTCTAAATGCCAATTGATTGACGTTTAACTTAAACTTAACTTATGTAAAGCGCTATG
The DNA here is from genome assembly GCA_027410445.1 of Discoglossus pictus. NCBI lineage: Eukaryota > Metazoa > Chordata > Amphibia > Anura > Alytidae > Discoglossus > Discoglossus pictus. The sequence continues at coordinate 134,409,719 of CM050169.1, forward strand.
GAATATGTTGGCTCGTTAGAAATAAACGATAATATTATTAATAATAATAATAATAATAACAATAACTTCCATGTTTTACTTAATTAATGATGATGGTCTAATTTACTATTGGCTGTTTCTAAATTGTTTTCACACCCGTAATTGGCAAATGTAGCAGAAAATCATATGAGTACCCTAATAGGACTCACAAAGGGGTTAAACACCTGATTGCACTGTAAATGCAGATAAAAAAATCAGTCCCACACTTTAAAAAATGGGCAAGTGATGAAAGACTTTAGAATTAATTGCACAACAGACTCAAGCGTGAAAATCTGCAATCAAAATCTGCATTCATTTTTATTATTATTTACATTGCTAGATTGCGAGTCTGATCGCATATCAGATCTCTAAATGCCAATGGATTGACGTTTAACTTAAACTTAACTTATGTAAAGCGCTATGGAATATGTTGGCTCGTTAGAAATAAACGATAATATTATTAATAATAATAATAATAATAACAATAACTTCCATGTTTTACTTAATTAATGATGATGGTCTAATTTACTATTGGCTGTTTCTAAATTGTTTTCACACCCGTAATTGGCAAATGTAGCAGAAAATCATATGAGTACCCTAATAGGACTCACAAAGGGGTTAAACACCTGATTGCACTGTAAATGCAGATAAAAAAATCAGTCCCACACTTTAAAAAATGGGCAAGTGATGAAAGACTTTAGAATTAATTGCACAACAGACTCAAGCGTGAAAATCTGCAATCAAAATCTGCATTCATTTTTATTATTATTTACATTGCTAGATTGCGAGTCTGATCGCATATCAGATCTCTAAATGCCAATGGATTGACGTTTAACTTAAACTTAACTTATGTAAAGCGCTATGGAATATGTTGGCTCGTTAGAAATAAACGATAATATTATTAATAATAATAATAATAATAACAATAACTTCCATGTTTTACTTAATTAATGATGATGGTCTAATTTACTATTGGCTGTTTCTAAATCGGTAGTTTCAGCCTTGCTTAATTGATCATGGTTTACGTTTTCGGCTTTTGGCCAGGTAGCTGCAGACTTGTTTGAGTGAATAGCTCTGTAGCAAATTTTAAGCCTGCAGACTTACAGCCTTTATAACATAAAACCTGGGCAAAAGAATAGAAGCTTAGCTCTGCATTGTGTTAGCCATGTGATAATAAAGTAAACAAATCCTGAGTTAATTAGTTATTTTCTTTAATATTCTTATGAAAATGAGTGTTCATGAATACTAACAAGCTGCTTTAAATTTGTAATTAGAATTACAGTCTGTATGTCTGTCTCTGTGGTGGCAAACAATGTGCCCAAAGGTTGTCACACACCACCACAATCAAGCACTCTGAGACACAGATTAGCATAAAGGAGACACACTTTAAGTGCTGAATATTTAGGGAATGTCTTACTGTAGAGATAATGGCTAGTGCAATATGTAGACAGTTTGTAAGACTCTTTAGGATAAAACCAATTTCCTATTGCGTTGATAGTGTACACTGCTAGAGTTTTTTTCAGATTGAGGGTTTAACATGGGGCTGTGGGGAACTCAAATAATTAGTACAATACATTTGGCTATAACTGCATTTAATATGAAGTATATCCCAAATATGTCACAGGGAAGTTACATGTCGCAATGGTGCACCAATCAGGTTAAGATTTGAATTTTACAAAAGATAGACTAGGAGACTGAAATGTTCTACCTGCGGGAAATGAAGGGCATGTGTCTGCTCTATCATGGTCAGAGTGGATATCCACATTCACTGCTCTCTGTAGTACCATGACTTCTGCCAGTGTTAATTTAAGTATTGTCCTTCAGTGTGAAGAAGGTAAAAGAAATAACTTACATTTGCACCTAACAACATTGAGTGGTTCAGAGTCTATTGGAATCACCATTCTAACATTGGACCTTCAATAAGAAAAAAACAGGAAATCAACAAACAATCAATCAAGTCATTTCTGAAAGCAGAAATCTTATTATATTTGAAACTGATATCACATGTAGAGCATTTCTAAAACAAATCTTACATTGTGTCACTACTCTCCTGGGCTATAAATTTCAAGGGGTGTAATGGAAGGGAAGCACTGAGGAGGGGTTTGGGAACAGCTGGTTTACAGGATCAACTAAAAGATTATTTGGATGACCAATTGTATCTTCTTTTAAGATGCCTAAAAAATCTGCTAGCTTTTTTTATGGCTGAAAAAATTAAAATAATTTTCCTTTCATGCTATTAGATTTGGGGCCTTTTGTGGCATTCATACATAGTACTGTATATACTGCGTTAGTCCTAGGAGTATAGCTACCTTTCCATGGTATCACGGTTGGACTCCAGTGGCAACCTGTGAAGCTCTGGTGAACTCCATGTCCATGAGGGTTAAGGCAGTGCTGGAAAATAATGGTGGCCACGCAAAATTTTGACACTTTGGGCCCAATTTGGACATTTCCACTTAGGGGTGTACTCCCTTTTTTTTGCCAACAGTTTAGACATTAATGGCTGTGTGTTGAGCTATTTTGATGGGGCAGCAAATTTACACTGTTATACAGATGGTACACTAATCATGACCGATCGGGACCCCTGCAGCATCTACGACATTTAAATTTCCCGCCACTGGCTTGAATTAAAAATTCAAGCCCGAGGAATTGCAGGGTTTGAATTGCCTGCCGCAGGTCCTTAAACCGTGGGGGTAATATAAGTAACCCCCGGCACCTAAACTTAACCCCATCAATCATGGGGGTCAACATAGACCCCATGAGACTAAAATTAACCCCCTCAGTAAAATAGGGGTCTATATAGATGCCTATAGGACACTATTAACCCTAGGTTAACCCTACAAGTTCCCTGAGGTTCCTACAGGACCCTCATGACAAAGTCTAAGCACTACACTACACTATTAACCCTAACTATACCCCATTAACCCATTAACCCTAACTATACCCCATTAACCTATACTAAACCCTATTTAACCCAAACTACCACTGAACCCCCTATTAAACCCCCCACCTCACTAATTACACAAAATAAAATAAAAATCTATATTACAAAACATAAAAAAAGAACATTACAACCCCCCACTATCAGTACACACATAAACACAACACACAAAAAACGTAATATACATTAAACGTATCTTGCCGCGATGTCCCCATCCTTCTCCTTTTCTGCCCCGGCTGGGCCCATGAAAAACCTGCCGCTCTAAAAAAAAAAAGCCTCTAGCACTTTTTCCGGTAAAAAAATAGAATGGCGCCTTCTGATTGGCTGAAATGGATATCAATCAAATGTCAGCCAATAAGAAAGGGATACACTCCTACGTTCCATGCTGATTGGCTGACGGACCTGTCAATCATTTTTAAACCCATCAGAAGGGACTATTGCCTTCAGCCAATCATAATGGAATACACCCCCACAGGGTTATTGGGTGAAGACATCTGCACCTTCTGATTGGCTACTATCTGCTTGACAGTGACAACAGCCAATCAGAAGGCACTATTCCCTTCAATCAGATAGTAGCCAATCAGAAGACACAGATGCCTTCAGCCAATCCTCAGCATGGGGGAGTATCCCATTCCGATTGGCTGAAAGCAATAGTGTCTTCTGATTGGTTAAAAATTATTGACAGGTCCATCAGCCAATCAGGAGGAAATATAGGGCTGTATCCCATTCGGATTGGCTCACACCTTGGCACCTTCTGATTGACTGAAATTTGATTGACAGCCATTTCAGCCAATCAGAAGACACCATTTGTTTATTTTTTATTTATTTTTTTACAGCGGCAGATTTTTCAAGGGCCCAGCCGGGGCAGAAGAGGAGAAGTATGGGGACATTGCGGCAAAGTACGTTTAATGTATATTATGTTTATTGTGTGTTATGTTGTGTTTATGTGTGTACTGATGTTATGTTTTATTTATTCCAGGGACCCAGCCAGAGAAGACAAGAAGGATGGGGACATGGTGGAAAGGTAAGTTTAATATTTAGAATGTTATTTGTTATTTTTGACTAATTTGATTTCTTTTATTCCAAGGGGTGAGACCTGCGACAGGAAACCCATCATCCCTGAAGGAGCATCTAGGCAAGGTAAGTGGTCCTCTTTATTATATTTTAGGTTAGATTTAGGGTTGTTCATGTAATGTAGATAGGGGTAATGTTGTATAGACAGGGGGTAATGTATAGATAGGGGGTAATGTTGTATAGATGTTGTATCGATTGCAGGTATGTAATTATTTGTTTTCTTTTTTGCAGTGGGGGGTTGTGTAATGTTCTCTTTTTTATTTTTTGTAGAGGGGGGTTTATGTAATGTTCTGTTTTTATTTTTTTGTAGTGGGGTTGTATAATGTTATTTCTTTATTTTTTGTGCTTGGGGTTGCAAAGTTCTTATTTATTTTTTGTAACATAGGTTTTTTTATTTTGTGTAAGTAGTGGGGGGGTTTAATAGGGGGTTAGTAGTAGTGTTAGGTAGGTAGGGGTTAATAGGTTAGGGTAGAGGGGGTTTAGTTTAGATTTACTGGTTTATTGGTGGGGAATGGTGTAGTGTAGTGTTTGTACTTAGTGTCTTGAGGGCTCTGGAGCACCCTCATGGCACTTATGGGGTTATTATTAATGTTATAATTATCCCATGAGGGTCTTCTATAGACCACCATAAGTGATGTAAATAGGCCCGGTTAGGGTTATTAGGTACAGTTAGGGTCAGATGGGCCTAGTTAGGGTTAAATAGACCAGTTAGGGTTATTAGGTACAGTTATGGTTAAATAGGGCCACGTAGGGTTAAATGGGCCCAGTTAGGGTTAAATAGGCCCAGTTAGCGTTATTAGGTACAGTTAGGGTCAGATGGGCCTAGTTGGGGTTAAATAGACCAGTTAGGGTTATTAGGTACAGTTAGGGTTAATTTGGGCCACGTAGGGTTAAGGAGGCCCAGTTAGGGTTAAATCGGCCCTGTTAGGGTTATTATGTACAGTTAGGGTTAAATAGGTTCCGTTAGGGTTAAATAGGGCCAGTTAGGGTTAAATAGGCCCAGTTAGGGTTATTAGGTACAGTTAGGGCTAAATAGGCCAAGTTATGGTTACATAGAGCGTTAGGGTTAAACAGGCCCAGTTAGGGTTATTAGGTACAGTTAGGGTTAAATAGGGCCAGTTAGGGTTATATAGGCTCAGTTAAGGTTATTAGGTACAGTTAGGTTTAAATAGGGCCAGTTAGGGTTAAATAGGCCCAGTTAGGGTTAACTAGGGCAGTTAGGGTTAAATAGGCCCAGTTAGGTTTACTAGGTACAGTTAGGGTTAAATAGGGCCAGTTAGTGTTAAATAAGGCCAGTTCTGGTTAAATAGGGTTAAGTATGTGTTAATGGGTTTTAGTAAGGGTTAAGGGGTTAATGTATATCGTTAGGGTTAATAGTGTAGTGTAGTGCTTAGACTTTGTCATGAAGGTCCTGGAGGACCCTCATGGCACTTAATAGGGTTAACCTAGGGGTTAATAGTGTCCTATAGAGGTCTATATAGACCCCTATAGGACTGAGGGGGTTAATTATTGTCTCATGGGGGTCTATATTGTCCCTCATAATCGATGGGGTTAATTTTAGGTGCTGGGGTGTACTTATAGTGGCTTGGGGGTAACCATTACTGTGCAGCAGGCCTTTTAAGGACCCACGGTGGGAAACTCAAACCCCCATGCTTGAATTTTTAATTCAAGCCTGCGGTGGGAAATTTAAATGTTGTAAATGCTGCGGGGATCCCAATCAGACTGAGGGGGTTATATTGAACCCCATGAGTGATGGGGTTAAGTTTAGGTGCCGGGGAGTACTTATAGTACCCCCGCGGCAGGGGTTAATAGTTATATTGATCGCACGTCCTTGAATTTTTAATGCAACTGGGTTGCACTGCAAGGGTTAATGTGGGGACCTTCTGGGGGTCCTGACGGGCACCCCGCAGCATGGGGGGTTAATGTCAGTTGTTGTGGGAGTACTATTATCTGGAACTCCTTGCCTTGCTCCACCAGATTGTCCTCCTGCCTCAAAACATTCAAAACCTCACTAAAAACGCATCTCTTTAAAGAAGCGTATCACCTTCCACCCTAACACGCTCATCAACTCTCCCTCCTTTACCACGCACTGCATGGGTCATGAAGGAAACACATAAACTTGAACGCAAATTGGGTAGTAAGATTGATAGAACATTATTCTTTACCTTTTATTATATGTTCTGTTACCTATCTGGACTTTAAGAAGATCACATCCCACAATCACAGGAATTAAGAGAAAGTCACAAACAAGTGCACACGCTGTAGGGTGTGCATTTGGATTACCTAGGTAAAAAAAGAACTAGCCCTGGAGCTGAGTTTGGACTGGTTCAGTTTGAGCTTATGAGCTCCTCCAAAATGTATATTAATATAGTGAAGAAAGAAAAAAGTGGGATATGTGGTATAATTAATATAAAGAGAAGAGTCGGCTGGTCTATTTTTGTGCAGAGCTTTAATATGTATTGCACTATGCTTAGAGACTAACCTGATAAGTAATAGTCATTTTACAGGGTACTAAATTGAAGTGTTCAGGTTGTCTAGATATCCCAATTGAAGTATATCTAGAACCTGTAATGAAAATTGGGATTACCACTCTGCATGTGGCTAATAAGTAGGAGAGAGACACATAGGACGTATTAGACTGGAGGCAACAAATTTGAGAGGATAGACAAAAGAGATATAGAAGCACATTTGCTCTAGAGTAATCGAGATCTTAAGGCCAGATAGAAACTGCAGTACATATCTTTAAAATTAGCTCATAGGGTGGGGAAACAGTGAGATTTTGGTAACGTCTTGTGGAGGAGTGGGCATTAAGGAAGTTCTTTTGCAACCCGTGTGTGTAATTCTTAGGCTATAAGCGATTGAGCATGAAACTGGATCAAAACCATTCAAGGGGAAAAACAGGGACAAGGGGAAGAAGGGGTCATCTAATGTAGAGAGTAACTTCTTTTCCCCTAAATCAAATATAAAAAAGAAACAATTGGAGCTGGCAGAGTCACAGACAGATACATCCCTGGAGAGCTCTCTGCTAGATGATAAAGAGGTGTCAGTTAAAATATCTAGTGGAGGGGAAACTGAGGTCCCCAGAGTAGACACTAAAAGCTTAAATATGGAAGCTATCAGGAATTTGTTTGGAGAATTTCAAGTACAAATTAGAAACAATACAACAATACAAAAGCAGTGAATGCACTGATAGAGAAGTAAAATAATTTAGAATCCCAGCAAGAATATCTAAAGGTGGATAACCAGAAATTGAATACACAAATAATGACACTTAAGGAAGAAATTAAAACTATTAAATATAAATATGGAAGGTTGGAGGACTTCTCCAGGAGAAATAATATATGATTGAGAGGAATGTCAGAGCAGATTTCTCCTCGAGAACTCCACACAGATCTCAAATCATTTCTCAAAGCGGTGATTCCTTTAGAACATCAAAGCACGTTTATGGTCTAACAAGCTCATAGATTGCCATTAGCCAGAAATGCACCCAGAGACACTGTATGTGATTTTATTGTTAAGTTTTAGTATTCAATACATAAAGACTTAATCCTAAAAATGAGTAGAGAAAATAAGACATTTGAGTCCCCCTATAAACACATTCTTGTCTTTCAAGATCTATCAAATTAAACTCTACTGAAAAGACGGGAGATTAGGATTATTACTAAATCTTTCTTGCGAAAAAAAATCCCTTAAATTGGGAGTTCCCTGTAAAACTGATAATTTGTAGAGAGGACCAGAGAATAAAAATCAACAATCCGGTGGAGGGTGTGAAGTTGCTTGAAAAATGGAAAATCTGGGTTGAAAACTGATAGTCCCTATAGTTACTATACTCTTGAATATAACCTTTTTAAAAGCTGGGGAGTTGGTGGGCGAGAGATATAAGATAGGAAACACTGAGAGGTGTAGTGTGGTTCTTTTATAGTCAGGGGAATTCAATTATTAGAGTCATGGAGTAGAAGTAGATAAAGGTAAATTTTATGTAGATATGGTAAAAGCATGTGTAATAAAACTATAGAAGATGTGAAGTATTCGTTGAATAGTATATAGAAGAGGGAAATGATATAGATATAGTCAATCAATGAATGTTAATAACTCTCACAAATATGTGCACATTCATATAGTTATGTAACAGTATTAGTAGACTGAGAGGAGGATTAACACTATAAAGATGTACACGCTAGATTAGTTTGCTTATTAGCAGGTATAACCATAAGGGAGTTGAGGGGAGAGGAATATTGAGTTATGCACTGTAAAGAGTTTTCTTTTTTCTTTTCTTTTTCTCATATCCTGATCAGGGTAAATGTAGTAATAGAGTGTGTAAGGGCATATAGCCTTATAGGGTCTGGGAATTAAATAACTTTTCTCTAGCATTAAAAATTAAATTAAACAGGGTACAAGAGTGTTACAATGTAATGTAAAAACCTAGAGGCTAACAGAAGGCTGTGAGGTAGTATTAAGTAAGAAGACAAGTAAGTGCAATGTGAGGATTATTGGAGGTGGGTAGTTTGCTCCTTAGAGACAGATCATGGTTGCTCCCATCTGGTCTAGTCTAATATCATGTTACATAGTAGTTACATAGTAATTAAGGGGGAAAAAAGACTTTCCGTCCATCAAGTTCAACCTTTTAAGATCTCCTCTGATCTGCAATATGAGGATTACTTATTAATTAATTAGTTGCTAATTGTTAATTAATTATTAATCAACTATTTATTTATTTATTTTTTAATTAGTAATTAATCCAGAGGAAGGCAAACAGAAAAAATCCCAAGTGAAACTTAGCCAATCGTCTCAAAGGGAAAAAAAAATTGATTCCTTCCTGACCTCAGATACTGGCGATCCGCTGTCACCACCTCCTCTGGTAGAGAATTCCACCGATTAACCACTCTTATGGTGAAGAACCCTTTTCTTTCTTTAAGGTGGAATCTTTTTACTTCTAACCTCAAGGGGTGTCCTCTTGTCAGTTGAAAAGCTCTTGGCACAAAAAGCTCCCTTGACAATTCTTTATCCTGACCCTGGATGTATTTATATAATGTAATCATATCTCCTCTTATATGCCTTTTTTCAAGAGAAAATAAGCTTAATTTCTTTAGTCTTTCTTCATAACTTAGCCCCTCCATTCCCCAAATTAGTTTTGTTGCCCTCCTCTGTACCTTTTCCAGAACTAAAATGTCCTTTTTATGAAGTGGTGCCCAAAATTGTACTCCATATTCCAAATGAGGGTGTACTAGCGATTTGTATAGTGGCAGAATTATATTTGCTTCCCTTGCTTCTATACCCTTCCTAATACATGCTAATATTGTATTTCCCTTTGCAGCTGCTGCAGGGCTTTGAGCACTGTTAACTAGGTGGTTGTCCACAAGTACTCCAAAATCCCTTTCAATTACTGATACCCCTATATTTGCTCCATTAAGATTATAAATTGCATGGCTATTTTTACTTCCCAGATGCATAACTTTACATTTATTTATATTTAAACTCATCTGCCATTTAGATGCCTATTCCTCAATTGTGTAAATCTCTTTGAAGGGAAAGCACATCATTATCTGATTTAATTACCTTGCACAATTTTGTGTCATCAGCAAAAATTGAGACACTACTTTCCAGTCCCAACTCTAAGGGCCTCATTCTATTATCGGCCGTAGGCGCTGCGGGGCCGCAAGGACCGGCCGCAAGCTATTCTGCTATTCTATTCCACTCCGGCCGGGGATTCCGGCAGGCTTGCGGCCGGCGCCTTGCTATCTCTTGCTGCCGCAAGCGCCGGAGGAAAGTCTTTGATCTAAAACGGCCGCAAGAGTTTCGGCCGCAAGAAAAGCCCGGTTGCTATTCTATTGCTCCGGGAACCCTCTCTGCAAGGCTAAAAGCGAGCCGCAGCTCACTTGCAGGAAAAAGGTCCGGCTAGCACCAATTAAGCACATAATATAGCCCAAATAAAGCCATCCTGCACTTTGAGGAGACTATAAAGTGATTGTAGGTGTTAGCAAAAATAGCACAACATTCCCCTATACTCAAATCCGTAAAAAATATTTTTTATTATATATGTCAAATATCCATGGAAAAAGTCCAGAGTGCTTGGAGCACCTCAGACCTGGCCACGCTGTGGCCGGAAAATAAACAGTTAAGGTAAACTCGGATTTGGGCTGATGTGCAAGCTTGAGAGGGGGTTACTATTAATCCTCATGTCCCCCAATATGATCCCTAGCATTTACAGAGCTGTACAGTGCCGTCTTGAATTTATTTTTCACTTTAAAGATTTCTGAGCTTACGGCCGGTTGCATGATATGCGGCCGGCCGCAAGAGGAGATCATTGCGGGGCCGTATAATAGCATTGCGAGGTAACAGAACCACCGCAAGGAATCGCAGCCTTACGGCCGATTTACGGCCGATAATAGAATGAGGCCCTAAGTCATTAATAAATATGTTTAAAAGGAGAGGACCTAATACTGAACCCTGAGGAATCCCACTTACCACATTAGTCCAATCGGAGTATGTTCCATTTACAACAACCCTTTGCTTCCTCTCTTTTTAGCCAGCTCTCAATCCATGAGCAGATATTTACTGCAGTTCCTGTATCCCTTAGTTTGCACAATAGTTTTCCATGTGGCACTGTATCAAAAGCCTTTGCAAAAGCCACTACATCCACTGAGTTGCCTTTATCCAAGTGTCTACTAACCTCCTCATAGAAACTAATTAGATTTGTTTGACGTGATCTATCCCTCATAAATCCATGTTGACTCCTACTTATAATCCTGTTCAAATAGACATATTCTTGTATATTATCCCTTATTAACCCTTCTAAAACCTTTCCCACTACAAAAGTGAGGCTCACTGGTCTATAATTCCCCAGATTTGCTCTTGCTCCCTTTTTAAATATAGGTATCACATCTGCTTTTCTCCAGTCATCTGGTAGAGACCCTGTGTTGAGTGAATCTTGAGAAAAAATAAATATAAGGGTTTGGCTATAACAGAACCCAGTTCCCTCAGTACCCTTGGATGTATTCCATCACGACCCAGGGCTTTATTAACATTTATTATTTATTAACCAGTTATTTGGTGAAGGTAGTGTAGCCCCATTATGTTGCAGTGTTCCAACCACTGTGTATACCGAAGAAAAGAAACTATTTAGCTCATCTGCCTTTTCCTCGTCACTAATTTTCAGATGGCCTGTGTCACATTGTAATGTTCCTATAGCTTCCTTCCTGGCCTTCTTCCCATTGATATACTTAGAAAACATTTTAGGGTTAGTCTTACTCTCTTTTGCAATTAATTTTAATTTTTATATTTTAGCCAGTCTAATAGCCCATTTGCAAGCCTTATTGATTTCCTTGTACTCCCGTAAAGCAGTCTCTGTCCCCTCTTGTTTGTATAATTTAAATGCCTGTTTTTACTCCATATCTTGATCTTTAAATCATTGTTAAGCCACATTGGATGTGATATACTCCTTTTACTTTTATTCCCACTTGGTATATGGTGATAAGTATGTATATTTAGTAAGGATTTAAATGTTGTCCATTTATGTTTAGTATTTTTACCTGCCAGTTCTTTGTCCCAGTCTATACTTTGTATTGCTGCCCTTAGACCGTTAAAATCTGCCCTTTTAAAATTAAGAGTTTTTGTTGGCCCCTTAAAATTTTGTTTTTTTAAATCAATCTCAAATGAGACTATGTTGTGATCACTGTTTCCCAAAGGTTGCCCTATTTCAACATTTGATACTATATCAATATTATTTGTATATATATATATATATATATATATATATATATATATATATATATATATATATATGTTTAAATGTAAGGTTTTGTATGATTGTAAATGTTTTTTGTGTAAAAGGTGCAGAATCGTTCCCCTCGGTTGTCAGTGGTGGGCTTTTTCAGATGGGAATTTAATAATAAAAAACATGGGAGATCAGAGTAATCAACGGGTTAGGGAACAACTGAACCTTAATGAGTGATATCAACTAATTTGGGGGTACCACTGGTTATACTATCACAGAATGTGAAGGGTCTGAAATCACTGGGCAAAAGACATATGGCTATCCAAATGTTTAAAAAAGAAGATGCAGACCTTGTTTGCATCCAGGAAACTCATTGGGGCAAAGGGAAGAAACCCAATTTAATAAATAGAACATATAATATGTGTATTAACTCATGTTCAAATCTAGAGGAGTAGCGATATGGTTTCACAAGAGAAATTAGATTATTAGTTAGTATATAAAACCTGATCTAGAGGGGAGGTATATAATCTGGATTGGACAAATTAATAAAGTAACATACACGTTGGTAAATTTATATGCCCCAAATGCTAAACCAAACCAGTTCTTGGCTAAAATGTTAAAGTATATAAACAAAATTAAAATAGGTCACCTGGTAATCTGTGGGGATTTAAATATGTGCCAAGACACTACACTTGATAGAAGATCAAAGGAGCGACCACTACCGGATAGGGATACCAGTAGGAGAGCAAACAAATTCAATGAAACTTTGGATAAGTTCAACTTATATGGTCCATGGGGATTGACACACCCTGGAGAATTAGACTTTACTTTATTTTCGCATTGCCATAATATTTATACCAGGTTGGACTACTTCATTTTAGATCAGGCCACATTAGGAAAAATGATTAAAGCTGTAATCGGCCTGATAGTGTGGTCGGTCCATGGTCACATTAAGCTATACCTAAATGGAAGTCCCTTGAGAGAGATCAACAATAATAAGAGAATTGATGTTAACCTCTTCCAGTCTACAAAAGACAGAGAGGAAATTCAAAGGGAAATAGATTATTTTTTTATTGTTAACGAGGGCTCAGTTGCATCAAGCACAACCCTATGGACAGCGCAGAAGGCATATATGGGAGGCTTACTGAAGGCCAGATCCATATAGAAAGCTAAAGAGAGAGGGATGTCATTAAGAAAACTATACCTAGAATTGAACCTGTTAGAAAGAAGGAATAAAATATTGCCTATACAGGAAAAAGCATTTGACCGCATCAACTGGGATTTTATTGAAGCTACATTGGAGGCTTTCGGATTCGAAAGTATAGCTACCAGAGCCATTATGGCTCTATATTCAAATGTGTTGGCTTTTGTCCAAGGGATAGGTTATAGTTCTGCCTCATTTGAGTTGAGAAACGGGACTCGACAAGGCTCTCCAATGTCCTCTTTGATCTTCGACTCATGTATTGAATCCTTGGCTAATACTATATGAAGGAATGCGGACATTAAGGGTATAGAGATTGATGACTCAATTTCTAAGATTTTGGAAATATTGAGGTTGAAGCTATCACTAGAGGAGGTGCTAGATTTAAAAAAAACATTCTCATCCAGATGGGAATATAATTCTATTACGCACATAGGAATAAGGTTAAGTCCAAATCTACTTTCTATAATGGATAACATTCTAAGTAAATTGTATGGTACAATTTGTACGAAAATTAAAAATTGGAGCAGGCTGAATTATGGGTTAGTCAGATAGTGAGTATAAAAATGGTTATTCTCCTGAAAATATTGTGTACTAGCGACTTGCCCATCAAAAAATTATGGCAATTAACAGTCGTATTAAATTGTGATTTGGCCAATTGAATAGGACAGAAGTTTTTAGTTAGTGAACTTCTATCCAAAAGCAAGGTCTTCGCTAACTAAAAACTTCTGTAAAATAAATATGCTCTGTGCTGATATAGAGCCCTATTCAATTGGCCGAATCACAATTTAATAAGGCTGTAAATGTGTATGCTTTGAATTTTGTTTTGTACTTAATATGAGTGTTTGACACTTTTAACCTTTTTATTATCGATAAAAAGTACAACAATGATATTAAATATGTTTATATTTTTAAATGCAACTTGTAGGGGACCAAGTGGTAAACTATATATATTTTTTTAAAATATTATCATTTTAATATAAGAATAGGTCAAAGTTGGATGAATGATTATTGTAAACATTACATAAAGGTTTGTAATATGCAACTTGTAGATCAACAACTGGAAAACTATATAGGTATTGAATCCAGAGGAAGGCGAACTGGAAAACCGCCCATTGAAACTTAGCCAATTGTATCAAAGAGGGAAACATTTTTATTCCTTCCTGACCCCATTAACTGGCGATCAGATTACTCCCTGGATTAATATTCTGCATTTAATTATACATTTAAATTGTACAACAAAAGCTCCTCCTCCTGTTAACGTGAAACCTTAAATATATCCAATGAAACAACTGAGCACATTAAAAAAAATAAAAAAATATTAACATAATGATCATTAACTTAATGTTGTAACATTTAAACTTGAATTGTTATAAAATACAACCAAAGTGTTTTGTGAGGCTAATCATGGCAAAAGGAACTTCCAAGTAATTTCAATATGATACTTTTTCTTTATTTATTTATTTTTTGTTGTTGACTTGTTATTGTTATTGTTGTAATTGTTAAAAATGGCACATAGAGTTTCCTATGTGAAATAGTGGTCCTCTTAAAAGAGATCGCCAGACATAAAAGTTTGTCCGCAGGGTTTAACCACTGTTCTCTGTGGTCCTTGGCATTTTATAGAGTTTCTTAGGGAAATAGTGGTCCTCCAAAAAGAGTCCGACTGACATAAAATGTTGTCATTGGAATAAAACAACTGTTCTCTATATTTGTTTGTTTTTGTTGCAAATTAGTTCTTGAGATTAAAGTATTTTTTAAAAATGGCACACAGAGTTTCCTATGTGAAATAGTTTTAATCTGAAAAGAGTCCCAGAGACATCTAATTTAATCCTGGAAGTAAAACCACTGTTCTCTATTTTTTTCTCTCCAATTTATAGAGTTTCTTAGTGAAATAATGGTCCTCTAAAAAGAGAAGGAGTGACATATAAGTTTATCCTAAAAATAAAACCACTTTTCTCTCTATATATATATATATTTGTGAATTTGTCCTGGAGGTGAAAGCATTTTTCTTTTTTCTTTTTTTTTTACATGTCTTGTATTGTTATCCTTTTATGAATTTAAGTTATAGTACCTTATAGTAGACAATGTTTTGTGTAAAAATACGGCCATCATCTAATAAATCACCCTGATTTTGGTTGTTTTGAATGTAAACTTTAATAGCCTCTGGATTCTTGCATCTTGAAAATGCAAAATACAGTTGGCCATGTGCAAATACTGGTTCTTCTAAAAACTGACTTTTTTGTCATCACCAAGTACAGAATCAGCACTGTGATAATTTTTTTGTGGTGCATTTTTTTTTTATATTTCATTATTGAGAAGCAATGCATCCTCATTTTTGCATGTTAGTATTACTTTGTTTGCAAGCTCTCCATAATCCTCGTTATTTATTGTATTTTGGAATATAGCAGATATGAGATCCTGTTTGCAAATTATATGAGATGGAATTTCAACAGCATCATCTGGTAAAATTTATATTCGCTCCCTTCTCCAATTTTAATGAGCCAATCATTAAATGCATTTTCTCATTCTGATCTCATATTTTGCTCTAATTTGAGGTGAGTAAAGAGTTTCCATAGTGTACTTGACTTTATACATGTTTCTACAATGTCGGTTCGATTTCCATGTACAACGACAGGTAATGCTTGTCTAAAATCTCCACCTAACAACATTACCTTTGCAACAAATGGCAAATCATTACCCATGACTTCACGCAACAAAGCAAAAACATCATTGTAGCTTCGTCTATTATGATTAATTTACTTTTTTGATTTTTTTTGCTTGTAATGATGTTCGAATATCCGACACTGATGTTTCCAGAATGGGAACTGGCAGTTTAAATCCACTATGCACAGTTCTTCCACCTTCTAAAAAAAGTGTGGCAATTCCAGTTGTTGCAAATGGCAATGCTATTTGACCTTGTGCTCGAACAAAACTCATCAATAAATTATACAGGTACATTTTTCCTGTTCCGCCAGGTCCATCTAGATAGAAATAATACTCTTTGAGCATGTCATCACCTAGGGCATTTTTTTATGGCATTAAATGCTTGCAATTGTAATGTATTTAAAGTTGCAAGTCTTTCTTCTGTTCTTTGTTTTTGAAGTGAGTGTCATCGTCCTCAAAGTTTATGACGTTTATGAGTCCTGGATCTGGCAGATTAAAACTTGCACAACTTAATCCATGAGAAAGAAAAACCTCTTGAATTTCAAGTAATGCTTTTAATTCTGCAATAGGCTTATTGTATCGTTGCAAAAAGTCTGGCAAAAAGTCTTCAGACATATTTGTTTTAAATTTGTCCCACAAAGCTAATGCATTTGGAGCATTTGAGAAGATGCAAATGAATGCAAATTGTTCCCTAGTCTGCCTATGTCATTAACAGTTCTCAAGTGTTCAAAACTTTGTGCACTAGGAACATTTAGAAGGAGTAAATGTAAGCGTTCAAGGTCTCTTGGACTTACAGTGTAAATTCTTGGTATTATTTTCTTTCCATGGCTTTTTCATTTTCGCCATAATCCATTAACGAAAACATAATGGTAGGGAATGTCAATATATAACAATTTTCTTGCTTCCAAGTCGTTAAAACTTAATTGAAACTACGCAGTTATTGTAGTTTGTCAATGCTCACTTTGTGCCAAAGCATGTGTTTCATTTCCAACATTGAAAAAATAAAGTGTCTTTGGGGCAAATGTACAGCTAATCAATATACTGCATGTGAGCGATTGTGCATTTCAAATTTTAGAAGACGCCACATTGCTTTTGGCGCACTCACATAGCGAGCATCTACACGAGATGCAAGTTCATCATGTACTAACTCACTTTGTTCCAGATTTTCTACACTTTTGACCACTACGGTAGCTGCATCATAGCCTTTGTAAATATATTTGTATACATATTTAATAGATTTTATAGAAGTGCAAGCTTCCACATTAATGTGTGCATTATAGTTCATGAGTAAATGTGGATTGTATGGTATCTACCTTTTTTCCACAAATAATGGCATTTTAGCCTTCTCTTCTTGTGTATAATGGATATCCATCACAATTAGCATAAATTTTGTCTCTATAATCTTTTGGAAATTCTTTAGTACATTTCTTATTTTCTATACATGGTGACTGTGGATTAATATCTCCACACGGTCCATGAATCATATGATGAGTTACAATTTAATATAGTCTACCATGTATTTGTGGATATGGTAGTTCAGCAATAATCACTGAATCCACTTTGTCACCAGTATAAAATGTATCTTTCTCTTGAAGGATTTTAAGAATATGTGCATGTGGAAGGCCTCTTTTTTGAAATTCTATGATATAAACATAAGCCAGACATTTGCCAAATAACTGAGTTATGGTTATGTGACATATTAATTCAGTCAATTCGATTTTAAAGACTCTTGCCTCTAAATCTGGTCTATCAGAAGCAGTTTGTTCAATTAGCAGATTCTGTACAATATCTGGCCATTGTGGATTACATGTAAATGTAATAAATAAATCTGGTTTTCCAGATTTAGTTACAATAGCCATGGCATCATTGCATCTTTCTCGCATATTGCAAGGAGATCCTTGAAAATAAAAAGGTAAAATGATGGCTTTGCCAGCTGGCAGCTCTCTGGTTGTAGCCACCTCAGGGACATGATCCATCAATCCACAATACTGTTCTACACGTAGTTTATCTTGTTGATATTTTATGAAGTTTCAATTATTTGCCTCAACTTGCAAATATGAATCAATGATCCATTGTTGTGTCAGTTTTTCTCCACATAAAATGGGATTGAATCCATCTCGAATGGCAGTTTGAGCCACTTAAAATTCAAGCATGGAAATATTATTTCTGACACGTAATTTTGAATTTGGGTAACTGTCAAATGTTAATTTGGGTTGCCAACCTGCTTCCCCATGTGAAAAAATATGGGATATGTAATTGGATCCAAATTAGTACATAAGATACTTATGTTAATGAAAGGTTGCTCATCATTTCTGGGATATATCCTAATATCTCTCTGAAATATTGATGTTGGCAAGTTATAACAGCGTTTATAAGGATGGCGAACTCTTTTAAGCATCATATTGACTTTTGGGATTGGCAATTGATGTATTTCTGCATGAATTTGTTGTTCCTTTTCTACTTCTGACAATTTTTTATAGGCTTGAGTGTATGGGTTTTGGGCCATAATTTTATTAATCTCTATAAAAACAATGGGTAAACATTTGTTTTATTTTCTGGAAGCTGCATACATTTTTCAATAGCTTCCATTGTATCTAGGACATATAGTTGAGCAAATTTTCTTTGCTCCCCTTCCTCTGGATGTAAATGAGAAGTATGATGGTAAATGTGTCCTTGTACTTTAAAGCAGTAAGGTCCATGTCCTGGCACATTACCAGCTAATGTTGCACCCATAGATGCAAAGGATATATAGGATCTTATGTTTAATTTTACATTTTTATAGTTGGGTTAAAGTAGTCTCAGTCATAATACTTTGTAAATATGTTGGGAATTGTAGTCTTTGTGGAAGTCTTACCTTGCCTTTTTGACATCAACAAACAAACTTGCCATCTCTGGTTCTTTCCTGTTTGAGATGATAAGCCCCACAAAACTGACAGACAATATTCATATTACCACAATTATGAACCTCTATTTCTAAAGATTTAAGTAAAGGACAATAGTGAGAACATATATCAATGTGACTCTATGAATCCTCAGTAGAATTCTTATCTGATTGTTCAGGAACATTTAAATGCTTTTGTTGTTTAGTTGCCTCTTTGGGCTTGGATGTTAGTTTGTCAGCTGCTATTCTTTTGCTTGCGAGTCTCTCCGGTTCTTTTTGTCGTCGAATTTCCTTTTGCTCAGGTGTCTCATGACCTGCCAATGTTTTTTGACGTAGTCTAGTTTGACGACTTTTCTTTTCCTGTTTCTTGTCAGTATCTGCCATATTAATCTGTAAATAAAATTAGTATATTAGTACTTTTGCTTCTTTGTTTTTTTTTTGTTTTAACTGCAGTTTTTGTTACTTATTTTTTTTCTGCTTTCCTGTTTTGTGTGCAGCACATTATGAGGTTAGCTTTATGAGGTTTGACTTAGCAGATTAGTTAGGTTGCAGTGTATTTTGTGAAAGTCGCACAGCAAACATGATAGGTCCTTTTTTATTTTGTATGTGTTTTAGAGCATTTTTTGTGCGCTACTGTTGTCATTATGTGTTTAGGGTGTGGAGATGGGCTTAGAGGGTTGCGCACCAAAAATAGTATATATCATTCAATTTTGTATATGTTAACATCATTGGCATTTTCTGTTTTGTGTGCAGCACTGCTGGCATTAAGGGTTAGGGTAGCCCTTTATTTTTGTTGTTGCTATCCTGTTTTGCATGTGGCAATGTTGTCATTAGGGGTTTCCGGTTATGGGGTTAGTGTTAGTTAGGTTGCAGTAGGTTTCCACAAAGGCAGACAAAAGACAGGATTGGTCTTTCCATTTTATATGTGTAAACAGCAGTACTTGATAGCTTATTATTATTTTTTTTACTTTTAATACTGTACCTCTTTTCTTAAAATCTGTTAGGTGGAAATTGCTGTAGCGATGCTGAGAGTCTTCAGGCAGTATCTGTTAAGAATTAAAAAATTAGATGCAAATGTTAAAAAAACATTGAAACCAATTTGTTTTTTGACTTAGAGCGTTTATAACAGGATTTATACTTCCATTTTGTATGTATTCAGAGAGGTTTAGTTTATGGGGTTAGGCTTAGATAGTTGTGCATATAAAACAGGATAGATGGTTGTATTTGTTATGTTTTACTAAGATTTGTTGTAGTAACCTGTTTTTTGTGCACCACTGTTGCTATTAGATGTTTAGGTTATGGTGTTAGGCTTATAGGTTGGGGCACACAAAACATGGTATATTCTTGCAATTTATATTTGTTACCAAGATTTGTTGTAGTATCCTGTTTTGTGTTTGTCACTGTTGGCATTAGGTTATGGGTTAGGCTTAGAGGTTGGTGCAGACAAAACAGGATTCATTCTTACATTTTATATGTGTTAACAACATTTGTTGTAGTATCCTGTTTTGTGTGTGCCACTATTGGCATTAGAAGCTTATGATTTTATTTTATTTTTTATGTAATCTTTTGTATGCGTTACTGTTGGCATTAGGGTTGTAGGTTATGGGGTTAGGCTTAGACGGTTAGTTATGTTGCAGTGCATTTTGATGTTGGCGCACACCAAACAGGATAGCTGTTTCTTTTTTTACCTGTTATTCTGTACCTGTTGTGTTGAATTATTAGTTGTGGATTAATGACAGAGTGTCCCCTGCTGCCAAACTGAAAAAGAGAGAGAGAAATGCAAATGTTGATTTTTTTTTTTTTTTTTTTGAGGAAGGGCATAGTATTTTTGTGAAGCAAATGTATTTTTGTATATTACCTGTTAGTTTTTTTGTTGTCTGTAAATTGCTGCAGATATGACAGTCCGTGTTAAACCGTGCAGTGCTGCAAATTATTCAGTGACACTGTTGAGGTAGAGTCTGTTTAAAATGACAAAAATGTGTACTGTTGAAATGCAGTGTAAATATATATCTCTATATATTTTTTTTTGTTGCTAAAAGCATAAATTATGTTGTAAAATATATATTAATAAAAGCTATGTTCTTGTTAAAAATTTCTCCTTTTTTGTTCTTTTGAAATTGACAACATTTTAGCCCACATACACATTTATCTGTGTTTGAAATCTTACTATACATGAATAATGTCTTCAAATTGCTTCTGTACATTAATATTTTTTTTGACAATGTTTCAAAGGCAATTTTTTTTTAAATGATTAATTTATTAATTAATGCTCCAACTTTATTTATGTTTTAAATGTTACTGTACATGAATAAGGTTGTTGTTGGCAATATTTAAAACCATATATTTTTAAACAAAAATTTATTTTTATTATTAATTTATTAATTAATTAATTTATTATAGCTTACCTATTTGCTGTAATTTGAACTTCATTATCACTTCTAAAGTGATAATGAAGTTGCTTCAGAAGTAATGTCACCAGTGAAATGTCCAGACACACTGTTCATCACCTGAGGGGAAATGTAGACATTTCTGGAAAGTGTGCAGTATTTATAGGCTTTGAGCTGAAGTAAAAACCGTTAGAACAAAATACGCATGCATTATTTGCGTTCCAGCCGTCAATTTGCGTTCCAGCTGCCATTTTGCACAAAGTTGTTACTTGTTGCATATAAAATGGTTAATTAGTTAAAGGGGGTTTATTACTTAGAGGGGGGTTTATTACATAGATGGGGTTAATTTAGATTTATTAGATTATTGGGGTGGATAATCATGTAGTGTAGGGTAGTGCTTAGACTTAGTGTCATGAGGGTCCAGGAGGACCCTCATGGCACTTATAGTGTTATTGTGAGGGTTAGTTATTGTCCCATAAGGGTCTATATAGACCCTTATGGGACTGATGGGGTTAATTAGGGGCTCCTGGGGCTCTGTATAGAGCACTATGAGTGATGGCGTTAATTGGGGGCTCATGGGGCTCTGTATAGAGCCCCATGAATGATGGGGTTAATAAGGGGCTCATGGGGCTCTGTATAGAGCACTATGAGTGATGGCGTTAATTAGGGGCTCATGGGGCTCTGTATAGAGCCCCATGAATGATGGGTTAATAAAGGGCTCACGGGGCTCTGTATAGAGCCCCATGAGTGATGGGGTAAATTAGGGGCTCATGGGGCTCTATACCAAGCCCCATTAGTGATGGGGTTAATTAGAGGCTCATAGGGCTCTGTATGGACCCCCATGAGTGATAAGGTTAATTTTAATTATTGAGCAGGTCCTTTAAGGACCCGTGGCGGGAAATTTGAATTTTAAATGCAGCAGGGTCCCCATTGAGACCCCAGCTGCAAGGGTTGATGTAGGGAGCCTGTGGTGGTCCTGGTGGGAAACCCAAGCATGAGGCGAGTTAATGCTAGGTGCCGCGGGGGTACTGCAAGCTGGACTTAACTATTTGTGTGCCGCGGGCCCTTTAAGGATCCGCAGGGGGGGGATTTAATATTTTTAAATGCCACGTGGCTCCCGATCGGGACCCCTGCATCATTGGGGGTTAATGTGGATTCACTGCGATGATCCCAATCGGGACCCTTGCATCATTGGGGGTTAATGTTGGGGACACTGAAGGGGGCCCTATTGGGACCCCTGTATTATTGGGGGTTAATGTGTAGACCCTGCAGGAGTCCAGATTGGGACCAGTGCAGCAGGGTTTCATATAGGGAGCCTGTGGGAGCACTGCTTACTTTGGAAACCTGGGCTTCCGATTTCGTATTTCGGGCAGCGAGTCTCGACCCGCAGCAATTGCATAGTATTGGAAACGAAAGGGAACGAAAGCCGCAACTCACTCGTAGACATACAGCTGTCGGCGAGCGAGTTGCAAGGCTCTAATTGAATGGGGATCTTTGTGTTTTTATGAGTAGGAACAACTGTCATTTTCAATCTACATTCATCAATGTGAATACAATAACGTCATATAGATATCAAAGTAATACTAATTTGATGAACATTTTTTGAGCAAAAAATCATTAGTTAAAAGATTAATCTCTTGCCGAGTTATTTACTATGGATAAAGAATTAGGGCCTCATTCAATTTGAAACACGTAACTTGCAAGTGCTTTTTCAGTAAAGTTACATATGTATTCAATTCCCTTTACCTCACAATATTACCTTGCTCACATGCAAGTTGTAAACCCAAGCCTTGTCAGTAAATTTACACAACTTAGGAATAAGAGAAATAGTGTCATAAGTAATATTATGTTGCTCAAACCTCATTATTATGTTGCTCAAACCAATGACAAGTCCCAGGGATTCCTCCATTTACTCCGTGAAGGGAATGTCAGGGAATCCCTTTCCCCGGACACACCTGATCCCAAATATAAATAACTATTGAGACCCCCATTGCACCTAAAAATAAACCACATGCATCCATAAATGGTAACCCCACCATGACCCTAACAGACAGCTGTGGAATAAACAGTTAAGCCGTATGCCACAGGGGTCCTGTAAGGACCCCATGGCACCAACCACCTAATTAGCCATGGAGGTCCTTATAGTAATATGAGATATATGCCATGGAGATCATGCCACCTATCCAAACATGATACCCTAAAATTAACCTCTGATGTGCCATGAGGAAAACCTATACTATTTTAAAAAATACACATGCAATAAAAAAAATACATAAAATATTTGTTGAGTGCTCAGTAAAGTTCGAATTTAATAGTGAATTAGTTTACATATTTGAAAAAGTAACTTGTAAATGTTATGGATGTTAAAATATAGGATAGCATGCCATAACTTGCATGTTTGCTTTGTTCTTGTGTATCACGACTTGCTCACTCACAATCATGGTTAAGTGGGTCAATTGAATAGCTAAGTACCATTTTTTAGTGGTGTAACTTTACAATTTAGGGAAATGAGTAGTGCCCTTATTTATTAAGCTTAGAGGTTTTTTTTAAAGTTGTTTAGATATCAATGGATTTGGATAGGTCTCTCTTGCCCAAAAAAAGCATCTCCATTTTGTGAATATAAACCTTTGAATAAACATCTCCTGTGGAATGCATCAATCCTATAATCCTCCATACCCCTATAAAAACCAGTTGAGAACCTTTATCTAATTTCCCCTAGATAAGAAAGGCTAACTTAATAAAAAACATTTTTTTTTTGTTTGCTTACCTCTCAAAGAGACTTGCTTCAAGTGGGGTCATATTTGAGAGGTCTGTGAACCAGCTCTTTATCCTTGTAAGTGAATCACATGAGCAGTTTGGGGGTCTGACACAATAAAAATATTCCTCATCTTGATGGTCACCATACTCACATGTTTCTTCTGAGTTATCAAGCTTAAATCCACACTTGGTCTCAATTTGCTTATTTAGACTTGTGAATTTTCCTGAGTAATTAACATTACCATACCATATGTTTCTTGAATTCCAAAGGACTGAGACACCTTCACTTGGATGCATGAGAAAAACAGACACAGAAATATATCCTTCCCAAAATAAAATGAAATGTACATGGTAGGATCCATTGTTAAAGTCCACAATGCTCCCAGAAGCTCCTGCTCCAAGCTTTGTGGTAAAAATTCTTGCTCTTAAATAGTCTCCTCCATACGTCTTTCTGTTACCCATATAATCGAACATGTCAACCTGGACAATCAGATGGTCTCCAACACAGTATCTGTTTCTTGGGTTTATTATGATGACTCTGCTCCTGTTGGCACTGCTTGTTTGGCCTTTGTGAGTGAAGCTGATTTTAGGAATTGTATCATCTATTTTATTAAAAATGTAATTTACACCCATTTGGATTTCAGGCACTTTCCCCAATGCACTTGGTGTATATCCTCTTGCCATTTTTATCCTGCACACCTTTTCAGCAAAACAAAGATAAATTAGAATTCATAGCTCCACAATATTGGCAATAGTGCTTATGTCAATAGTTTTAATACATTAATTAAATGTTTATATTATTAATTATGTAAATACAGGTAGATAATGAATCTGTTGTGGCATTACTAACTGCATTGAATTTAAATGTGTTTCTCTATACTAAATAATAATCAAGTAAATATACGTTCAAAATGATAAATGTTTTCATCTTTCTTAACTTTTAATTATTAACAATCAGTTATGAAGCTGCATAGAAATTAACTCCACACCATTTGTAAAAGATAGAAGGAGCTTCAGCATAAAGATGGTTGGACTGTTGAAGTGGAATTTTAATGGGTGCTGATGAAGTTAACTTTATCTCTTGAATTAATGAACTTGATGAATATCAGACCAATAAAATATATTAAGCTAAAGCTAATTGTTTTATACTAGAATCTGCTGACATTGTCACCTGCAGAACTTGTCCCAGAAATTTAAATATCACACATGTATGTATGAAGTAGATATCTGTCACAATCCCACAGACCACCAGCCCCTTTGGACTCATATGATCCTCCCAGGATGGATTAAGATTTTTAAAACAGGCCATTATACTTTTTATATCTCTAATTACATCTCAGTTAAAACACTTCTTCAACTTAAATCTTCGACTTATCACTGAATCTCAAATAATATCTGTGGGGTTTGTTGGACAAAGTGCTGAGTGCTGATATCACATATAATATTTGTCAAACTGCGATTCGTCATCATGCTTGCGAGCCATTGAAGCACAGAAGTCTTCGAGCTCGGAGCACTAAGGCGATGAGTGCCAAAGGCGCTCATCGGCTGCGAGCCTCACGTAGCGAGGTGAGCAGTTGAGGCATTGAAACTCAGAGCACTTAGGTGATGAGCACGAGCAGTTGAGGCATTGAAAAACGCAGGACTTAGCCAGAAATGCGCACCAAAGGCTCTCCTGCGAGCCTTGCGAAGCAAGAGGTGTCGTTGAGGCATTGAAAAACGTGGGACTTAGGCAGTAATGCGAGGCAAGCAATTCAGGCATTGAAGTATGCGGAACTTAGCTGCCAAGCAGTAAGGAAACGCGGGATTGCCTTAGGCTGCAAGCAGTTGAGGAACGCGGGACTTAGAAAAAAAAAATTGTGAGGCCCGGGACTTTGAAAAAAAAAAATTACCAGATCAGAAACATACAAAGTTAACGGCCGAACCACGCAAATAGAAAAACACTCCAGGACGTCTGGGAGTAAAGTTGAGCACTAATTTAAGCTGTATTTGTCGAGTTTCGGCACTCGAAACTCGGGTAAGCAAGGAAAAAAATGGCTGCTGAAAATAATTAAAACAAAGCTACACGAACCTGAACCATACAAAACACCACCAGGCATGTACAAATTTTACCCAGGAAAGTATGTGGTACAAAATATACTATCAGAAAGGACGGAAAATGCTTGGGAGCCGCGTAACACATAGACAATCGCCTGTTATATATATATTATATATCACATATATAGTTGTGAGCGTACGAGTCGTTGCTCACGCTTGCGGGCTCGCGTAGCGAGCCCGCAAGAACTGCGTCCCTCGCGAAGCGAGGGACGCAGTTCGCCGCAAATGCGGGTCCTCGCGAAGCGAGGGCCCGCATTTGCGGTTGTCGAGGCTCAACGTCGGCTGTGTTAACACACACATACACACACACGACTTTTTTAACAGAATAAACCCAACCGCCCAGCCAACAAAAACCCAAGTCGTTGCTCACGCTTGCGGGCTCGCGTAGCGAGCCCGCAAGAACTGCGTCCCTCGCGAAGCGAGGGACGCAGTTCGCCGCAAATGCGGGTCCTCGCGAAGCGAGGGCCCGCATTTGCGGTTGTGGAGGCTCAACGTCGGCTGTGTTAACACACACATACACACACACGACTTTTTTAACAGAATAAACCCAACCGCCCAGCCAACAAAAACCAAACAACGTCCCCGCAAATGCGGATCCTCGCGAAGCGAGGGTCCGCATTTGCGGTGGTGGGAGCATCCCAACATCGGCTGTGTTAACACACACATACACACACACACAACTTCATAACAAAAAAAAAACTCAAAGTCGCCTCACACCCGCTTACACCCAGACACACAGACGCAAGACTTAACAAAAAAACAGTAAAAAAGGCCCCTCACACGCTCTTAACACACATACGCACGACTTAGAAACAAATACACTGCGTCGTACACGTAAAAGCTAACTGCGTATATCGCAACAAAATACGGCCGCATCGGAAAAAATACGGCCGCGAAAGACCCATTCCAACCGCCGCGCATCAAAACATCACAAACACAAGAAATAAACACAACAAACACATAAAAAGCTTACTTACAGCACGGGGGGGCATCCGGCACCTCCAAAAGTTCATTTACACGTCCATTTAAGTGAAAACAAAGAGTTTAAACGACCGAAAATCGGCTAAGCGAGAGAAAAAATGGCCGCCGAACAAAACGAAAACGAGGCTCCAGACGTAACTACACTACACTTACTCGCAATAATGAAACACATACTATGCGGAACGGATCACACTCATATTAAACACCATTTTAACCACTACTACGCACAAAATGGCGGATGGAACGCAAATTGTAAGCTGGAACGCAAATAGCGCATGCGTATTACGTTCTAACGGTCTAACTTTCCAGAATGTTCTACAAGTTTATAAATACTGTCTATTTGACTGAGAAAAATACATTTCTCCTCAGGTGATGAACAGAGTGACTTCGGAGATAACTGCTGCTAAAACTTGAGAAGATAATTCTTTCCTAATTTACTACTTTACATTGTGCAAATTACAACTGAGAGGTAAGCTATAATATATTACTTATTTTCAAGACAGGACATCAAAAAAAAAAATTAAAGAAGACAAAGAGGTTTATGTATACTGACAAGTGACACGCACATATATGCGTATAATGTATACTGACATGTGACACGCACATTTATGCGTATAATGTATACTGACAAGTGACACGCACATTTATGCGTATAATGTATACTGACAAGTGACACGCACATATATGCGTATAATGTATACTGACATGTGACACGCACATATATGCGTATAATGTATACTAACATGTGACACGCACATTTATGTGTATAATGTATAGTCACATGTCACACGCACATTTAGGCGTATAATGTATACTGACAAGTGACACGCACATTTATGTGTATAATGTATAGTGACATGTTACATGCACATTTATGTGTATTGCCCCTGCAACAAACTAATTAAACAACTACATTTAAATTACATTACAAAAAAATAAGTTGGGACTATTAAAATACTATTAAAATATGAGTCATGTATACTGATATGTGACACGCACATATATGTGTATCATCTATAGTCACATGTCACACACACATTTATGTATGTTGGCCAAAAATAAAAATAAGGTTAATTTAACAATTAAAATATGATTCATGTATACTGATATGTCACACGCACACAAAAAAATTACTTTCAACTATGGAAATGTGCTTCATGTATGTGACATATATGTGTGTAGACCCCACCAAAAAATAATGTTAATTCAAATTAATTACAGAAGTATATTTCAATGAAATTAATTTACTGAAATTTAATAGATCACCTAAAACTCAATCTTTCTACTTTTTTTAATATTCAAACAGACTCTGCATCAACAGCGTCTCTCAACAATTTGCACTGTGCACTGTGAAGAACAATCCCTTTTAAAGAACACCAACAAAGAACAAGAGGTAAGATACAAAAATACTTTAAATGCTGAAAAGGCCATGGTTTGTTAAATACAAATAAAAAATTCTATAATTCACTATTTCACTTTATTTTTCAAACAGACACTACAAGAAGACCGGCGGATTAAGATTGGCAGGAGGGGACCCTCTGTCATTCCACACTTCAATCAAGGTAAAGTATTAAGTATAAAAAAGAACCGAACCATGAGCCTTATTCAATTCTGAGTTGGCTAATTGAATAGGGCTTTATATAAGCACATAATAGGTCTTCACTAACTAAAAACTTCTGTCCAAAAAATTTTTATGTGCTTATATAGAGCCCTATTCAATTGGTCAAAACGCAATTGATTCAGGACCTAAATATGTTTAATGGCCGAGGGCCTCATTCAAATGTGATTTGACCATTTCAATAGGGCTCTATATAAGCACATTTGGCTCAATTTAACTAAAAACTTCTGTTCAAAAATATGCTCTGTGCTTATATAGAGCCCTATTGAAAAACAAAATTCAATGAGGCCCTCACAATATAACAAATCCAGCAAACAAAGGCCCTCATTCAATTGATATTTTGGACAATTCAATAGGGCTCCAAATAAGCACATTTAGAACCATATTGAATTGGCCAAACTGCAATTGAATGAGGGCGAAAGTATGCAACATATGGTACACACAAACTGGTACACACAAAACAGGATTGTAACAAACACATAGCAAACTAAATTTATATTCTTTTTGTTTAACAACCTATAACCATTAGAAAAAACACTACATAAGTATAACAAAAGTGGTGCCCATCAAACAGGATTGTACGAAAACTCACACAAACACATAGCAAACTACATTTAAATTCTTAGTTTAATGTTTAACAACCTATAAGCCTTAGAAAGAAGCCTAAATAAGCATACCAACATTGGTGCCCACCAAAGAGGATTGTATGAAAACTCACACAAACACATAACAAACTACATTTACATTCTTATTTTATGTTTAACAACCTATTAGCATTACAAAACTACATTAATAAGCATACCAACAGTGCTGCGCATCAAACAGGATTGTATGAAAACTCACACAAACACATAGCAAACTACATTTAGATGTTTATTTAATGTTTAACAACCTATAAGCCTTAGAAAGAAGCATAAATAAGCATACCAACATTGGTGCCCACCAAAGAGGATTGTATGAAAACTCACACAAACACATAGCAAACTACATTTAGATTCTTATTTTATGTTTAACAACCTATTAGCATTACAAAACTAAATTAATAAGCATACCAACAGTGGTGCGCATCAAACAGGATTGTATGAAAACTCACACAAACACATAGCAAACTACATTTACATTCTTATTTAATGTTTAACAACCTATAAGCCTTAGAAAGAAGCCTAAATAAGCATACCAACATTGGTGCCCACCAAAGAGGATTGTATGAAAACTCACACAAACACATAGCAAACTACATTTTGATTCTTATTTTATGTTTAACAACCTATTAGCATTACAAAACTACATTAATAAGCATACCAACAGTGGTGCGCATCAAACAGGATTGTATGAAAACTCACACAAACACATAGCAAACTACATTTACATTCTTATTTAATGTTTAACAACCTATAAGCCTTAGAAAGAAGCCTAAATAAGCATACCAACATTGGTGCCCACCAAAGAGGATTGTATGAAAACTCACACAAACACATAGCAAACTACATTTTGATTCTTATTTTATGTTTAACAACCTATTAGCATTACAAAACAACATTAATAAGCATACCATCAGCGGTGCGCATCAAACAGGATTGTATGAAAACTCACACAAACACATAGCAAACTACTTTTACATTCTTATTTAATGTTTAACAACCTATAAGCCTTAGAAAGAAGCCTAAATAAGCATACCAACATTGGTGCCCACCAAACAGGATTGTATGAAAACTCACACAAACACATAGCAAACTACATTTTGATTCTTATTTTATGTTTAACAACCTATTAGCATTACAAAACAACATTAATAAGCATACCATCAGCGGTGCGCATCAAACAGGATTGTATGAAAACTCACACAAACACATAGCAAACTACTTTTACATTCTTATTTTATGTTTAACAACCTATAAGCCTTAGAAAGAAGCCTAAATAAGCATACCAACAGTGGTGCGCACCAAACAGGATTGTATGAAAACTCACACAAACACATACCAAAGTACATTTAGATACTTATTTTAGGTTTAACAATCTATAAGCCTTAGAAAAAGGCCTAAATAAGCATACCAAAAGTGGTGGACACCAAACGGGATTGTAGAAAAACAAATAAATAATGTCATTTTTTACTTCATACAAATACATTAAAATAATATTACATTTTCATTTTTATTTTATATCAGATACTGCGTCAAGAACATCGGACCAGGAGTTTCAACTGAGGACCACACCAGCGGACGAGGACTTTCAACAGAGGACCAGACCATTGGACGAGGACTTTCAACAGAGGACTACACCATCGGACGAGGACTTTCAACAGAGGACCAGACGATTGGACGAGGACTTTCAACACAGGACCAGACCATCAGACGAAGGCTTTCAACACAGGACCAACAAAGATTCTGCTTCAAATCAAACTTCAACCAAGGTACAGTATAACAAGTAAAAAAAGAGAAAAATTAATTAATATTCTTCTTTAATGTTTAACCACCTATAAGCCTTAGAAAATAGCCTACAGAAGCATACCAAAATTGTGGCGCACCAAAAAGGATTGTAGAAAAACACAGAAATAATGCCATTTTTTCATTCATACAAAGACATTCAAATAACATAACATTTTCATTTTTATTTTATAACAGATACTGCGTCAAGAACATCGGAACAGGAGTTGGAACTGAGGACCACACCAGAGGACGAGGACTTTCAACAGAGGACTACACCATCGGACGAGGACTTTCAACACAGGACCAGACCATCGGACGAAGGCTTTCAACACAGGACCAACAAAGAATTTTGCTTGAAATCAAACTTCAACCAAGGTACAGTATAAAAAGTAATATCTATCATCTATCTCTTATTTGTCTTTTAGGGCCAATAATCTTTAACAATAAATACAAACTTCAATGTAAACTTAAAAAATAAATTGGCATAGTCCAAAAAAGTCTAAAAACACAGAATCTATACAATTTGTCATTGTAACATTCCAGTCCTAAACCCTAATTTAATTGCCATTTGACAAATTGAATAGTGCTGTAAATAAGGACATAACATCTTTTTGAAAATACCTTTTTAGTTACTGAAACACTTGCTTTTGGATACATGTTTAATAAATCAAAATTTCTTTAAATAATTATCTGATGGCCTTATTTAGACTTTTATTCAATTGACCGCATTGAAATTGATTAAGTATAAAATGTTAACACACTATTGATAACTATTTGTCATGAAAAACAACTTAACATCTCAAAATAAACTAATGGTACATTATTTTATTTTTACAGATTAACATGGCTGATAACGAGAGTAAACAAGAAAAGAAAAGACGCCAAGCTAGAGAACGACGACAGAGAGCAGACAGCCAGCAGACACCGGAGAAGAAGGAAATTCGACGAGAAAAAGAACGCAAAAGAATTGCAAGCAAAAGACTGTCACTTGCAGAAATTAAAGATATGTCAAAAAAAACAACAAAGAAAATAAAGCATTTACAACCTGTTGCTCAAACATCAGATGACATTTTACCAGAAAAAATACAAGAGATACCAAAAAAAGCAACAAAGAAAACAAAGCATTTAGAACCGTTTCATGAAACATTACATGACATTTTACCTCAAACAATACAACATATACCAAGAAAAGCAACGAAAAAAACAAAACATTTAGAACCTGTTGTTGAAACATTATATGACATTTCACCTGATGAATATGAAAGTCAAAATCCTATATGCTTTGCAAATTGTCCTCTACTCAAGTCTTTAGCAGTAGAGGTTCATAGTTGTGGGGACATGACTACTCAATGTCAGTTTTGTGAGGCTTATTATTTTAAACAGGAGAGACCCAGAGATGGACAATTTATTAGTTGTTGTCAAAAAGGCAAGTTCAAACTTCCAGAAAGGAAAGAATTTCCAATTTATTTACAAAATATTATGACTGAACCTACTTTTCCAAACTACAAAAATTTTAAGACAAACATAAGATCCTACAATAGTGCCATATCCTTTGCATCCATGGGGGCAACATTAGCTGCTAATGTACCAGGACATGGTCCTTACTGTTTTAAAGTCCAAGGACAAATTTATCATCGCACTTCCCATTTACATCCAGAGGAAGGAAATAAAAGAAAATTCGCTCAACTATATGTCCTAGATACAATGGAAGCTGTTGACCAACGTATGCAGATGGAAGAAAATAAAAAATGCTTACCCACTGTTTTCATAGAGCTAAATAACATTATGGACAACAATCCCTACAGTAAAGCGTATAAAAAATTGGCAGAAGTAGAAAATGAACAACTACTTCATTCACAAACACATCAATTACCAATGCCGAAGGTTAATATGGTGCTTAAAAGAGACAGACATACTGATAAACGTCGTTATAACTTGCCAACAACAAATGAGGTTGCAATGGTGTTTCACAATGATGAAGGAGAACCACCATTTCAAAGAGACATTCGAATATATCCTAGAAATGAGGACCAACCGTTTATTAATATGAGTATCTTAAGTCCAAATTTAGATCCAATGACATATCCCATCTTTTTCCCACACGGAGAAGGCAGGTTGGCAACCAAAATTAACACTTCCCAGTTACCCAAATGCTAAAGCCAGAATCCGAAATAATGTTTCTATGCTTGAATTTAAAGTAGCTCAAATTGCCATTCGCAATGCATTTAATCCAATTTTATGTGGTGGGAAACTACCACAACAATGGATTATTG
This sequence comes from Discoglossus pictus, assembly GCA_027410445.1. Lineage (NCBI taxonomy): Eukaryota > Metazoa > Chordata > Amphibia > Anura > Alytidae > Discoglossus > Discoglossus pictus. Next base: position 134,442,745 of record CM050169.1, read on the forward strand.
ATTCATATTTGCAAGTTGAGGCAAATAATTTAAACTTTATCAAATATCAACAAGATAAACTCCGTGTAGAACAATATTCTGGACTCATGGACTATGTTGCTGACGTGGCTACAAGCAGAGACATGACAGCTCGGCAAAGCCATCATTTTACCATCTTCCTTTCAAGGATCTCCTCGGAATATGAGAGAAAGATACAATGATGCTATGGCTATTGTGACAAAATTTGGCAAACCCGATCTATTTGTGACATTTACATGTAATCCACAATGGCCAGAAATTACACTAAATCTACTTCTTGGACAAACTGCTTCAGATCGACCAGATTTAGTAGCCAGAGTTTTTAAGATTAAATTAAATGAATTAATACGTGACTTCACTATAAATCAGTTATTTGGCAAATGTCTTGCTTATGTATATACCATTGAATTTCAAAAAAGAGGCCTTCCACATGCACATCTTCTAATAATACTTCAAGAAAAAGATAAATTAGATACTTCAGACAAAGTGGATGCAGTCATTGTTGCTGAACTACCAGATCCAGAACTATATGGTAGACTATATGAGATTGTTACTCATCGCATGATTCATGGACCCTGTGGTGACCTTAATCCACAATCACCATGTATGGAAAATAATAAATGTTCCAAAGAATTTCCAAAAGATTATAGAGACAAAACCTATGCCAATTGTGATGGATATCCACTTTATAAAAGAAGAGAAGGAGATAGTGCCATTATTCGTGGAAAAAAAGTGGACAATAGATATGTAGTACCGTACAATCCACATTTACTCATGAAGTACAACGCCCACATCAACGTAGAAGCCTGCACTTCCATCAAATCCATTAAATATGTCTACAAATATATTTACAAAGGTTACGATGCAGCTACTGTAGTCGTCAAAAGTGCAGACAACCCTGAAAGTAGTGAGTTAGTACATGATGAACTTGCATCTCATGTAGATGCTCGCTATGTCAGTGCGCCAGAAGCTATGTGGCGGCTTTTAAAATTTGAAATGCATGATAGATCACATGCAGTATATAGGTTAGCAGTACATTTGCCACAACGACATTTAGTCTATTTCCATGCTGGAAATGAAATGAATGCATTGGCCCAAAGTGAAGATCGTCACACTACACTAACTGCATGGTTTGCATTAAATTCCACTGATGCTGAAGCAACACAATACTTATATATTGAAATTCCATATCACTATGTTTTTGTGAATGGATTATGGAGACCAAGAAAAACCAGAGGCAATAAAATTATTCCAAGAATTTACACAGTCAGTCCAAGAGATGTGGAACGTTTTTGCTTACGGATATTACTTTTAAATGTTCCTGGAGCACAAAGTTTTGAACACTTAAGAACTGTTAATGACATTGTATATGAATCCTTCCATTTAGCTGCAAGACATAGAAACTTACTCGCTGATGATACAGAGTGGGAAAGATGTTTAGAAGAAGCAGCACAATGTCAAATGCCACGACAGATGAGAGAACAATTTGCTTTTATTTGTATCTTCTCAAATGCTCCAAATGCATTAGCTTTGTGGGAGACTTTTAAAAGTAATATGGCTGAAGACTTTATGCGACGATACAATGAACCCATTGCACACTTAAAAGCGTTAATGGAAATCCAAGAAGTCTTTTTAACTCATGGATTAAGTTGTGCAAGTTTTAATTTGCCTGATCCAGGTCTTATAGATGACATTAACTTTGAAGACTATGACATTCAACTACAAGCAGAAAGAACAGAAGAAAGACTTGCAACTTTAAATACACTACAATTGCAAGCATTTCATGCCATTAAAAATGCTATAGATGATGACATGGTGACAGAGCGTTATTTCTATCTTGATGGACCTGGCGGATCAGGAAAAACATATTTGTACAATTTATTAATGAGTTCAGTACGAGCCCAAGGAAAAATAGCAATGGCGTTTGCCACTACTGGAATTGCTGCACTTTTATTAGAAGGTGGAAGAACTGTTCATAGTGGATTTAAACTGCCAGTGCCTATTTTAGAAAATTCTGTGTCAGATATTCGCATGACATCCTTACAAGCAAAGAAATTGAAGAAATGTAAATTAATTATAATAGATGAGGCCACAATGATGTCATGCTATGCTCTCCAATGTATTGACCGTTTGCTTCGTGAAGTCATGGAGAATACTTTTCCATTTGGTGGAAAGGTAATGTTGTTGGGTGGCGATTTCAGACAAACATTACCTGTCGTTGTACATGGAAATCGAACTGACATTATTGAAACATGTATAAAGTCAAGTACAGTATGGAAACATTTTACCCATCTTCAACTGCAACAAAATATGAGATCAGAAGGCCAAACTGATTTCAATGATTGGCTTATTAAAATTGGAGAAGGAGAGAACAGAAAAAATACTACATTTACCTGATGACACTGTAGAGATCCCACCTCATATGATTTGTCAACAAGATATTATATCGGCTATATTTGAAGGGAGCATAAATAACGAAGAATATTCCGAGCTTGCCAACCAAGTCATACTGACGTGTAAAAATAAAGATGCATTAATCCTCAATAATAAAATCTTAAAAAAAATTTATGCACCACAAAGAAATTATCACAGTGCTGATTCTGTACTTGCTGATGACAATGAAAGTCAGGCTAACTTTTCAACTGAATTCATAAACTCTTTAACTCCTTCTGGAATGCCACCACATATTTTGCAGCTAAAGAAAGGTGCAATTATCATGTTACTGCGAAATATGAACCCCAAAAAAGGCCTATGCAATGGCACAAGATTAATTGTTCAACAATTAAAGGACCATTTTATAGATGCTGAAATTTTAACTGGGACCCATAAAGGAGAGAGAGTTTTCATACCAAGAATAGATTTAGCACCAAGTGAAAGTAGTCTCCCTTTTATACTTCAAAGAAGACAATTTCCCATTATTATGGCATTTGCCATGACCATTAATAAATCACAAGGTCAAACTTTCAAATCTGTGGGTATTTTCTTGGAAGAACCAGTTTTTGCACATGGTCAATTGTACGTTGCGTTGTCACGGTGCAAAAATCCACAGGCTATTAAAGTTTACATTGAAAACAATGAAAGTCAAGGTGATTTATTAGAAGATGGACGTATTTTTACTAAAAACATTGTCTACTATGAAGTACTATAACTTTGAAGGATACAAATTAACGATGCCAAGATTTTTTTAAAGCATTGCAAAATACATAACAATTGGTTGTTTAATTCAGTCATAATTAATGGAAGTCATGTTTATGAATGATTTGCCTCACAAAATACTTGCCTTGCATTGTTAGTAAAAATTATGTTAAAATGTTAAGTCACTATGTTAATGTTTCTAATGTTACAAGTTTAAAAAATATATTTTCAAGTTATTTCATTCAACAGATTACAAAGTGGATGTTAACAGGTCAAGCACCTTTTAAGTCACAATGTAAATATTGTCTGTTATCTTAAGATTACTACCTACATTAATGTTTATCGCCAGTTTATGTGCTCAGTAATAAATTACTTTAATTACGTACGTTTTAAGAAGAGTTTTACTGTATGCCTTCCTCTACATTCAATGTATTTTCAAGTTAACAATTATTGTGATAGAAATTGAATTTTAATACTGATTAATTTAAATGTCAATTGTTTTTACATTCAAATGTTAATACTTTTAATAAAAAATTAGGTTACAAAATGTATTCACTATGTTCCTGTTTATAATGTTCAAAATTATACAAATGTTTTGTTAACTTCTAAACTTACATAAAAAATAAAGTTCAAGTTTAAAAATATATACTTTGATGGTTATTGCTTACATATAGTTTAAAATTCATGTTAAAATTCGCAACGTTTAAAGAAGGGTTTTTACTTTTTGCTTTCCTATTCATTCAATGTATATTAAAGTTAACAATTCTTCAGATACTAATTACATTTTAAAAAACCATTACATCAACATTTTACAAAAATACACGTTCATATTAAAATACTTACAAGTGTCAAAAATATATGTTAATAACTAAACAACTTGACAAACATATACATCACATTGCCGTCATTTTTTTGACGGGCAAGTCGCTAGTATATATATAATCAATATACTGAAGGGCTCCGTAAACCACCCTGGGGCTCCTGGGGTTGGTAGGAGGAGCCCCTTGACCTGACAGGACCAGGGTATAGAATAGGAAGTCGCTTGTTGGGGGCTGAGGCCCTTTATTGGTTCTTTGGCACCATCAGTGCCATTATGCACCCAACTAGCCATGTGTAAGGATACCACCCACCGTCCCCTATAAAAAAAAATGAAAAGGGGGGTTTATTTATATTATATTAAGTTGATGGGTATTAAGCAGTGGTTCATTCTGAGTATGATTAATGTTTGTAATATATATTAACAGAAAATATAATGTTTTGTCACAGCTGCCGGTGGTGAGGGACAGTGGGGAGATCCTACCCTACGGTGGTACGGCTGTTCCTTCACGGTAGGCCCCAGATAAGGGTTCAGGGTGTAGGGTGTACTGTCTCTGGCAAGACACCTCCCCTAACTTTTTCATTGGTTAATTTATTTATTGTTATTGATTATAGTTATTACATAATTTGTGTTTACCAATAAACGCTGTGGCCTGTTTCCCTCCAATATGCAGTCAGTGTCTACTCATTTGTCTAATCATTATTTCCAATATGTGATTTGTGTCTAATTTTTATGGTTAATATACCAACTGGGCCTTGCTTGGGTCAAAGGCATTACTCCCTCCACTATTAGGTCACAGAGTACTGTACCCTCCCACATCATATGAGAATCTTTTAAAAACCACTACTTTTGAGGTTTAATAGAGCTATAACACAGAGATGATTTACCTTCATGTTTTCGTGATGATAAAGGAAACTTAGCAGAACGGCTGCAGCTATCAGGACAATAAAATACTTAAACATGGATAAGGAAGCCATCAGTTCCTGTAAGGGAAGAGATTAATTAAATATCAACCAAACAGTATTTATATTACAAGTATTATGTGCGCATTCCAGACAATATAAACATGAATAGTATGAATAGTATAATTGTAAATTTAAGTTGATCTTGCTTTCAGTATAATGTAATATAATATATATCAGAAGAACTGTTAGTTTATACACTGTCCAAATAACCAACTGTTCATTTAGACCCAAAAGAGACAGTTTTTATCACTTGAAGGACTTCATATTTGGCTTCTTAAACAGTGCTTTAAACCTTTTTACAATACCCAAATCAAAAAGATAAAATAACTGTTGGAAATAAATTCATTGGTAAAAGAGGGGTAGATAATGCGGACAAGCATTTGGGATGGGAACTGGGTATTATTTGCTAGTTATAGAGAATTAAATGGACTATGTATTGTTGAAGAGTGGCATTTCAGAGAACATCCTGGGGCAGCATGGGAAGAGCCTGAGGGCCACATGAGACCCATGGACTTCTTGCTGCTCACCACTGATTTAGCCAAATGATTTATATTTTTCATAAGAAGGAAATAAAGATATATATTTAGGTATTAGGAGGAGGTAAAAGATAGGTATCTGCTGTCTGTGTTTTAGTTTTGATGAAAGGCATATTTCCCAATGTCTGTGTACTAGGAGGCAGTAAGATGTGTATGTCCTAATATCTCTGATGTTTGCTAAATCTTTAAAATGTTCAAGCTAATGCTTTTGTTAGTTGACTCCCCTGAAAATCCCTGCTAAGATTAGCATAATTCATTTTGGCCAATCAGGAGAAAGAAGATGTATTTGTATCATAGTCTGGGGTTGCTGTGTTAAAGGAGCCTGGGATATGTAGTCTCTTTCTCTATATAACCTTGTGATCTGATTCAGTTGTAAACTCACACCGCACCCAACCATGTGATGCAATCCAGGACCAAGTACTTCCTTTTAAAAGTCAAACTCCATACCTAGATATATTTCCTCTGCATATTTGGCAATGTCAGTTTCCTCTGGGTATGCAAAGCTGGTATTTACTTTCTTGCCTATAAATTTGTAGGTACACTGAACTTATCTATATAACACATATTTTTCTGATAATCACTACCTGTTTCTTACCAAACATTTGAAACATATATATACCTTTAGTAGTATCAGGGTTGGAAAGAGAAAGGAAGTGGGTCTTCAGGGAGATGTCAAATGTATGCTGGTTTTGAGGGAATTGGGAATTCATTCAATTGGAGTGGAACAAGCAGAGATAAATAATGGAATCAGGAAGGAATACAGAATTAATGATGCTGTGAGTGTGGAGAGGTAATCAGAGAGCATTGTGAAACATTGGAGGAGATTAGTGAGATAAGATATAGAGTACCAAGGCCATGCAGGTTTGATTGAATGTTAATGCATTAACAATGAGCTACAGACCATACCTTTTTAATATTCAATTCACCTTGGTTTCTTTCAACATGTGCCACTGTGCTACAATTTAATGTAATTTATGTACACTATAGACCAGTGGTTCTCAATAGCTGGTCCTATGACCAGTGCCGGCCTTTGAAACTTTATTGCTGGTCTTCAGGGATGAACAAACACTTTATATGCACTATGAAAATGATGAAAATGTATTTAAATCACATGAAGTATCACTCTGTTAAACATGAGGACACTCAGCTATTCAAAAAGTGCTTTTATTGAGCTCATTCATACCCAGATGGTCCTGGCCATCAGAATAGAAGAAATATAGTGACTCTTCTAATTGGCCCATCCTGTTCCCAGAACCAAGTATAATTTATGTAGTTAAGTTTATAATATATAGATCTGTATAAAAATGGACTATTGGCCTACGAAAATATTTTGTTGTTTATAATACAAGTTTGCAGACAAGACTCATTTCCTATTCACAATTACCTTTCTCTTCATAGTTCTTTTATGGACTAGATCTCAACATTCTGAAGTTCCTAAAGGGTTCCGCTAGAAGTGCAAGATGGATAGCATGACAATCATCTCCTTCTTATCATGGTTATCTTAAACGGACACTTAAGTCAACCTATGCTGTCTGCATGGAATAGAAAACCATGGACGAAAAATTATATAAAAGAACATAGACATTTTTTTATTTATATCTACAACATAATTGTTAATTATTTGTATTTTGTTTTAATTACTATAACAAATATTTGAAAAGAAAAGGATTAATTTAATGACATGTTCAGTTGTTGGTTATAGGTTGTGAAGCTCTACCATAAGACTCTGCATAAGACTCTGTAACTTTCTAACTGGATATATTTGAGCATTATTGATTTACATTCTCACTATTTATTATGCAGAGAAGTGTCAGAGTTGGCAAAGGTCTTTGAGCCCTATTCTATTAGAAGCCTGCAAATGCCTTTAACCCGTAAGTTTTGCTGCAGGTGTTTTTGTTCTCTAAATGTTTAGATGTATTCTATTGACTCAAGCCCACAATTTATCTCCTTAAGCCTAAACACGTAAACCCTGCCTTCTTACGTAGAATTTCAGGGGGTGTGATCATATCATCTGACAATATTTAAGCAAGTGCATAATTTACTTCTTAGACACCGCCAATAGTAAATGAGACCATCATCATGACATCAGTAAAATGTGGAAGCTAGGCGTACTCTGCAATAGGAGGCTACAAATTAATTAGTGCCAATAAGTAATATTTTTGGCAATCGGGCTCGGAATCAAGCATTCTAGCAATCTACAAAATGTATTAGATCATCTGTTATGGTACATATAGGTTTCATGATATGTATTAAGCCCTTGAGTCCCGGGAGCGATATTACTCAGATATAACATTTGAAAATAATATTTTTGAATTGCATATTTGTGGGTTTGAGACTGTTCTGCAATTCATTTTATGTGTTCCCATGCATTCCCATGCTTTTAAAGTACAGTATTAGGTGTTTAATTGCTGTTATAACTACAATAAGTGTTGGAAAAAGACTTGCCAATAATATTTAGTACTCATAATATTTTTTAACATAAACTTGATACTTTGTTCAGTTGCGGTTTAGAGCTTATTTGTGAGCTTGAGCTATGGGTCTCATAGAATATTGATTTTGTGTAACTTTAATTATTTAGAGCTTGTAATATTTGAGCTGTGCTGAAACCAATGGAGTTCTAAGGTTCAGTTTGCATCTTTGGCTGGCCCGTAGTGATTGTGGGCAGATAACTCATAGTCAGATATTTTGCAATATTAAGAGTGATTTTAAGTACCGTATATACTTGAGTATAAGCCGACCTGATTATAAGCAGAGGCACCTATTTTACCACAAAATACTGCGAAAACTTAGTGACTTGAGTATAAGCCCAGGGTGGGAAATGTGCTGCCCCCGTGTCACCCTCTTGTGTGGCCTCTGTGCCCCTTTCTTGTGTCCCCCTCTCTCTCCCCTGTGTCTCTTCCCCCCTCTCCCACCCCTGTGTCTCTTCCCCCTCCCTCTCCTGTGTCTCTTCCCCTTCCCTCCCTCCCCTATGTCTCTTCCCCCCTCTCCCTCCCCTGTGTCTCTTTCCCCCTCTCCCTCGTGTCTCTTTCCCTCCCACTCCCTTATACTCTTCATCCTCCATCCTCAACCCCCTCCTCATTCTCCCTTCTCATCCTCAACCCCAGTCCTCATCCTTCCTCCTCATCCTCCCTCCTCAACCTCCCTCTTCAATCCCCCTCCTCATCCTCCCTCCTCAACCTCCCTCCTCAAACCCCCTCCTCAACCACTCTCCTTAACCCCCTCCTCATCCTCCCACCTCAACCTCCCTCCTCAACCCTCCTCCTCAAACCCCCTCCTCATCCTCAACCCCCTCCCCAAACCCCCTCTTCAACCCTTTACTCATCCTCAACCCCCCTACTCAACCTCCCTCCACACCCTCACCCCCTCCTCATCCTCCCTCATCAACCCCCCTCCTCACCCTCCCTCCTCATCCTCCCTCCTCAACCTGCCTCCTCAACCCCTCCTCAACCCCCCTCCTTATCCTCCCTCCCCAACCCCCGTCCTAAACCCCCCTCCTCGTCCCCCCTCCTCATCCTCAACCCCCTCCTCAACACCCCTCCTCAACGCCACTCCTCATCCTGAACCCCCCTCCTCATCCTCAACCCCCTCCTCAACCCCCCCTCCTCAACCTCAACCCCCTCCTCATCCTCCCTCCTCAATCCCCCTCCTCATCCTCAACACCCTCTTTATCCTCCCTCCCCAACCCCCGTCCTAAACCCCCCTCCTCGTCCCCCCCTCCTCATCCTCAACCCCCTCCTCAACACCCCTCCTCAACACCACTCCTCATCCTGAACCCCCCTCCTCATTCTCAACCCCCTCCTCTCTTCCCCTTCCCTCCCTCCCCTATGTCTCTTCCCCCCTCTCCCTCCCCTGTGTCTCTTTCCCCCTCTCCCTCGTGTCTCTTTCCCTCCCACTCCCTTATACTCCTCATCCTCCCTCCCCAACCCCCTCCTCATTCTTCCTTCTCACCCTCAACCCCAGTCCTCATCCTTCCTCCTCATCCTCCCTCCTCAACCTCCCTCCTCAATCCCCCTCCTCATCCTCCCTCCTCAACCCCCTACTCATCCTCCCTCCTCAACACCCCTCTTCATCTTCCCTCCTCAACCTCCCTCCTCAACCTCCCTCCTCCACCTCCCTCCTCAAACCCCCCTCCTCAACCACTCTCCTTAACCCCCTCCTCATCCTCCCAACTCAACCTCCCTCCTCAACCCTCCTCCTCAAACCCCCTCCTCATCCTCAACCCCCTCCCCAAACCCCCTCCTTAACCCCTTACTCATCCTCAACCCCCCTACTCAACCTCCCTCCACATCCTCACCCCCTCCTCATCCTCCCTCATCAACCCCCTCCTCAACCCCCTCCTCATCCTCCCTCTTCAACCTGCCTCCTCAACCCCTCCTCAACCCCCTACTCATCCTCCCTCCTCAACACCCCTCTTCATCTTCCCTCCTCAACCTCCCTCCTCAACCTCCCTCCTCAACCTCCCTCCTCAACCTCCCTCCTCAAACCCCCTCCTCAACCACTCTCCTTAACCCCCTCCTCATCCTCCCACCTCAACCTCCCTCCTCAACCCTCCTCCTCAAACCCCCTCCTCATCCTCAACCCCCTCCCCAAACCCCCTCTTCAACCCCTTACTCATCCTCAACCCCCCTACTCAACCTCCCTCCACATCCTCACCCCCTCCTCATCCTCCCTCATCAACCCCCCTCCTCAACCTCCTCCTCATCCTCCCTCTTCAACCTGCCTCCTCAACCCATCCTCAACCCCCCTCCTTATCCTCCCTCCCCAACCCCCGTCCTAAACCCCCCTCCTCGTCCCCCCCCCTCATCCTCAACCCCCTCCTCAACACCCCTCCTCAACACCACTCCTCATCCTGAACCCCCCTCCTCATCCTCAACCCCCCTTCTCAACCCCCCTCCTCAACCTCAACACCCTCCTCATCCTCCCTCCTCAATCCCCCTCCTCATCCTCAACACCCTCCTTTTCCTCCCTCCTCAACCCCCCCTCCTCATCCTCCCTCCTCAACCCCCTCCTCAACACCCCTCCTCATCCTCAACCCCCCTTCTCAACCCCCCTCCTCATCCTCAACCCCCTCCTCAACCCCCCTCCTCAACCTCAACCCCCCTCCTCAACCTCCCTCCTCATCCTCCCTCCTCAATCCCCCTCCTCATCCTCAACCCACCTCCTCAACCCCCTCCTCATCCTTCTTCCTCAACCCCCCTCCTCATCCTCCCTCCTCAACCCCCCTCAACCTTTCCTTCTCATCTTTCCTCCTCAACCCCCCTCCTCATCCTCCCTTCTCAACCGCCCTCCTCATCCTCCCTCCTCATCTTCCCTCCTCAACCGCCTCCTCAACTCCCCTCCTCAACCCCACTCATCAACCCCCCGACTCATCCCCCTGCCTCATCCCCCATCCTCAACTCCCTCCTCAACCCCCCTCCTCATCCCCCCTCCTCTTCCTCCCTCCTCAACCCCCCTCCTCAACCCCCCTCCTCATCCTCCCTCCTCACCCCCCTCCTCAACCCCCCTCCTCATCCTCAACCCCCCTCATCATCCTCAGAGACGAGTAAAGTGATGAGGAGTAGGGTTGAGGAGGGGGTTGAGGAGTAAGGATGAGGAGGGGGGTTGAGGATAAGGAGGGGGTTGAGGAGGGGGTTTAAGGATGAGGATGGGGGTTGAGGATGGAGGATGAGGATGGAGGATGAGGAATGGGGGTTGAGGATGAGGAGGGGGGTTGAAGAGGGGAGTTGAGCAGGGAGGATGAGGAGGATGATAAGAGAGGGGTACGGAAAGAGAAACGAGGGAGACGGGGGAAAAGGCACAGGGGGAGAGACATGGGGGAGAAAGAGACACAGGGTGACTCGAGTATAAGCCAAGGGGGGCTTTCAGCCATAAAAAAAGGATGAAAAACTCGGCTTATACTCGAGTATATACGGTATGTATACATTTACAAATTAGGCAATAGGACAGGGCCTTTTGTTCTGTCCTGCTTTAACCTTTTCTGTATTTATATTTTTCATTTAGTTGAAATGCTTATTTTGAAAACATTACAAATGATATTTGTTTTGCATATATTTAAAATTGAATAAATTGAAAACAAAATCAAACCTAGGCTACAACTTTATAAACACTTGAACTTACGACTAGACTAACATCTATATGCTTTCTGTTACGCCGAAAAATGTTTTTCTTGTTTAGTCATTCATTTGTGTCTGACTCTCCATGACCCTATGGACAGGCACATCTGCCAGCCACTGTCCATCAAAGCTCCCTCAAATTCATGGTCATTGCTCCAGTGACCTAATCTATCCATCTCTTACTCTGCTACCACCTTCATTGTTTGCCTTCAATATTTCACAGCATCACAATCTTCTCTAGGGAATCCTCTTTTCTAATTATATGGCTAAAATATTTCAGCTTTATCCTCATAAACAAACCTTCCAGTGAACAGTTTGGCTCAATTTCCTGTAGTATTAACTGACTGGATCTTTTTGCAGTCCAAGGGGCTCTAAGCAGTTTTCTCCAACAACGCAATTCAAAGGTGTCAATTCTGTGGTGCACAGCCTTCTTTTTGGTCGGGCTCTTGCATCCATGCATCCATATGTTACTACTGGGTATACCATCAGTCTAACTATGCAGACCTTTGTTGATAGAGTAATTTCTTGAATTTTCCATATCTATTCCATAGCATTCTCCCAGGAGCAAACATCTTTCAAATTAATAGCTGCATTCATCATCTGCAGAGATCTTGGAGTCCAGGAAAATAAAATCACTGCTTCCAGTTCTTTCCAACTTTTTGCCAGAAACTGAGATTGCTGTTTGTAATGATCTTTGTCTTTTTAACACTGATCAGAAGCCAGGTTTTGCAATATTTTCTTTCACCCTCACCAATAGGTCTTCACTTTCAGAAAACAGATTAGTATCAACCGTATGTCTGAGCTCTAGCGTGCAAATAAAGTCTAACCTGCAAAAGTCTGCATAGTTAGAACTATGGTATACCAAGTAGTCACATATAGATGTTAGAGATTGACCATAAAGAAGGCTGCGCACCGCAGAATTGATGCCTTTGAATTGTGGTGTTGGAGTAAAGCCAAACTGTTCACTGGCAGGTTTGATCTTGAGGATATAAAATCATTCTTTCATCCACTTCATATTCACTGGGGATGGTATGTAAATGTGTATCTGCTTGACCTGATGATTTTCCATATTTTCCTCAGTTTAATTCTAAACTTTTCATTAAGAAGTTTATGACCTAAGCCACAGTCAGCTCCAGGTCTTGTTTTTGCTGACTATATGGAGCTCCTCCATTTTTGGCTACAAAGCATATAGTCAATCTAAGTTTTATATTGTCCATATGTGATGTCTATGTGTAGAGTCCTCTTTGATGATGTGGGAAGAGGGTGTTTACTACGAACAGATAATTATCTTGACATAATTCTATTAATCTTTGACATGCTTAACTTTGTACTCCAAGGCCAAACGTGCCCATTATTTAAGGTATGTTTTAGTTCCCTACATTCCAATCTCCTATGATGAGAGTAACATCTTATTTTTGGTGTTATATGTATGAGGTGATGAAAATCCTAATTTTCAGCATCAATAGTTGGAGCATAGACCTGGATCACTGTGATGTTAAATGGCTTGCCTTGAATTTGAATTGAAATCATTCTGCCATTTATTGGTTTGTAACCAAGCACTGCTTTGGCCATGCTTTGATTGATTATGAGGGCTACGCCATTTCTTCTGTGAGATTCTTGACTATAGTAGAAGATATTCACTTCAACTCCCTCCATCTACTGGCTCTAACAGAAACCTGGCTCTCTCCTGCAGACACTGCCTCCCCTGCTGCACTTTTCCATGGTGGTTTTCAATTCAGTCACAAAACTTGATTTGGGAACCAACATGTTGGTGGTGTTAGCATATTATTTTTCTCTCTGTGCACATTTCAGTCCATACCCACAATTCCTTCCCTCCAATTTCCATTGTTTGTAGTTCACACCATCCGCCTTTTCTCACCTCTCGATTTACAGTACTGCTGTGTGTTGCTGTGATCTCTCGCCCTCCTGGACCTGCCTCTCAATTTCTTGATCACTTTGTCGCCTGGCTCCCTGACTTTCTCTCCTCCGACGTTCCTTCACTCGTTCTTGGTGACTTCAACATTGCCAATGACACTCCCATCTGCCCTACAGCTGCTAAACTACTTTCACTCACCTCTTCCCTGGGCCTCTGACAATTGACAGATCCCCACACTCACCATGATGGACACTCCGTAGACATTATTTTCACCCATCTCTGCACAACCTCTAACCTCTCCATCTGTCCACTCCCTCTATCTGACCACCACATTCTATCCTTCAGCCTCACTACATCTTTCTCACACTGCCCTTCTTATATCCCAGTCAACATTACCCACAGAAATCTTCAAGCACTTCTCAGTCATCCTACTGATCTCACTTGTCCTGACACTGTCATCTCACAGTACAACATGACTCTTACTTCCACCCTTCACACTCTGGCCCCCATAAAAACACGCAGAAGCCCTCGCTCTCATCCAAAACCATGGCACACCACACAAAAGGGATAGATCCAGAGGTGCTCCTGCACTGCTGAACAGCTATGGAGGAAATCACGCACTTAAGCTGATCTACAAGTTAATGTTGCACTCCTATTTCTCTGCCCTTAACCTTGCCAAACAGCACTATTTTACATCTTTAATATCTACACTGTCCTCTAACCCCAAATGTTTTTTTGCTATGTTAAACACTCTCCTCCGCCCACCACCCCCTCCCGTCGCTTCCTGTCTCACAGCTGAAGACTTTGACAGCTATTTTAAGTATAAAATTGAAAACAATCATAACAAACTCTCCTCTTAACATGGACCACACACTCCCTCCTCTCAACTAACTGATAACACCCTGCCTTCAACCTTCCCTAAGCCCACAGCCATTATGCATTCCTTTGACCTTGTAACAGAGGATAAAGTATCCAGCCTACTTTCAACCTCTCACTTTACTACGTGTCCTCTAGATCCTAACTAAACCTACTTCTTACATCCTTCTCCCAAAGAGTCAAAGTAGAAGATTTAGTTATTTCAATATTAGATCAAACAATAGAAAAACATTTAGATATTAAATGAGAAAAAATAGTTTCTTTGGATAAATAGTTCTATTAGGTTCCAATCCTTCCTGATAATTTTGTTGCCTAGTGGTTTGTATATCCAGGCTCTAAATTGTTCGTATGTTAACCAGCAGAAAGAGGGTATGCCCAGTTTATTTCTAAATTGTTCATATGAGAGAAGGTTGCCTTTAGAGTGAAATCTAAACAAAGCCTGAGAATTCTTGTTCGAACATTTAATCACATATATAGTTCTCAGCAGCGCGGCCTTGCCAAAATCCGCTGGTAACGCAAAGTTACAATTGCGGGCTCGCATAGTGAGCCCGCAGCAACTGCTTCCCTCGCAAAGCCGAAGGCACTCATTGCACTGGACGAACCGCCGCACTCCAAAAACACAAAAAAAAACAAAAAAATATCACACAAATTAACTTAAAAACTCACACACAGCACAGGGGCACAGTCAGGATGCCTGTGAGTGAGGATGCAAGTTAATTTGAACCATATTTCGCCTTTTTCAACAAACAAAAATCACCTAAGCGACAATAAAAATGGCAGCCGAAAACGAGGCCCAAGCGTGTAAAAATCATCAACGAACTCGCAACACTTACACCAACCCACTAACACATTGCGAGGAATGTAACACATACAACATTTACACCATTTTGCATACACCAAGCACATAACTTGCATGAAATGGCGGATAGAACGCAAATTGCGTATGCGCACTACGTTTTAACGGTTTCTACTTGAGCTGACAGTCTATAAATACTGGAGACTTTCTAGAAATTTCTCAATTTCTCCTCAGGTGACAAACAGTGTGACTGTGCATTTCAATGCTGGAGTTACTTCTGAAGCAAAGCGAGGCGAGCCGTTAACGCGTAGCACTTAGCCGATGAGCCTTGCAGATCGAGGTGAGCCATTAACACGTAGCACTTAGGCGATGAACGCCAAAGGCGCTCATCGCCTTCGAGCCTCGCGTAACTACAACGCACTTCAACTATCACCACAAACACAATGAGGCAATAAAATACGCGGGACTTAGCCACAAAACACTTCCTAAATGCGAGATCGCCTTGGCCTGCAAAGATAAGAGACACAAAAAATTACGAGACTAATTGACGAACTAGGCATACGAAAAAAAAAGAAAAACACACTAAATACACATAAAAAAATGGGCGCCAAATTTTTTTAAATAAGGCTACACGGACGGCGCAAATCACTGCCAAACGCGTAGCACTTTACATATCTAACTATAAACTACCAAATACACTATTATAAAAATGCTCATTAGCCGCGTAACACTTTAATAACATTACGCATATACAATGCCGCTTTACATAATAAACCAACGGCTTTACCTCACGCATGCAGCCTATTTATAATGCACACTTGGAACATTCAGTACACTTCATCAGCAGAACACTCAAACTGTATATTCTATGCTGTCGGAAAATACAAACAGATTGTTAGCTCTTCAGCCTATTGATGGTTGCATATATTCATTATAAATAATTAAACTAAATTAATTTATTCAAAAATAATTAATTATTACTTAACTAAGAAAAAAAAAGCTTAGGGCCCTATTAAATTCTCCCTCGTAGTTCTCTCGGTGCTCGCAAAAGGCAGTTTTCCTGCTGTTTGCGAGAACCGAATCTCTCGCAGCCTGCTTTGCGATATGACTGCGAGAAAATGGCCGAGAATAGGCTCCGAGAGAGCTACGTAGCCTTAAATCTATGCACGAGTCTTGCATATCGTAAGAATCCCTACGTGGACAAAAAGTCCACGCAAGGGATCCGAAAGCCTCTACGTGCTGCCTCGGAACAGCCCGAGACAGCAGTGTGAGGCTCCCCCCTGCACCCTATACACATCCCCATGCTGCAGGGGTCTCTATCAGGACCCCTGCAGCACCCCCACATTAACCTCTTGTAGCGGGGGTCCCCGATCTGCATAGATCAGGCCCCCCGCTGCATTTAAAACTTTTAAATTCCCCGCTGCGGCTCCTTAAAGGGGCCGCGGCACACTATTACCCAATCCCAGCCGCGTCACTTAAAATTAACCCCCCTCTATGCTGGGGGTCCCCATCGGGACCCCCGAAGTGTCCCCACAAAAAGCCATTGCAGGGGGGGCCCCCGATCTGCATAGATCAGGCCCCCCGCTGCATTTAAAACTTTTAAATTCCCCGCCGCGGCTCCTTAAAGGGCCAGCGGCACACTATTACCCCATCCCGGCCGCGGCACTTAAAATTAACCCCTCTCTATGCTGGGGGTCCCCATCGGGACCCCCGAAGTGTCCCCACATAAAGCCATTGCAGGGGGGGGCCCCGATCTGCATAGATCAGGCCCCCCGCTGCATTTAAAACTTTTAAATTCCCCGCCGCGGCTCCTTAAAGGGGCCGCGGCACACTATTACCCAATCCCGGCCGCGGCACTTAAGAATTAACCCCCCTCTATGCTGGGGGTCCCCATCGGGACCCCCGAAGTGTCCCCACATAAACCCCCTGCAGCGGGGGCTGATCGTGACCCTGCTGCAATTCAATTTTAAATTTCCCGCCTCGCGGGTCCTCAAAGGACCAAAAAGGTCCTGAAAGGACTCGCACTAAAAATATTAACCCCAGGCAACTATAATTACCCCATTAACTCATGATGGTCAATACAGACCACCATAAGGCCTAAATTAACCCATTAACTCATGATGGTCAATACAGACCACCATAAGGCCTAAATTAACCCATTAACTCATGATGGTCAATACAGACCACCATAAGGCCTAAATTAACCCATTAACTCATGATGGTCAATACAGACCACCATAAGGCCTAAATTAACCCATTAACTCATGATGGTCACTACAGACCACCATAAGGCCTAAATTAACCCATTAACTCATGATGGTCAATACAGACCACCATAAGGCCTAAATTAACCCATTAACTCATGATGGTCAATACAGACCACCATAAGTCCTAAATTAACCCATTAACTCATGATGGTCAATACAGACCACCATAAGGCCTAAATTAACCCATTAACTCATGATGGTCAATACAGACCACCATAAGACTCTATTTAACCCCATCAGTCCCATAAGGGTATATTATTACCATTATGGGCCTGTTACAACCCAACATTAACCACATAAGTGCCATGATGGTCCTCAAGGACCATCATGACACTAACTACAAACACTACACTATAACCCCCAATAAACCATTTAATCTAAACTAACCCCCCTCTACACTAATCTATTAACACTTACACTACCTACCTACACTACCTACCCCCTTATAAACCTCCTCAACTTTCTAATTACAAAAAACAAAAAACCTACAGTACAGAAAACAAAAAACCTACAGTACAAAAAACAAAAAAACCTACAGTACAGAAAAAAAAAAAAATTACAACCCCACCCCCCACTACAGAAAACAAAAAAATACATTACAACCTCACCCCCCACTACATAAAATAAAAAAATTACACACCTGAAAAGGAAAGACAGATAAACACAATACAATACATACATATAATACATTACATACATTACATACAATACATGACATTACATACATTACATATAATATATTACATATAATATATTACATATAATATATTATATATAATATATTACATTTAATATATTACATATAATATATTAAATATAATATATTATATATAATATATTACATATAATATATTAAATATAATATATTACATATAATATATTAAATATAATACATTACATACATTACATACAATACATGACATTACATACATTACATATAATATATTACATTTAATATATTACATATAATATATTAAATATAATATATTACATATAATATATTACATATAATATATTAAATATAATATATTACATATAATATATTACATATAATATATTAAATATAATACATTACATACATTACATACAATACATGACATTACATACATTACATATAATACATTACATATAATATATTACATATAATATATTAAATATAATATATTACATATAATATATTACATATAGTCCAAATCAAATACCCCCTATCTATCTAACATACAATCTATTTAATTTAAAATAAATCCTAACTATATCAAATACATCCCCCTCTCTATCTAATATACAAAAAATCCTAACTACATACACAGACCCTTATTCTAAAATAAAATAAAATAATTACAGTCCTAACTACATACACAGACCCTTATTCTAAACTAAAATAAAATAATTACAGTCCTAACTACATACACAGACCCTTATTCTAAACTAAAATAAAATAATTACAGTCCTAACTACACAGACCCTAATTCTAAAATAAAATAAAATAATTACAGTCCTAACTACACAGACCCTAATTCTAAGCTAAAATCAATAAATTAAGACCACTTACCTTTAAGATGTTGCTTCAGATCACTAACCTATGGGTCAAACAAAACAAAAAAATTAGTACAAAACATTAACATCCAATAAACAAACATTATATACATTCTAAATATTCAACTCACCTTTACAGCATGTAATTATTTTATTTTATTTTCGAATTAGGGTCTGTGTATGTATTTAGGATTTTTGGTATATTAGATAGATAGGGGGATGTATTTGATATAGTTAGGATTTATTTTAAATTAAATAGATTGTATGTTAGATAGATAGGGGGTATTTGATTTGGACTATATGTAATATATTATATGTAATATATTATATGTAATATATTATATGTAATGTATGTAATGTCATGTATTGTATGTAATGTATGTAATGTATTATATTTAATATATTATATGTAATATATTATATGTAATATATTATATTTAATATATTATATGTAATGTCATGTATTGTATGTAATGTATGTAATGTATTATATGTATGTATTGTATTGTGTTTATCTGTCTTTCCTTTTCAGGTGTGTAATTTTTTTATTTTATGTAGTGGGGGGTGGGGTTGTAATGTATTTTTTTGTTTTCTGTAGTGGGGGGTGGGGTTGTAATTTGTTTTGTTTTTTTCTGTACTGTAGGTTTCTTGTTTTTTGTAATTCGAGTGTTGGGGAGGTTTATTAGGGGGTAGGTAGTGTAGGTAGGTAGTGTAAGTGTTAATAGATTAGTGTAGAGGGGGGTTAGTTTAGATTAAATGGTTTATTGGGGGTTATAGTGTAGTGTTTGTAGTTAGTGTCATGATGGTCCTTGAGGACCATCATGGCACTTATGTGGTTAATGTTGGGTTTGTAACAGGCCCATAATGGTAATAATATACCCTTATGGGACTGATGGGGTTAAATAGAGCCTTATGGTGGTCTGTATTGACCACCATGAGTTAATGGGTTAAATAGAGCCTTATGGTGGTCTGTATTGACCATCATGAGTTAATGGTTTAATTTAGGCCTTATGGTGGTCTGTATTGACCACCATGAGTTAATGGGTTAATTTAGGCCTTATGGTGGTCTGTATTGACCACCATGAGTTAATGGGTTAATTTAGGCCTTATGGTGGTCTGTATTGACCACCATGAGTTAATGGGTTAATTTAGGCCTTATGGTGGTCTGTATTGACCACCATGAGTTAATGGGTTAATTTAGGCCTTATGGTGGTCTGTATTGACCACCATTAGTTAATGGGTTAATTTAGGCCTTATGGTGGTCTGTATTGACCACCATGAGTTAATGGGTTAAATAGAGCCTTATGGTGGTCTGTATTGACCACCATGAGTTAATGGGTTAATTTAGGCCTCATGGTGGTCTGTATTGACCATCATGAGTTAATGGGGTAATTATAGTTGCCTGGGGTTAATATTTTTAGTGCGAGTCCTTTCAGGACCATTACGGTCCTTTGAGGACCCGCGAGGCGGGAAATTTAAAATTGAATTGCAGCAGGGTCACGATCGGTGCCGATCGGGGCCCCCCGCTGCAGGGGGTTTATGTGGGGACACTTCAGGGGGCCCGATGGGGACCCCCAGCATAGAGGGGGGTTAATTTTAAGTGCCGCGGCCGGGATTGGGTAATAGTTTGCCGCGGCCCCTTTAAGGAGCCGCTGCGGGGAATTTAAAAGTTTTAAATGCAGCGGGGGGCCTGATCTATGCAGATCGGGGACCCCCCCTGCAATGGGTTTATGTGGGGACACTTCGGGGGTCCCGATGGGGACCCCCAGCATAGAGGGGGGTTAATTTTAAGTGCCGCGGCCGGGATTGGGTAATAGTTTGCCGCGGCCCCTTTAAGGAGCCGCGGCGGGGAATTTAAAAGTTTGAAATGCAGCGGGGGGCCTGATCGGTGCCGATCGAGGACCCCCGCTGCAAGGGATTAATGTGTGGGGGCTGCGGGGGTTCCTATGGACCCCTGCAGCAAGGTGTTCATGTGAGGACACTTCGGGGGTCCCGACGGGGACCCCAGCATTGAGGCGGGGTATATTTTAGGTGCCGGGGGGGTATTCGGAGTACCCCCACGGCGGGGCTTATGTGGGGGACTGCCGCGGAGGTCCCTTTTAGGACCCCCGCAGCAATTGATGAGGAGTGGGAGCCTGCGATATCATCTCGCAGGCTGTCACTCCTCATGTACATTTACGCAGTGTAGATACGTACGGCCCTGCTGCGTAGATCATACGTTGCTCGCAGCAGGGCTAATTTAATAGCATTGGAACTTAGAGAAACTTTGCAGTACGTAGGGCTTAAGTAGAAGCCTCTTATGTACGAGGCTGGAATTTAATAGGGCCCTCAATTACTAAAACTTATTTACACGTTATTTCACAGATTGCTCATCTCTGCACCTGACTAAAGACAGAGAGTGAATTAGAAAGGATTTTTTACACAAAGGACAGCAAGTTCACAGGTATATAATTTTAGCAGGCCCTTATGGTCTGGGATTGATGACACTTAATGATTAAATCAGGAAAGTATATTTATATAATATATTTATATAGGGACTCATTCATTTGCAATTTGAAAAATTTAATAGGGATCGATATAACAACATAGCATATTATTTAAAATGAACATTTTAGTGAATGAACATTTATCCAAAAATCAGGTTTTAATGTATTTCACTTTGCAAAAAATAAAAACATGAAGATGAATGAGCTTTTGAGATGTGAATTGGACATTACAATAAAAAAAAAAAGATGTATATAGGCTTAAATAGTTACCTTTTAAAGAACCTCAATTAGACAGCATATCTACATTCATTGCATCTTAAAGAAAATTGGACATTCTTTTAGGACACATCTATACTTTGATAATAGCTGTTTCTGTTTGATCTTCTTTACGACAATATAAGTAACTTTTTAGGTATAAGTAACTTTTTAGGTTTAACATTGATATCAGTTTTGTATTAAGTCAGTAATGTACATTCATTTAGTAATAAATGTATAATTCAGTACTTCTAAAATAAATTTCAAAATTTTTTAATATATATATGTGCAGTCCTTTGCTATTTAATGTATGTCAATAAAACACTCCAACAATGGTTTCATTTATTGCATAGAAAAAAAATGATTTTAAAATCTTTGCATTCTTTAATGAATGCTGTTTAACTTTAGATTGAGACCAGCTACAAACAATATGTACAGAATCCCTCCAAAAAAGAAATCATACATGGATAATGGAGAAGACAACATTGAACGCAAAAGAAGATTGGCAAGGGAAGGGAAGCAAAGGTAAAGAGATGCACAGTCACCTGAAACTTCCCAACGCTTAAGAGAAAAAGACAGACAGAGACTTTTAAATAAAATAAAAATGTGTAAGAAAGTACAAAGTGAGTGTGCTGGAGCTTCAAAGAAAAGAAAAAGTGAACTACAACATGTCTGTGAACCATTGCCCAATGATACTATATTGCCGGTTGACACCAATGTTCAGACACATGACACCAATTTAGATATAGAAAGTTGTAGTAATAGCTATGTTGAGGAAGCTCATAATAATGTGTTTAGTAGAGCACTAATAGTAGACATTCATTATTCTGGATTACTTAATGTTGTTTGTTAGTTTTGTGGGGCCTATCATTTTCTAAAGGAAAGCCCAACTGACGGAAAGGTTGTCCGAAAGAAAAGGTAAGACTTCAACAAAGACACCCATTTCCAGATTACTTACAAAGTATCATGAGCGATCCAACATTTCAAAATTATACCAATTTAAAAAAAACATAAGGTCTTATAACAGTGCAATTTAATTTGCTTCAATGGGTGCCACATTAGCAGAAAATGTCCCAGGACATGGCCCTTTCTGTTTTAGAGTTCAAGGACAAATTTACCACCGAACTTCACATTTACACCCGCAAGAAGGAGAGCAAAGGAAATTTGCACAGTTATATGACGCTTCTAGAAAATAAACAGTGTTTGCGCATAGTCTTTGAACAGTAGGATAAAATTATGGCCAACAACCCATACACTCAAGCATACAAACAATTAGCACAGGTTAAGTAAATATGGTGTTAAAAAGAAATCGCAACACTGATCAAAAACGGTATAATTTACCAACAGTAATTGAGGTTGCCATGGTTTTTAAAAATAAAGATAGTGAACCACCTTTTCAGCGGGATATTAGAAAAAATCCATGCAATGAAGAACAACCTTTTATAAACATAAATATATTAAGTTGTAATTTAGATCCAATTACATATCCCATTTTCTTTCCAAATGGTGAACCTGGATGGGAACCGAAATTACAATTGCAAAGTTATCCCCATAGTAATGTTTGTGTTAGAAACAATATTTCTATGCTGGAATATAAAGTGGCACAAACTGCTATTCGAGATTCTTTTAATCCAATTTTATTTAGGGGCAAACTCACACAACAATGGATTATTGATTCCTATCTACTAGTCGAAGCAAATAATTTAAATTTCATAACATTTCAGCAAAATAAGCTTTGAGTAGAACAGTATTGTGGATTGATGGATTATGTCGCTGAATTGGCTGCCAACAGAGACCTTCCAGCTGGAAGAGCAATCATTTTGCCATCCGCTTTGCAAGGATCTCCTCGCAATATGCGAGAAAGATATAATGATGCTATGGCTATTGTCACAAAATTTGGCAAACCATTACATTCACATGTAATCCACAACGGCCAGAGATCAAGCAAAATTACAAACTACTTCTGACCGACCAGATTTAGTGGCAAGGGTATTCAAAATAAAACTCAATTCATTAATACATGATATAACTAAAGCACAGTTATTTGGAAAATGTTTGGCTTTTGTTTATACCATTGAATTTTTAAAAAGAGGACTGCCGCACGCTCACATACTTTTAATCCTGCATTAAAAAGATAAGTTGAATACTGCAGAGAGAGTGGATTCAGTCATTACTGAATGCTGAATTGCCAGATCCTGAAAAATATTCAAAACTTTTTGAGATTGTGACACACAAAAATGATTCATGGGCCATGTGGAGATATGAATCCTAATTCACCATGGCCCACATTCTATTATCGGCCGTAGGAGATGCGGGGCCGCAAGGACCGGCCGCAAGCTATTCGGCTATTCTATTCCCCTCCGGCCGGGGATTCCGGCAGGCTTGCGGCCGGCGCCTTGCTATCCCTTGCGGCCGCTCGCGCCGGAGGAAAGCCTTTGATCTAAAACGTCCGCAAGAGTTTCGGCCGCAAGAAAATCCTGTTTGCTATTCAATTGCTCCGGGAAACCTCTCTGCAAGGCTAAAACCGAGCCACAGCTTACTTGCAGCAAAAAGGTCCCGCTAGCACCAATTAAGCACATTATAAAGCCGAAATAAAGCCATCCTGCACTCTGAGGAGACTATAAAGTGATTGTAGGTGTTAGCATCCTCATGTCCCCCAATATGATCCCTAGCATTTACAGAGCTTTACAGTGACGTCTTGAATTTATTTTTGCGTTTAAAGTTTTCTGAGCTTACGGCCGGTTGCAAGATATACGGCCGGCCGTAAGGGGAGATCCTTGCGGGCCGTATAATTGAATTCCAAGATAATGGAACCCCCGCAAGGAATCGCAGCCTTGCGGCCATTTTACGGCCGATAATAGAATGAGGCCCCATGTATGGAAAATAAAAAATGTACAAAATAATTTCCTAAACAATTTACAATGCAAACTTATGCTAATTGTGATGGCTACCCTTTGAATAAAAGAAGACAAGGACAAACAGCTATTATCTGTGGACAAAAGGTTGATAATAGATATGTCGTTCCATACAATCCACATTTGCTCATGAAGTACAATGCACACATAAATGTTGAAGCTTGCACTTCTATTAAATCCATCAAATATGTCTATAAATATATATACAAAGGATATGATGCAGCAACTGTTGTTGTGCAAGGTGCAGCAAACGAAAAGGAAAATCAAATTTTTCATGACAAACTTTCAAATTATTTAGATGATCGCTATGTCAGTGCTCCTGAAGCAATGTGACGGCTGTGTATTGATTAGCTGCACATTTGCCACAAAGTCAGTTTGCTTTACTGCAGGCAATGAAAGAACTACCTTAGCTCAAAGTGAACACAGAGATACAACACTTACTGCATGGTTCAAATTAAACTGCCAGGATACGCAGGAAAGACAATTTTTATACATTGAGATTCCATATCACTATGTATTTGTAAATGGTCTATGGTGACAACGAAGAAGAGATACGCATACAATTATACCACAAATTTATACTGTCAGTCCAAGAGACATTGAAAGTTTCAGTTTAAGATTACTTCTTTTACATGTTCCCGGTTAGATAGCAATGCCATTTGCAACAACCAGAACTGCAGCACTTTTATTAGGTGGTGGTAGAACTGTGCATAGTGGATTTAAACTGCCAGTTCCCATTTTAGAAACATCAGTGTCAGATATGCGACTGAATTCTTTAAAAGCCAAAAAATAAAAAATAAAGTAAATTAATTATCATAGAGGCAACAATGATGTCATGTCATGCTTTTCAATGTATTGATAGATTTTTTAAAGAAGTGATGCATAATAATTTGCCATTTGGTGGAAAGGTGATGCTGTTAGGAGGAGATTTTAGGCAAACATTACCTGTTGTGCCACATGGATAT
This sequence comes from Discoglossus pictus, assembly GCA_027410445.1. Lineage (NCBI taxonomy): Eukaryota > Metazoa > Chordata > Amphibia > Anura > Alytidae > Discoglossus > Discoglossus pictus. The sequence goes on from CM050169.1 coordinate 134,468,301, forward strand.
AGAACTGATATCATTGAAACATGTATCAAGACAAGTAAACTGTGGAAAATATTTACACATCTCAAATTACAATTAAATAGGAGATTGGAAGGCCAAAACGAATTCAATGATTGGCACATTCAAATTGGAGAAGGAAAACCTCCACAAATACATGATTTACCCCATGATACCATTGAAATTCCATCAACAAGGGTTTGCAAGGAATCACTCATATCAGAAATCTTTCTAAACGCTCTGAATAATGACGATTACTCAGACATTGCAAACAAAGTGATATTAGCATAAAAAAATATAGATGCCTTGATTCTAAATAACAACATTTTAAAATTCATCAATGCACCACAAAAAATTATTACAGTGCAGATTCAGTTCTGGCTGATAATAAAGACAGTGAATCAAATTTTAGTATCGAATTTATTAATTCATTAACCCCATCTGGAATGCCACCACATATTTTGCAATTGAAAAAAGGGGCAATTGTCATGCTATTGAGAAATATGAATCCAAAAAAAAGACTTTGTAATGGGACCAGATTAATTGTGCACGATTTAAAATATCATTGTATACATGCAGAAATTATGACTGGGACCCATAAAAGTGAACAAGTTTGTATACCAAGAATTGATTTAGCTCCAAGTGACAGTGGTTTGCCTTTTGTCCTTCAAAGGAGACAATTTCCAGTTATCATGGCATTTGCCATGACTATCTATAAATTCCAAGGACAAACTTTGTGGGTATTTTTTTACAAGAACCTGTTTTTGCACATGGACAACTCTATGTTGCTTTTTCAAGGTGCACAAATCCAGATGAGATTAAAGTTTCAGTTGAAGACAACCCAAGTCAGGGTGATCTACTACACAATGGCCATATTTTTACAAAAAATATTGTGTACTACAAGGTTTTGCAATCACAGATAATAGTGGTTTCAGTTGAAGGAAGGAATTGAATGTCAATTGACCTCTTCTTAGTGGAACACTATTTCAGTTACAAAAATATGTCAACAATTTCAGAAAAATACAGTAATAACCAACCAAAAAAAAAAGAGCTTACATCCCATAGACAGAAATAAAAGTACGCTGTGCTCTTTGAAAAAAAAAGTCACTTTAGACATGATTGCCTTAACAAAACAGTTAGCTTGCATTTTATTACTTTTTAAAATGTAATATGTTTCTTTTAGGTTTGTAAGCTTAAAAATATGTTTGAAAAGGCTGATAAGTTGATGCATTCTTTGGGCCTCATTCAATTGCGATTTGGCCAATTGAATAGGGTTCTATATAAGCACATAGCATATTTTTTTAAAGAAGTTTTTAGTTAGTGAACTTCTATCCACAAGCAAGATCTTCACTAGCGAAAAACTTCTGTAAAAAATATATGCTGTGTGCTTATATAGAGCGCTATTCAGTTGGCGAAATTGCAATTGAATGAGGCCCTTTGTAATTAAGGTTTAATGTTAGTAGCAGCATCATTATTTGTGGAAAAATTAAAATGGTGCATGATATATAGATTACTGATCCAGTGCCAAATATAATTGTCAGTTAATGGAGTCAAGAAGGAATTATTTTTAGACAACACTTTCAACAAATTTATAAAGTTGAAATTACATTTAGTGAAATTTGCCTTCCTCTGGATTCAATATTCAAGATCACTATAGTTTAAAATAAATCAAAGTTCAATGTTATTATCTTATGTTAATGTTTGCATTGGTATCATTGTATGTTAAAAAGTTTGTAAAATGTATTTATTGAATGTTAAAAAGATTTATGTCATTTGCAGCAGAAATATTTGTTAACAAAATTCAATGTATATTTCCATAGAAAGTATTCATCCAGGGAGTAATCCGATCGCCATTTAATGGGGTCAGGAAGGAATTCATTGTTTTCACCTTTTGAGATAATTGACTAAGTTGCAGTGGGGGGTTTTACTGTTTGCCTTCCTCTGGATTCAATACCTATGTGCTTTACCGGGGCCCTCATTCATTTGCGATTTGGCCAATTGAATAGGGCTCGAAATAAGCACATAGCATATTTTTTTTAAAGAAGTTTTTAGTTAGTGAAAACCTTGTTTTTGGATAGATACTTACTAACTAAAAACTTATTTAAAAAATATATGTTATGTGCTTATTTAGAGCCCTATTCAATTGGCCAAATTGCAATTGAATGAGGGCCCAGGAGTTTAAAGACAAGTTGTATGTTAAAAAGAATTCTGTCGTGGTTGAAGAGACTAATTTACAAAAAGTTCAACTATTTCATGTTAGTATTTTTTTTTTTAAAACGTTACCCACTGTTTACAATATAAGTTGAATATTAGAATCCTTCATGTAATGTTTCACAATACATATTCTGAGAAATAACAAAATTAAATAAATAAAATTAAATAAACATTTTTGTACTTCTTTGTAGATAAGAAAAAGATTCAGAGTGTTACATTGTGTCACAAACAGCATTTCCAGCTTTAAAATTCTATTGACCGTCATTTTTTGACGAGCAAGTTGCTAGTTACGATATATTATTCATGTATAGTAACATGGAAAACATATATAAAGGATTACAATTAATAAAAGAATAATAATAAAAAAAAAACAGATATATATATATATATACATATATATATACAGTATATATATATATATATATATATATATATATATATATATATATATAGCGAATATCAACATTATTCAGATAGAAGAGATGATTTAAACCACAGATAAATGTTTCTGTGGGGTAAGATGTTGGATATTTAGAAAAATAATCTATGGTCTTAGCAAAAAAAATTAGGATTCATATTTACACTGGATTTCAACATTTCCGTATTTCTATCATTTCCAACAACCTCTCCATCAAGATTGTCATTGACTGATTTGCACACACAGCCTGTAAACTCTGCCGAAATTTACAGAAAAGAAATTACACGAAACAGTTAATGTACAGAAATGCATTTGCTTAACAAAAATACTATGCTGTTAGTCAAAAAAAAAAAGTTACTTGAACATTTCCATTTCTGTTTCTCATTTTCAACAGACACTGCCTGAAGAGTGTCACAGAAAGATTGTCAGTAGGGGACCCTATGTCATTTATACACAACACTGTTTTGGTGTAATCCAATGTCAAAACCTACTGCAACCTAACCAATCCTCTAAGCCTATCCCCATAACCTAAACCCCTAATGCCAACAGTGGTGCACACCAAACAGGATAGCACAGCAAATATTGTTCAAATAAACAAAATTCAAGAATTTCTGTTTGGTGTGTGCCAATGTGGACAAGCATTGCAATATAACTAAACCTCAAGAATACCACCATAATGCACAGTGACACATATCAAACAAGATAGGACAACCAATGCTGTTAACACATACAAAATTGAAGCATCAATCCTCTTTGGTGTATGCCAGTGTCAAAATGCACTGTAGTCTAACTTATCCTCTAAGCCTAAACCCATAAACATAACACCATAATGACAACAGTGGCGTCCAACAAACACCATAGGACAAGAAATGCTTACTCATACAAAATGGTCTGATCTATCCTCTTTGGTGTGCGCCAATCTGAAAACCTACTGCAACCTGACTAACCCTCTAATTAAAAAGAAAAAATATTGCAAATATCAACATTATTCACATAGAAGAGAAGATTTAAAACAGATACATTTTTCTGTGGGGTAAAGTGTTGGACATTTAAAAAAATAATCGATGCTTTTAGCAAAAAAAATTACCATTAATATTTACACTGGATTTCAACATTTGCATATTTATATAATTTCCAACAGACTCTCCATCAAGACTATCACTGACTGATTTGCAGCCCTGCACAGTGTAACACAGCTTGTAAACTCTGGCAACATTTACAGAAAATAAATTACTTCAAACAGGAAACGTACAGAAATACATTTGCTTAACAAAAATACTATTATGTTAGTCAAAAAAATAAATAAATACAATTATAAAAATATGTAGCAGGAAGATTGGCAGCAGGGGACCCTCTGTCATTTATACACAACACATTCAACACAACAGGTAAAGTATAACAAGTACCAAAAAAGACAAATAATCTATCCTCTTTGGTGTGCACCAATGTCAACCTAACTAACCCTCTAAACCTATCCCCATAACCGAAACCACTAATGCCAACAGTGGTGCACACTAAACAGGATAGCACAGCAATCTTGGTCCAATATACAAAATGTAAGGATCTATCCTGTTTGGTGTGCGCCAATGTGGAAATAGAAGTAAACCTCAATAATAACACCATCATGAAAACAGTGCCACACACCAAACAAGATAGGACAACCAATGCTGTTAACACGTACAAAATTGAAGCATCTATCCTCTTTGGTGTGTGCCAATGTCAAAATGCACTGTAGTCTAGCTAATACTCTAAGCCTAAACCCAGAAACATAAGCCCATAATGACAACAGTGGCGTACAACAAACAGGATAAGACAATAAATGCTTACTCATACAGAATGGAATGATCTATCCTCTTTGGTGTGCACCATTGTGGAAATGCACTGCAATGTAACTAACCCTCTAAGTCTAACACCATAACCCTAACTCCATAATGGCACCCTGGTGCACACAAAACAGAATACCACAAAAGATGCTAATAACACATATAACATAGAAGAACATATCATGTTTTCTGTGCACCTTTAGTAAAATGCACTGCAACAAAACTAACACTAAACAGGATAGCAGAAGAAAAAAGCAAAATAAAGAAAGTTGCATTTAAAAAACACAAGTATACAAATCTAATGTACTATTTATATTTACAGATTACTATGGCAGATAACGAAAATAAAGACCAACAGAAAAGACGTCAAACACAAGAACGCGTACAAAGATGGAAAGATTGACAGACGCCGGAGGAAAAGAAAATTCAACGCAAAAAAGAATGTGAGAGAATCGAAAAAAAAAAAACAAGCGGATGACAAAGTAACATCCAAGCCCAAGAAGGCAACCAAAAAACAAAAACATCTAGAAAACGAATCAGAACAATCTGATAACAATTTTAATGTTGATTTACAGAGCCAGATTGATAGATATTCTCACATTTGTCCTTTAGTTAAATCATTATCAGTAGAGATTCATATTGTCTGTCAGTTTTGTGGGGCTTATCATTTCATACAGGAAAGACCCAGAGATGGCGAATTTGTTAGTTGCTGTCAAAAAGGCAAGGTAAGACTTCCACAAAGACAACAATTCCCAACATATTTAGAAAGCATTAGGACTGAGCCTACTTTCCCTGACTACCAAAATTTCAAAACAAACATAAGATCCTATAATAGTGCCATATCTTTTGCATCTATGGGTGCAACATTAGCTGGTAATGTGCCAGGACATGAACCTTACTGCTTCAAAGTACAAGGACAAATTTACCATCATACTTCACATTTACATCCAGAAGAAGGGGAGCAAAGAAAATTTACTCAACTATATGTCCTAGATACAGTGGAAGCTGTAGAACAACGTATGCAGCTTCCAGAGAATAAAAATGCTTACCCATTGTGTTTATTGAGCTTGATAAAATGATGTGAGTGTACTGGGTGACTCAACTATATAGACTGCTATCGCACACTAATGAACCCATGTAATAACACTATAATCCATCCAGGACCCTCATGACACGAAGTGTTTGCACTACACTTTTTTAACCCTGTGTCTTATGGCTGTCTATACAGACCCTCATAAGCCTCTATTTAACCCCATTAGTCCCATAAGAGTATATAAAAACCCTCATGGGACAGTTAGAAGCCTAAGATTAGCCCCATAAGTGCTATGAGGGTCCTCCAGAACCCTCATGACACTAAGTACAAACACTACACTGCACTATACCCCCCAATAAAGCATTACATCTAAACTAACCCCCCTCTACACTAGCCTATTAACATCTACACTTCCCACCTACACTAAATCGAGGAAGTGACACCATCGGGGGCGTGACCGGAAATGGTTTCTGGCGCCATTTGAGCGACGCAGCGGCGGATGAGGTGATGTCGGGAGTGTAGCAGAGTGTGAGCAGCGTCTACCCCCTGTCCTGCGGGTTGTATTTTTCCCCTAAGACCCATATGCAATGTCTGGTAAGACAGGACCAGAGAGAAGGAGAGAAGGAGGAAAAGAGGCATTGGCAATATAGCTGAGGTTGAGCTGCGCTCTAAACTCCTGCACCATAAGCTGCTGGTCCTCCAGTTCTCCAGTGACCCCAAAGCAAAGCACAGTAAACAGGATCAGAGGGAAGGAGGAGAGGAGACCTGCAGGCAAATATTGGCAAAGGAGGCGGATGATATATCTCTGAAGCTGGGAGTGTACCATTGCGATGCATATATGGAGCACGTATGTAATAATATACCCTGATAAACAGTACTGCGTAGCAGGAGGCATTTCAGGGGTTGTATAAATTGCAAATTAAAGACACATAGGGAATTCAGGGGTCTAAAGAAGAAAAGGCATATATAACATTTTACAGACATGATACAGTTATGCTGCTCATGGAGACCTAAAAGGAACTATACTGTGAATACCTCAGAATCTTAAAGTGTCTCACAAAAGACCCCTGTATAAAAGGACTGTATGGGACTGAGAGAAACATTTCTGAAGTAAGATGGAGCTGTAATAATGTGTTACACGTATGTAACATGTATATAATAATATCTATCCTGTTAAACTGCACTGCATAGCAGAAGGCAATTCAGGTGCTGTATAATCACATGTATATAATAATATCTACCCTATTAAACTGCACTGCATAGCAGAAGGCAATTCAGGTGCTGTATAATCACATGTATATAATAATATCTACCCTGTTAAACTGCACTGCATAGCAGAAGGCAATTCAGGTGTGGTTATCCTCACAATTAAAGACACACAGTGAAATCAGGGGCTTATTGAGAAAAGGTACAAAGCTACCAGAAGAGTCTCTAGTACTTAAAGGAGAACATATTTTAAAGAAATTTGCATTTCTGTATAAAGAGTCCTTTTTAAAAGGATTATACAGAAGTAAAAGGATTACCTCAGAAGCAACTACTGTTAAATGGAAACAACTGAAATACAAAATTCTATACCGCAGTTTGAGTATGGGGGGAGGATAAGACGCCTTCTAAAAATAAATGGTTTATTAGTGTTTTTCCCAAGAGAAAATAACACTCCCTTAAGTATAATCTTATATACCACTTTCTATAATTAAAATCATTGCTTATGTATAAACGAAGTAAAGTAAGCAAGAAGATGATCTATGTGGCATAAGCTGAATGGACTTAAGCTATATAATAGACCCCATCTAAATATCTTCTGTTTCACCTAAATAAATGGTATTGCTTTCATAGTGCTCTTTAATTTCGACAAACTGCTTAAAAGTTCTGGGCCTTGAATTACTCTCAAAATTTGTAAACTGAGGTTGGAAAGCTGGTTAAAAGATAATTATAAAAAGAAGGAACTATCACATATATAGTTGTGAGCATACGAGCCGTTGCTCACGCTTGCGGGCTCGCGAAGCGAGGGCCGCAGTTGCTGGCCAGGAGCGCCGAAGGCGCTCCTGGCCAGCAACTGTGAGCCCGCAAGCATGAGCAACGGCTACAACTAACCCCTACATCTAACCTGTAACCCCTACATCTAACCCGTAGCCCCAACCCATCTAACCTGTAGCCCCGACGCTGAAGCGCTGGCAATGTTTTTTGTATTTTGCCGGTGATTGCCGTACAGCCTCTATGTCCCTCTCCTCCTGTTGCTAGGATACCAGTCCTGTTCCGGTGCTTCGCTGTCTTGGT